>JAWNMD010000292.1:0-600000 GCA_035044365.1 Drosophila neotestacea
TTTAATATGTGATTTATAAACTTTACATATTAATTTTATTTACTAAATATTTCATAAAAATGGCATTTTAAAAATTGTATGATATTTTAACTCATGTTCAGATTGATCAGTGAAAAATTAAATACAGATCATACAATAAGTGAATCAACATTTTATCTATATAGCAACATCTTTGAATCCTCTAAATTTTATGAAGATCGCATAATGAAAGTAGACGTACTTAAATTATCCATTGCGAGAATAATGTATTCTTTTAGCTCTAACAATTTCATGTAGCTCTTATACTATTATTGTATGAATTTTTTAGTCTATGTATTGTTCGATAAATCATCTCTAAACTCGGAAATATTATTAAGATTGAATGTGATATATTTAGCAGCATCTCGAGAATAGTTTTTAAAGCTACTTTTTATTCATTGCCGCAACATAAAATGTGCAATTATAATTGTATTTTTAACTTTGTGAGTAGTTCAAGGTGCAGAGTTCTCCTGTAAAATGATGGATACTTTTGGAATTTTCAACTAGAATGCTGTGTGTGTGTATTTCGCTCTCTGTTTCTCACTCTCGCTCTCTCTCTCCCTCCCTCACTATGAGTATTTTAAGTTAAAGTCAGTTAGTATAACACATGAAAACGCAACTGATTCCAAAAGTACTCAAGCCATGTCTTGACATGAACAAAGTGGCAACAATGAAACCGATGAGGCTAATGAGGAATAGCCATGGTACTGTAAGCAATATTCCCAGAAATAACAGTACATCATCGCCTTTGGCACTGGCCAGGCGCCAGAGAACCTGACGCACAAATCCACGCAGCTGGAACTTGCATTGCCAGAGACGATGGCTTGTGTGGCCAAAGTTAATGGCCAGGAGAAGTCCTTGTCCCACTTGGCCAAAGTTAATTGCCTGATGAAGTCCTTGTCCCACTGTGCCAATCAACAGGATGTGCAATAGCTGCAGCAACAAAAGCACATGATCAAAGACAGAGTACGCATGACTTTGTCGCAGTGTCATCTCCATGCGCTTCTGTCGCTGTGGCGACATCCAGGATTTTACAAAATCTATGGCACGACGCCAATAAATTTTGGCTGTGCAGCGGCTACCAAATTCCTTCTCATGCTCCCAATCCTCGGACTCGGAGTCGGTATCGAATTTAGAATTGTATGGCATTTCAGTCAAGTTTCCAAGTTGTCCGAAGCCTTCCATTTGTCCTGGAGAATCCATTGATTCAAATGGTGGCGAATATTCTTCATGTTGTTCCAGTAATGGATTCTCCTGGTTTACACCCAAAGGCATATCTCCCTCATAGCAGTTGTTGATGTTGCACATGTTGTTGTTGTTGATGTTGTCTGTGGCATAATCTCGAGGTGTGCCACTACGAAGTCCACGTTCATGTCCAGCTGCTGTGCATCCAAATTTGGTGAATGGTAAACGCGGTGAGCTGTGAAAAAATCAGTATAAATATACAGAAATTAACAGTGATTAGTCTGTAAATTGGTTAAGAGTTTTCTTTCGACTAATCATAGTTGATATTTATGAAAAAGACTCACCTGCCCACACGTTGATTGGAACTTTGCACCTGTTTAGCCAACTCCGCCAGTAATGGCAATGCATTCAATCCATTCTCCTTGTTAAAGTTTGTCTTCGTCTTCAGCTGTTGCACATTGATGCCACCACCTCCAGTGTAAGGTGAACGTTGTTTCTGCATTATCTGATTCATTGCACTAAATGTTCAAGTTCAAGTTAATTTAGTGATAATCAAGTTATCTAAATAACAATCCTACCTGATGTGTCTCTTTTGATCAACTTCGTGGTCACCTTTCTGTATTGTTCTTTACTTTTACTTTATTTTTGATTCAGAAAATTCGATTGTGTTGGAATTTAGCTACGTTTTGAAATGTCACGTCTTTCGTCTAATTTGCTTTTAAATTGTGTTCATATAAATCAAAGCCTACTGCTATAAGAAGATTAAATCTCAAAGTATGTTTGATTTAATAAATTAATAGCAGCCAAAACTGTCAATTTAATGTAGAATCTACGGTTTGTCTTAATGATGAATTATTAGACGTCTTTTGCTCTTACTTATACGAGACCCTAGATTCTATGATCCTATTTTTTTTTGAGGGTATCCTTTAATCTCCTAGACAAACCAATTAATATTAAGTGAACTAAGAATCTTCTGCCTCGCTCTTCCTGGCATAAACTTAAAGATCTTATCCTCGTTCCTAAAAAGGGCTTTGCCGGAAAGTTTCTAAGGCTTACTTGCAATCGATATAAATCAAGGAATGAAACCGGAACCGTTAACCGAAATTAACCGTTTCAAATGAAATACCGGAACCGGAACCGAAATTCATTTCGGTTTCATTCCCTGATATAAATACGAACTTCCCCCATTACTAGATTAATCTATATTTTGTATATGGGAATTCCCTTTTAAAATATGTGTAATTTATCCATTTTTATATAGGAAATTCCCCAACAATAATTTAAAACTATACCCATAGTTCTTCACATAAAATACTATATATATTTACTGATTCCATATATCTTTTCACTTGCAGCTTATAGCTTTGTTTGCTGACTGTTTAATTGTGTTGATTAAACGAATTGAGTCACATCCCTATCAAAGGCACAACTGGAGTTTTCATCCATTAAATACACTCTCTGGACCAACGACAACTCAGTTCGCTGTGATGTGTTGAGCTGTGGTTACAACAGATTCCACATAAGAGACGGGGAATAACTTAAATACTGCCAGAGTCCCAGGAGGAGGAGAATGTTTCATTTAAAGTGGACATTTGCATTGGCTTTGCTTGCGTTGTTGTTGCAAACCCAAGCGGAGATCACAGAGTTGAATAATGATGAACCTGTTGGAGCCAATGTCTGCAAGAAGCGAGAAAAGTAAGTTGGAAAGAGAGTTTGAAATCAATTTAAACTGAAATTAATTAACCTTCCTTTACAGCTACAATGTAGAGGTGGTCATAACGGAGTTACAATCTTACCAGGAGCGTGGATCTACCTGGTGCCTCAGCATCCCGCCCAGTTGCGCCACATACCGCATAAAACATCGTGTGGTTAACAAAACCCAAACTCTAACAAAAGCTCGCATTGTGAAGGACTGTTGTGGTAAGTTAATCCATCTCTCATTCAATTAATATCTATTCTAATCACAAAACTCTTCCCTCTTTAGATGGCTATACTCGCAGTGGCAAGAACTGTGTGCCACATTGCAGTCAGAACTGTCAACATGGTGAATGCGTCGCTCCCGAAAAGTGCAAGTGTACAGAAGGCTATGGAGGACCTGTCTGCAACATAAGTTCGTCTTAATTTTGTACTTATATTTATTTAAGTCTATGTCCTTTTTATATCCCTTTGTGTGTGTTTATTAACAAACTGCAATGAAACGCCTTGGGTGCATGGGCGTGGCTTAATCGATGATTAATTCCGATTAAGCCTTAGTTCCCATGGTTAATGTTCAAACTCTAATCCAAGCTATAATTATGATACTCAGGCAGAATAATTTGTTGCTTTACTAAAATTAAAAAGAGAGAAAGTACTGTGATAAAAACTAATCTAAAACAAAGCAAATTAATGAGAAAAGAACTTGACTTTAATAAAAAAGTTGTGTTAAGATTGAAGCTTAAACTAAACCAAACTCAAATTAAGATGAAAGATAGCTTGTCTTTAGAATGGATTTAAAATAATACATAACTTGTAGTGAGAAAGAAACACATGATTATATTGAGTTTTTTATATGCTCATATTTAATACTTACATTTATCATATTTAAACCTCTGCAAGAGTATCAAAACTTCGGTGATCCGAAGCTTTTTTCGGTTAGCACTATTCTTTATTTATTTTCGTTTTTTAAGCTTATTGTGTAAACTAATCTCTTGTCTTACATGTAGTTTGTTGTAGTCCTTAGTATTTTGTCTTTTAATTTGCTAATTATTTTCCAAAAAGCACCACACATACACAAGTTAACACACATACACAATTCACACACTCACACACACACACACACTATCGGCTTTGACCAAAGAAATGTTCTAACTTCGGCATAAACCACATCCACACTTGGAATTCCTGGCTTCAAACGCGACTAACTGTCTAAATGTCCACTCTAATCCCCGCTAATCGTAGAGATTTAATAAGTATAAAGAAAAAATCGTATGCAGTGAAATAAAATAGATAACGCTACTCTCCGGCAGATTGTTCTCCGGGTTTCTATGGCATCGGCTGTAAGCTGAAGTGTGATTGCCTCAATAATGCCACCTGTGAACCCTTCAGCGGAGATTGCGAGTGTGCCAAGGGTTACACGGGCATCAGGTGTGAAGAGCATTGTCCCGCAGGAAGATATGGTGAGAAGTGTGCGGAGATGTGTCGCTGTGAGAATGGCGGCAGCTGTGACCACATCTCGGGCAAGTGTTCCTGTGCACCCGGCTATACAGGTCCCTTGTAAGTGGGTTTATACACTTAAAGAAGAACGGGTCTCAAAGATAAGGAAGATTTTTTGAAGAAGACAACTTTTCGAGATAATTACCAAAAGCACAACTTTTAAATCAAGAGCTGTAAACAGAACTTACATAACTCCATATTAGAGAAAATTATAACTCAATTCCTTAGAGAACACTGCGTTCTAAACATTAGAACACAGCTCTTGACTTTAAAACCGTGTATTTTATAATTTTCTCTGAATTTTGGGTTAATTAAAAATACAAAAGTATTACTAAAAAATCTTCCCAATCTTTGAGACACGTTTTCCTATCAGTGTACCAATCCCAAGAATTGCCCTCGATTAATACTCCGATCTATCAGATGCGATATGCGCTGTCCGGATGGCAAACACGGTGTCCAGTGTGAGGAGGAATGTCGCTGTCAGAACGATGGAAGATGTGATCCTCAGAATGGTGAATGTGAGTGCACAGTGGGCTGGACAGGAGATGTCTGTGCCAACAAGTGTCCCACAGGCAGTCATGGTTTACATTGTCAGGAGCACTGTCATTGCCTGAATGATGCTCCCTGTCATCATATAACTGGTCGCTGTGAGTGTCCACCTGGCTACATGGGCGAAGTCTGCAATGACGAGTGTCCTCTTAACACCTATGGACTCAACTGTACGGAGAAATGTCATTGTGAGAATGATGCTGCCTGCAGTCGGACTGGAAAGTGTATTTGTGCTCCTGGCTGGGAGGGAGAGCGTTGTGATAAGCGTATTTGTCCGGCGGATAAGTACGGACCGGACTGTAATAAGACCTGTGAATGCGAGATGGAACACACGGATCTGTGTCATCCAGAGACGGGACGTTGTCAGTGCAGCATCGGCTGGAGCAGTGAACAATGTATGCGTCCTTGTGCCTTCCTCAAGTATGGAGTCAACTGTGAACAAAATTGTGATTGTCGCAACGGGGCCAAGTGTTCACCAATCAATGGCACCTGTCTCTGTGCTCCTGGCTTCACAGGGGATCAATGCGAGGAGAGCTGTCCAATTGGCAGCTTTGGACAGGACTGTGCCTTCAAGTGTGATTGCCAGAATGGAGCCAAGTGTGCTCCGGAGACGGGACAATGTCTCTGTGCTCCTGGCTGGAGGAACAACAAATGTGACAGACCCTGTGATCTCAATCATTATGGCGATGGCTGTCTTCGCATCTGCGAGTGTAAGAACAATGCCTCCTGCAATCCCATCAATGGCAGCTGCACCTGTTCCCCCGGCTGGACAGGAGAGCACTGTGATCAAAAGTGTGAGACGGGCACCTTTGGACACAACTGCGACCTCAAGTGTCAATGCGACAGTTATAACACCATCGCTTGTGAGGCAACAACGGGTCGCTGCCTTTGCAAACAGGGCTGGAGAGGTACGAGGGAGGAGAAACCTCTTAATCTACCCACTAAAACACTCATCAGCTCATGCTACTCTCTCACACACAGACACACCTCCAACACACACACACTCACACCTCCAACACACACTCTCACACATTTAGAATCAATCATATGCGAGCTTGCTTCAATCGATCTTCTTCATTTTCATTTCACTCTCCCGTTCTGCTTTCCAATTTCACCTGTAAAAAGCGCTGGAGAATTATTCAGTATGTAAGCGATATACACTTAGAAAAATGTGATGAGAAGAAAATTATAATATTTCGTTCTTAAAAAAACAGAACACTAAACAAAGTCACAAATATTTTCGAAATTTTATAAACAACCGTTCTTGAAAAGGAAGAAAGCTTGCATGATTTTCTACCAATTTATATCTGATGATTCTCTTGCTTCTCTTACTCATTCTCATTCTGAAACTTCTCTACCTACCCACACAACACACACACACACACCTCCCGCACTTGCATCTATTATTCTATTTTCATTATTTTATTTTTCTTATCGCATTCTGTATTCCATATTACTCATACTCTTCTCACTTTTCCTCCTTTTAATTCTCCTTCTATTTTCATTTAACATATATTCAGTTTTCCCCATTTGCCATTCATTTTTGCACCATTTGTTTGTTAACATTATATCCTAATTTGTGTTTCTTCGTTTTGCACTCGTGTGTTTCTTTCTTTATTCCTTTTTTGTGTCCTTAAACGAACCGAACCCAAGGCGTTAATTGCGAGACGAACTGTTCGAGCGGTTACTATGGTGAAAATTGTGATCAAGTTTGCAGATGCCTGAACAACTCATCCTGTGACTCGGATACGGGCAACTGCATCTGTGCACCCGGCTGGACCGGCGAGGATTGTGGCGAGCCCTGTCCTGATGGCTTCTACGGCATGGAGTGCAAGGAACGCTGTGCGAAGAGTCATCATGGTAATTACTTTTCAATCTTTTCTTATATTCTTTATTACTCAATTCTTCCAATATTTAATCCTCCAAACTCTTAGGTAACTCAACCTGTGATCATATTACCGGCGAGGTTGTGTGTCGGCCCGGATATCTGGGTCTCACCTGTGAGCATGCCTGTCCGCCGGGTCTCTACGGTCCCAGCTGCCGATTGAAGTGTAATTGTGAGCATCAGGGCGAGTGTAACCATGAGAATGGTCAGTGTACATGTCTGCCTGGCTGGACGGGTGCCAATTGCAATCAGACCTGTCCAAAGGACACTTATGGCTCTGGTTGCACTCAGCGTTGTCGCTGCCAAAATCATATCAATTGTCGCAAGAATGATGGACACTGCATTTGTCTGCCCGGCTGGATGGGAGATCACTGCGGCTACATTTGCCCAGAAGGTTTCTACGGAGAATACTGCATGCATTCCTGCTCCTGCCCCTCATCCAATTTCCAATGCCATGCGGCTCAAGGTTGTGTCTGTCGCAGTGGCTACATGGGCGAGAATTGTGATCAGTTGATTGCCGAGCAACGCGTTGCCGCTCCAGCGGAAGAAAGTGAGTGGAAACCAATTGAAATTAATTATTCCTTAATTAATATATGTATTGATCTTTTCTATAGCGAATAATGCTGGCGTTGCCTTGAGCCTGGCTCTGTTAACCATCTGCATGGCCATCGTTTGTGCTGTGCTCCTTTACTATCGACGACGTGTATCTAATCTGAAGACGGAGATTGCCCACGTTCACTACACGCACGATACGAATGGAGGAGGAGTTGGCTGGCCACCAGCGAATCACAATTTTGATAATCCTGTATATGGCATGCAGCCAGAGACGCGACTGTTGCCCAACCACATGCGACCCAAGATGAACAACTTCAATCAGAATGGATCTCTGTGCACGGAATATGGTGATGATTCCAATGCCAGCAGCAGAGGTGCGTTCCGCATGCATTTAAATGAACTCTACTTTATTTATTGTAATCTATTTGTTTATCCTTACAGTGGGCAGCTATTCCATTAACTATAATCACGAGTTGCTGAATAAAAATCTGAATGCAGATCTGACAAATCCGAATGTTTACAATGCCATTGGCGAAACGCTGAAGGAGGAGCATGTCTATGATGAAATCAAGCAAAAGGAGGGCTACAAAGATCCCGGTAAGTGTTCAGTTTTCCGCAAATGCCAAAAATGCTACTAACACTTGTAATGCTGCCATATATATTCCCATATGCAATGCCACATACTCGTTAAAAGTGAAAATTTATAGCAAGATATTGTTTCCGGAGGGTAAGCAATAGTTCAGTGTCTGTTGTAGCTTGTCCTCACTGTGCCTCTATCATGTCTTGTGTGTGAAAACTTCTAGACGAACTTTTACTAAACAATTTCTCTTCCCTCAATAGATGAGTACGATCATCTGGATTATTCGCGACCCAGCACATCGCAGAAGCCACATTATCATCGCATGAACGACACGATGCTGAACATCAATCTTGATGAGGAGAAGCCCAGCAATGTGAAGAACATGACGGTGCTGTTGGAGAAACCCGAACCGCCAACGGAACCGGAACCTCAGCATGAAAGCTTTGATAATACCAATCTGGATGCGGCTTCAACAGTATCGCCAAGCTCCAGTCCAGAGTCATTGAGGAAATAAGCCTTGTGCCAGAGTCATTTACGACTTAACGTATCGATTTCAAATGATGATATTTTAATATGTTTGTAATTTGTACGTGTATGCAAAGTTGTTAGCATAATTTATTACATATTTAGATCTTTAGTTTGTATAGTTTGTGCGGCATTTCGTCAGTGCAGTCCCCCTTTACCTTTACTACTTTCAAATTTTAACTGTCAGCATTTCTCATGTGTACAACGCATTTTTTGCTCAAACAATTGTAAATTATTCTCTAGGGCCCTTTACAACCCATCGGTTCATTAGCTTATTCCAAAAGAAAACTGGTCCCAACTTTTGTAAATGTTTTATATTCAAATGTTCATAATTTTATCCATCAAGTCTATCATATACATACATACATCTAGATATAAGTACCTCTTCCTTTTGATAACAAATTGTGCTGTTGATTGTATAGAAATTGTGAATTCGGAATTCGCGTTACCTTTTAGCTCCTCAGTGGAGCTAGCAATAATTTTGAATAGCGCATTACATATACAAACATACATATTAATATATTCATATCAGATATTAAGCATATAATAATTATATTTTATTAAGCAATATATTTGTATAACAAAAAAAACACACGTTAATATAAAATATTTGCCAAGAATCGAGAGTAAGCAAGTCAAATTAATTAATATTTATAAGATACAATTTGTATTTCGAATGAGTATAAACGATTGGCCAAACAGTTTTGTTTAAAGGTATTTAAACTAAATTTTGAGTAGGAAATATTGGTATACAATTAAACTGTTATTGTAATTCAATTTATAGTTGAAAATATTGCTCATTTGTTAAATTGAAAAGCAAATTCTAAAATAATAAAATTTAAATTATCGCGCGTAATCGAAATGTAACATCTTTCTGTCAACAACGAGGCAGCACTTTCAAACGATTTTAGCGTGGCAGCACTTCGCACGCTAAAAGATAAAGGAAATTAGACCGCCAGAAGGGCTACAAAGACGATACACAATTTAAAAGAATCCGCTTCAATTTATCTAATTTAGAATTTCATTGATTTGTTAAAAAAAATCGTTTGTTACTTATTTCTTAAAACGCGCGCCGAACTGTGTTTTTCACCTTTTTTAGTGCATACTTTTGAGGATTGCCAAATTGCCGGCAGGTGGCATCAGGCAAATTCATAGTTGTGACAACGAGCCATGGATGGCGCCACTTTTCAGCGAAGCGTTTTTTAGAAAAACGGCTATATCTCCGCCATTTGAAGGACGATTTTGATATCCTTTCGTCAGTTTGTAGTCCTGATTGAGGCGCTTTTTTTGACATAGGACTCGACAGGATATCGCAAGGATATAGCAAAGTTGCATGATCTCTAAGGAGCCGTTTTGGCTGTTTCAAGGACTTTCGTCCTTTTGATGACATATTCTGATGCGGCAGAAAAAGGATAGTGTGTCTGCCAAAGGACATCAAAATCGTGCTTCAAATGGCGGAGATATGGCGCTTTTTCTAAACGGACCATGGATGGCGCCACTTTTCAGCGAAGCGTTTTTTAGAAAAACCGCTATATCTCCGCCATTTGAAGGACGATTTTGATATCCTTTCGTCAGTTTGTAGTCCTGATTGAGGCGCTTTTTTTGACATACGACTCGACAGGATATCGCAAGGATTTAGCAAAGTTGCACGATCTCTAAGGAGCCATTTTGGCTGTTTCAAGGACTTTCGTCCTTTTGATGACATATTCTGATGCGGCAGAAAAAGGATAGTGTGTCTGCCAAAGGACATCAAAATCGTGCTTCAAATGGCGGAGATATGGCGCTTTTTCTAAACGGACCATGGATGGCGCCACTTTTCAGCGAAGCGTTTTTTAGAAAAACCGCTATATCTCCGCCATTTGAAGGACGATTTTGATATCCTTTCGTCAGTTTGTAGTCCTGATTGAGGCGCTTTTTTTGACATACGACTCGACAGGATATCGCAAGGATATAGCAAAGTTGCACGATCTCTAAGGAGCCATTTTGGCTGTTTCAAGGACTTTCGTCCTTTTGATGACATATTCTGATGCGGCAGAAAAAGGATAGTGTGTCTGCCAAAGGACATCAAAATCGTGCTTCAAATGGCGGAGATATGGCGCTTTTTCTAAACGGACCATGGATGGCGCCACTTTTCAGCGAAGCGTTTTTTAGAAAAACCGCTATATCTCCGCCATTTGAAGGACGATTTTGATATCCTTTCGTCAGTTTGTAGTCCTGATTAAGGCGCTTTTTTTGACACACGACTCGACAGGATATCGCAAGGATTTAGCAAAGTTGCACGATCTCTAAGGAGCCATTTTGGCTGTTTCAAGGACTTTCGTCCTTTTGATGACATATTCTGATGCGGCAGAACAAGGATAGTGTGACTGCCAAAGGACATCAAAATCGTGCTTCAAATGGCGGAGTTAGGCGCTTTTTCTAAACGGACCATGGATGGCGCCACTTTTCAGCGAAGCGTTTTTTAGAAAAACCGCTATATCTCCGCCATTTGAAGGACGATTTTGATATCCTTTCGTCAGTTTGTAGTCCTGATTGAGGCGCTTTTTTTGACATACGACTCGACAGGATATCGCAAGGATTTAGCAAAGTTGCACGATCTCTAAGGAGCCATTTTGGCTGTTTCAAAGACTTTCGTCCTTTTGATGACATATTCGGATGCGGCAGAAAAAGGACAGTGTGTGTGCCAAAGGACATCAAAATCGTCCTTTAAATAGCGGAGATATGGCGATATGGCGGCATCAAAAATTAGGTGGCTAAAAATCCGACACATTAAACAATTTAAATTGTTGTAATACGTTTATTTATTTAAATTATTTAGTAGAAGCATCAAGTACAGTAATTGTTTGTATAAATAGTTTATCGTTTCCATGTGTTTGTGTCTGTCTTTGATTTATGTTGCAATTGTAATGCTAAATATACACCAATAGCACAGATTACATCTATGTAGATTCTAGAAGCGTACACATACAACTAAAACGAGCGTAGAATGTGTGGAATGAGGAATTACAAAATAATAAACTCTTTATTTAATAATAATAGACAATATTGCTAGTTGTAGTATAACTTAATTCGATACAATTACGTGTTATGATAATTAAGATTAATTCGTTTGACTTTTGGAGGTGGAATGGTGCGGCATCTCTTGGGGATTTCAGTCTGGAACCTACAGATAACCGTGTCCCGCCACCTCGGCTGGTATGAAGCCCTCGCGGCCATCCCGCGTCTTCACATAGAACCATTGACGCTGATCCTTGGACTCACGACACTCGCACAGTGTCACAATTTCACCCTTGTGAACGACAATGCTCTCCGTGATGTAGTCCGAGTTGATGGCGACTAGAGTTTGGCGCAAACCATTCTGTTGATGCCTTCGCAGTACACTCAACTGTTGTTGTTGCTGTTGCTGCTGCTGTTGTGCCTGCGGCATGCTCTTTGGATGCAGATGCTGACCATTGTGGCCATTGGTAATGTAAGAAACATTCGACAATCTTCTCACAGTCTGTGCCTGCACTTGATGCAGATGCTTCTGTGATGCCTGTTTTGATGTTGTCGTCGTCGTTGTCCTTTGCTGGAGTGTCACATACTCATCATTGGAGGCGCTACGCACCGAAGCTGAGCCCGAACCCAACTGTTTGGTGGAACGCAATTGAGCATAGGCCTTCTCCACAAGCTTTGGCTGTGAGGCAGCACGCAGATACAACTTGTCCACATGCTGTTCCCCGTACAGTGAACCCGACAAGCTGCCAGTTTGACTCTTACTATTGTTGTTATTGTTGCTGTTGCTGCTGTTGTTGTTATTATGTGGCAGCATCTCCTCCGCTGGCTTGGAGGAGCTCCTAGGCGTACGTGCTCCATCGGAACGTGTACCGCCACGCAAACGTATCTCCTTTTCCGAGTCTGTCATGTTGCCACAAGGACGTGGAAAAATATCCGCATTGGATTCCCAGCAAGGTGTGTGTTTGGATCCTCTTGCTGCCGAGGGCAATATGCCAAGAGGCAAACAACAGGCATAGCCCACATAACCCTCCTCGGCATGGGGAGTCTGCACATAGAGCCAATTTTGATTTTTAAAGACCGCATTGACCACCATGCCCAGAGGTAAGGGAATCTCCAGCTGATAGCCACCTGGACGCGTCTGATAGAGTGTGCTGGCAGTGGCCAAGACAACGGGAATATTGCCCGGAGCAGCGAGAGAACAACGTGACAGAAACTCATCAACATTATGGATTTCGTAGCCAAATCTTTGCACACGATTTCGTTCCCTTTCCCGCCGTTTGCGATGCCGATGACGGCGCTGCTGTTGAGGTGCTCCTCCTGCTCCGCCTCCCTCCGACACGGCCACCAGACTAGGTTCTGAGTAGGTGCACTTTAGTGCATCCGTTGGTGTTGCTGCTGTCGATGCAGTTGTCGTTGCTGCTGTGTTGCAAGAGGCTGCAGCTCGTGCCTGTTGCAAGCGATTCGCCAACTTCTTGCGTATCTCATTCCTCTTACGTGCCAACAACAAAGCTTCGCTGTGGACATCGCTTTTGGGTGCCCTTTGAGGTGTGCAGACGAAGAGCAGCTCTTTGGTGGATGCAGCGGCAACAGGAGGAGCTCCAACAGGAGTGCAATTGCTCCTTGTAGTCTTATCCTTATAGTCCAATAGATTTTGATTGCTAAAGAACTTTTGATTTGCCAGCTGTCCGTTAGCAGGCGCCTGATGGGCGGTGGGCGTGGTGGCATAGCCATTCAGAGGATCTGCACTGTTCTGCTTAACCCTATAACGCTTCTTGGTAACATCCAGCTGGGTGGGCACAGGCTCTGTGCGTTGTTGTTGTTGTTGTCCAGGGAGATCTGTAGACAACTTTAGCGCTGGCTTCTCCTTCTCCAACTGTTGCTGATGCTCATTAATGTTGTCCGTCTCATTGGTCTGTGTTTGTGTTGGAGGCTGCTGCTGATGCTGCTCCCTCAGCACCCAGGTCAGTGAGATGCGCGGACGTCGCAGGCTCAGGTTCTGACCCATCTCTAGACTGTCCAGGCCTACAGCATGCTGCAGTTGTGGTGTGCTCTTTGCCCGTCCAGCACCTAAAGGCAACGGCAACTCATCAATCTCCACATAGTCGGAACTATACTCGTATCTGCCAGCAGCTGACTGAGATTGGGATTGAGATTGGGTCTGAGAATGTGGTGCAGTTGGCGGCGGTGTGGCTGTAAAGTTGCCCACGGAACTGTCGCTGCTGCCGGGTTGCTGCTGGTGCAGGATTAGAGCACAGGCGTGCAACAAATCAGGGCAATAGGCATCTGGAAGGAACAGAGGTTATACAAAGGTAAGAAATGGCAATTTAATAATTTGTAATTATATTAAAAAATAATAGTTATTTTAACAATATATATACTATGTTTTCCACTTACCCCGCAGTCCACGTGAGCTGCGTCTGCGTCGACGCTGGCGTCTTCTGCTGACTGCGCTGCCACCTAAGTTGCAGTCGCTGACACTGCTTTGATCGCTGCTGCTGCTGCTGCTGCTGCTGTTGCTGCTGCTGGTATCAAACTGTTGCAGTTGCAATTGCTGCTGTTGTTGCTCTTGCAATTCTCGTAGTCGACGTCGACGTCGTGCTTGTTGCCTCGCTGCTGCCGCCTCTGCTGCTGCTGTTGCTGCCGCAGCTGCTGTTGTGGCATGCTCCGCTGCGGGCGTTGCGCGAGATGTTGCTGGCGGCGGTGGTGGTGGCGGTGGTGCTGCTGGACGCTCTGTGTAGCAAGGCGGTGGTGTCAGTGGCAAGGGGCAATAGACTGGAGGCGGTGAACGCAGTCGAAGATTGGCCAAATCAACGGTGGCATCCAATACGTAATCGTTCTCTAGAGCATTACTTGCCTGCCGGTAGCCAATTGGGGCAACTGCCGCTGTGGCAGATGTGGCCACATCACCTGCATTCTGTTGACGGTAAGTGGGCGGAGCAGCTGTCGATTAAAAAAGATCACATTAATGAGGTGTTCCCAAAACTTGACAACTGCTAATAAAAATTCCAATTATATGGCCAAATGCCATACGAGCCAAGAGACAATAAAAACGGAAAGAAAACTTTTATCTGGTAAGCCAAAGATTTTATACCCTTTCAATTTTAATCTATAATACTTATGAGAACTAGATGATATAGAAGTTAGTGCGATTTAAATCAAATTTGATTGGGATGTATAAACAAATCAATATCAAATATATCATCTGTAAGTTTAGCTGAGATATATCAAGAATCAGCTAAGCTTTATGTATTGTATTCCGATTTAAACTAAACTTTGCAAGAGTGTAAAAGGAAGTATTATTTATACAATTTGTGAGTTTTGTTGAGATATCTTAAATAATAAAAAAATTTTCATATTAGAGTTTGGTTTTTAACCAATCATTCCTATGACAGCTATGATATAGTCTTCCAATTTAAAATACGCAATCTCTAGATTTCTTTGAGCTAAAAAGTTGTTCATAGTTACTACAGATTAGCTTTTTACCCATCGTTCCCTATGGTAGCTAAATGATTCTCCGATTCTACCTGTTCCGACACATATCTCTATCATAAAGAGGAACCTTTATTAAAATTCAACAAGATAAATTCATAATTGATGCGTTACAAATGTCGTGACAACATTAAAATACCCTGAGCAAGAGTATTTAAAGAGAGACAGTAACAACGACACCCCCACGAGAAAAATATTTAAAATATTTGCCAATATAAACGTCAAGCTCTTTGGCCAAAAGGCAGCGGCCAGCTTCAGTCTTAGTAGAATTCAGTTTCTGACTCTGTCTCAGTTGCCTGCCTGGCTTATGGCCCATAGTTTCTGGCCACATTTATATGCGCTATCAAGGCCAAGATCAGTGCGCTTGAAAATGGCAAAAGCCAAGGCGAAAAGGCAAAAGCTACAACAGCAACAACAGCGAGAAGAGCGAGAGGAAGAAGAAGAGGAAGCTGGCAGCTAGAGTTCAGCCAACCGGCAGAAAGAGATACGCAAGAAGCGTGGCCAATAAAATTCCACAAACTGATATGCTCAATGGCAACAACGTGCCACAAGTGAGTAGTAAAATGTTAAAACGTGACGGTATTTCACAAAAACATACCAAAATATTATAAGCCACTTCTCATTCCCACTATCTCTCTCTCTCTCTCTCTCTTTCCCTTCCATTCTCTCACTCTCTTGCTAGTCCTCTCTCTCTTACAATTTGCGCTCACATTTGCACAACGTTCCAAAAATGTAGTTGATATAAAATTGAACTTCTTTCAGAACGAAGTTTTCTTACTCTATGAAAGTTCTAAGGTGGCAATAAATTAAATCAACAGTGTTGCCACCTAATTAAATTCAATTTGAACTAGAAGTTAGCATATATAAAACTATAGTTTAAACCATGATCAAGTTGATATTCCGCAAGAAAATCGGTAGAGTTTTGACAAAGTTATGCAAGTTTGAAGTCTGTTGAATCTTTGGGACTGACAACTGTTGTAACTGTAGCGAGTTCTCTAACTTAACCAATATACCCTATGTGCTTAATAATTTTATGGAATAGTAAGAACAAGCACTGATGAAGCGCAGAAAGGATAAAGCCCTGAGCTGCCTAGAGGCCCCAAAGGCAAACGGCAATGGCTTTAACGACCTTTACAAGGCGGGCGGCACAAACTGTCAGTGTCAGTCAGAAGAGCAACATCAACGGCAGCAGCAGCAACAGCCGCAGCAGCAACAGTTGCTTCTGCCACAGAGCTAATCAAAAAAGAAGAAAAGAGTTCCAGC
The DNA here is from genome assembly GCA_035044365.1 of Drosophila neotestacea. Taxonomy (NCBI): domain Eukaryota; kingdom Metazoa; phylum Arthropoda; class Insecta; order Diptera; family Drosophilidae; genus Drosophila; species Drosophila neotestacea. The sequence goes on from JAWNMD010000292.1 coordinate 16,239, forward strand.
AGCAGAAGAAGAAGGCACAGATCGTGCGAGGATTACATTGAAGGGGGCTGTGACGACAGGAGAATCATTGAGAGATCGTGATGCCGTGGCCTTTAATGGCCTCTACGTGATATGTGAGCTGGGGCGTGGGCGTGGCACGACACAGCCAAGAAATTGAAAGTGTTTGCAAGTCATGTTTCAGTTGTTGTTGCTGTAGCTGTTGTTGTTGTAGCTGTTGCAAGTTGCTAGCTACCCTCTAATTAAACGCAGACGAGCTGCCAAATTAGTTAATGGACGAGTTGAGAGGCTGAAATTGCAGAAATCACATCGCTCCAAACATGCCACATACAACATGCAACAACAGCAACAACAACAACTACAATAACAATAACAGCAACATATATGCGGCACCACAAATGGTCAAAAGTCTGACAAATTTGTTTTGCAACTTGTTGCAAATATGGTTCGTCGGCAAGGCGCAACAACATGGCCACTGGGGCATTGTCGTCGGCAACACACACAGCACACAACAACACAAACAACTTGTAATGTAGTTGCAACAGCTGGTTGCAAGCCAAGTTAACAGTTGTGGTGTTGTGTTGTCTTGTGTTGTGGCGATAATAATTCAATCGAGAAATGTCGAGGCGTGCAAATCGGCCGTTTGATTTGTGTCTGCCTCACGGTGGCATAAAAGGCGCTTGGAATTGATTGGAGCTGCATGTGATTAGCGGACAACGTGCAACGTGTCAGACGAGCTGGGAACTGCCACTGACAACAACGTGCCACATATGTGGCATTGCATGGAAAGTTGCCACAACACAGAGCGAAAATATCAAGTATTTTGTACTTGAAACTCAAGTAAGTTAAACTTCATTTCTCACTAAAATTAATATATCTAAAGTCGAGGAGTTAAATCTCATTTCAAGTACATTTTAAGCTCAAAACTTAAGTATTTTATTATTTACCAACTTAAAAGTGAACTTATTTGAAATAAACCGAACTTCTCTTCATTGCAGACAAGCTATAACCGATTGAGAATTCCAAGCACTCATAGCACTTTGGAATTTATCTTACTAATTTCGATTAAGTTGTATTAAGTATTCCTTTTGATATTTTTGAACTTGGTTAGGATAGTTTTATGCTATATTACTTCTATCACATACTGCTTTTTAGAATCGGGAAAATAGAAGTTAAGCTCCTCCGAAATTAGTTTTAGCATGATTATATTTTTCTGTGAAGAAATTAACTGGAAAATGAACTCGTCTCGCTATGGGAAATGAACTGAACTCAACTCAACTTGCCTCGACTTGAGATCAGCTTTGTGGATAAACTCAACTGACAAATGGCAATCGTAGTGTCGATTTAGATTCCGTCTCCGATTCCGTCTTTCGATTCCCTGGCTTTAATAAGATAAAAGCATTTTAATTGCAACTAAACATGGCATGTAGCAAGTGGACATGGACATGCCACTAGCCACTTTCTGGCCTACACACCCCCCCCCCGCCCCCTGTCCTCACGCCTTTCTCTCTCCGCCCTCCTCCTCCTCCTACCTATCTGCCTAAGCCAACCTCAAGTCGGAACTGGGCTCTAGGCCAAACAACTGTAAACTGACAACGCGGCGCAACAAACGGTCGAAAGACGTTAGACAGACGCATTGCCAAGCAAACGCATTAAAAAAGTTGTTAGAATGCACTAGTTAACAGTGCTCGACTCGAAGATACCCTGTAACTGTAGGCGTAAATTACAAAGCAGCTGAAGAAGAACGTCTTTCTGATAATCAAGACATACAGATACATAGTTTCAAATAATGGAAATGAAAGGATAACAGTGCTAGACTAAATGATTGTTAATTGAAGATAAATACATGATTGAAGATCGAATAGATTGCTTGCTAAACACCTTTCGTATATTTCAACCTGAATAAGTTTTACAGGGTATCTTCAGGAGTACACACAATGCTGCCAGCCGGGACAGCTCTGCTGCATCTACCCTACAAATAGTTGCACGTATTATTTTAGTATTTATTATCAGATCATTATGAAATTTTCAGAATACGAAGAAGGAGAGCAAAACTGGGATTCCAGCAAAGATCAGAGAATAACACGAAGATAGAAGATTGCTAAACTCACATAGAATAAGTATATAATACCCCATGTCTATGTAATCCACTAAGACATTTTATAACTGCAGGGTATGATAAAACAGAATCGAATTTCATCAGTAAAATTGCCAACAAAACTCTCGCTTTCTATACTAGACTATCTAGACTATCTGCCTCTTCCTTCTCTCTTTCTCTTATTCCCTCTCTTTTACTCTCTGTTACCTGTAAAAGTCATTCAGTAAATTAAAATGCTGCCGAGTCACATCAAAAATTTAACGATCGTAGCATGAAAACCATAAAAATAAGCTAAACTACAAGACACAACACGCGGACAAAGCTCATAAAATGCAGCATAAAGTTGCTTGATTGTCAGATTGTCAGATTGTCAGTTGTGACTGCCACAATCCTTGTTGACAGCGAGAGTGTATATACCCTGTCAATACACTCTTGCCACCCCTTGATAGCCAACTTGCCACAGTTGCCACTGCAATGCCATCAAATGTGCAAATTTATGCACAAAATAATTTACACAAATTTGAGTTTTTTAGCTTTTCAATTAGCACGTATCATTTTAAGGGGGGGAATTGAAAGGGGGAAAAGAGGGGAAGGAACATCTACTTAAGCCAATTTTATGCTTTTTTAATGTGTAGCTGCGTTTTGGGTGGCCTGAGACATCGAAGATTCAAATAGGTGCGATTTTCAAGCAAATGTGATCAAAAATCAATTTGAATTTTTATTGACTTGATTCGACTGCGTCAACCAAAGGAGATAGAGAGCCAGAGTCTTAAGAAACGATTGAGAAAGGGGGAAGTGAGAGAGAGAGAGAGAGAGCGAGAGAGAGAGAGTGGTGTTTGTTAGTCAGGTTGCAGTTACTGGCCATGGTAATAAAATTTAAACGTTGTTTTTGTAGCATTCGTTACGTTTGTTCAGTTGCTTTCTGTTTCTTTAGCTGTTTCTGTTTTTGTTGCTGTGTGTGTTTTAAGCGCTTTTAAATATTTATGAGCCCATTTGTGGCGTCGTTTTGAGCCCCGTTCCACAAAAATTATGATTTTATGACGTCAATAAATTTAAATGTTGCGGGTTAAGGCTTTAGGCTTTAGGCTCTTTAACTTAGCCAACAACAGGCAGCAATAAACACCTTCAGAGCCTTTGAGATAAACTTTTTTCCCTTTAATGACTTTTCTAACAAGTTTTCCTAGAAATAACAATTTAAATAATTATTAACAAATTGCAGTACAAGCCAAGGCTGAGTTTTGGCCAAGTTAAGGCAGTTACAGTTTTAAATTAATATTAAATTGCATTTAAGAGAGTTTTCATTTTGATAACTTTGCTAATATATTTTCCCAGTAATTTATTCTAAATAATGTTTGAATTTACATTGAATTATGAGTTTTGTTATAATTGAATTAAATATAAATAATTTTGATATCAAATGGATAAAGAGACTTAAATAATTCATGTAATACATATATAAGATTTAAAGTATTATTAAATTACACTGAAGCTAAAACTGGGGCTTAGGCAATTAAATAGATTAAATTTAAGTTCTTAAAGCGAGTTGAAGGATTGGACTGAAAGTAAGAGAGAGAGACAGAGTGAGAGGGCTGCAGCTCAAGGACATTCTGAGAGAAACGTTGGCAAGTGCGTATTAAAAGGCTCAATGGCCAACTTGGAGTCGAGAGTCTCATCATTTCATGTACATATGGTCGATTGTTGGCCAAGGCGCAAAATCAAGTTAACAAAAGACAAAGGCGGCGTCTGTGACCAGCCAAAAGCGTTTGAAGAAGGGGAGAGAAGAGCCTTACGGGAGGGGAGAAGAGAGCCTGATAAGCGTCAAAGGACATGGAGTCCTGCTTGTGCCGCAGTTGAAGCCAACAGTAGATATAAAAAGCAAAGCGAAACATTCCAATGAGCAACTGCAAAGGAAGAGCAGTAGAAAAAACCAGGAGAGTGGTGAGGAGGAGAGAGGAGGGGTATGGATAGGGGAACTGAAGCTGGGACAACATCAAAGCAAAAGGCAGCGAGTGCTGCGGGCGGCATGCAAATTGAAATATGCCAGCTGAAGCAAACCCAAAATACACTCACCCAAAACTCAAACTGAAAAACTGAAAGAGGAAGTCGAACCTGAATCCGAACCTAGCCCAACAGCAGAAGCAGAAACGGAAACGGAAACGCGCACAACGCATTTCATTTGCTGCCCAGCATGCGTAGGCAGAAGAAGAGAACGCAAGAGAAGAGAAGTGATGAGGGGAGGGAGGTAGTTGGGGGGCGTGTCGAGTGCACTTTGGCCTCTACGACAAATATGTCTTCAAGTGTCGTTCAGTTTGTGCCGCAGCAAGAAAAAACCTCTTCAAGAACTTGGAGCCAAGGACAAGTCCATTTTCCATTTTTTGCCTTAACTTCCCAAACAATTCACTGCCAATACCTCTTAGGGATGTGTGCGTGACACGAGTGTGTGTTAAGCATTGATATGAGAAACTATCTTAATACATTTAAATTAATTTGTAATATTTTTCACGCGCTAAAAAGTTGAACTTGTTCTGTCTTAAAGGGAAGGGATTCCCTTTTCATTTCAACAGCTCTGCTTATGTTAAGAAGCTTTCTCGCCCGGGTGCAAATCTGGATGTACACTACTCTAAATTTAAGAACTCTCACTAAACTTTATTTTATTTTCAATGTTCATTTCAATAAACCTAGCGATCTACCATTTTTAATACCCATCTCCTGTTTGTAGTAACTCTCTAACCCATCTCTAGCTTATCGCTCGTATCGTGACACGAGTTGCCATTCATTCCAAGTCCCCTACCCTAACCAACCCTACAATCTCCCCTCTTTCTTTAATACGCCGCGTGCTTTATTAAAATTTCATTGTTGTTGGTGGCAATGGAGTAGGAGGAGATGGAGTAGGAGAATCTGGAGGCGAGTGAAAAGCGTCCCTTTGGGGGACAGGACATTGTTATAAATTCCAATTCCTTTGGCTTGTAGAAAAAACGTGAAAAATGCGCCATGTAAATTATTTCTGCGTCTTGAACGCATTTTTTATTGTGCATGATAAATTTTTATTGTAATTGGCTGTTGATTTATGGCCCAAAGAAGACGAAGAATAGAAAGAGAGCCTTGTCTATGATAACAGTAGCTAGATAAGTTTCCCCCTACAGCTTACAGCCTCCTATTCAATTTGTGGGGCGTGGCCATGGCTAATTAGACAGAAAATTTGAATTGGAATAGATTTCGTTGAAGTGAAGAAAAAGAATTTCAAATCGACATAAAAACTAATCGGCGCATTTGCTAAAATCATCTATGCAACGATGCGTAACCTGAGCCACGCCCCTTTTGGCAGCTTTAGCCCACCCAAGCAGGAAGCGCAGAGAGAAGGCAGAGAGATATTTAGGCCCTCTTCAGGCAGGCCTCGTTTCATGGCTAACATGGCGAATCCAACGAACCCAACGCAGTCAAACACCATAAAACTTTATGTAGAGACCATGAGAATGAGAATTCAAAGCCTGGAACTGATTTTGGACTCTTCGATGAGTTGCCTCCATCAAGTGGCAGATTTTGTAATGCTTTGTGAAAGATTTCATGGTAATTTCACCGGGTTATAACAATTTACAAATTATGTAATCGAAATTTATTGCCCCAACATCGTTATGAAGCGACGCCAAACACTTCAGGGCATAGGAAAAAAAGAAAGAACGAGCTGTCGACTTTAAGATACCCATTAATCAATTAAATGTACATATGTTAACTGCATTTCAGAACTTTAAACTGCAACGCTTTTAAGTGTTTGAGTGATTAGACACAGCCATAACTTTCTTATATATATAGTTAATCTTAATGGGAATATGTAGGATTATTGATAATATTTAAAGTAAACGTTCCCCATCAAAAAAGAGCGGTATATTACAAACTTTGTGGGTTTGGTCTGAATCAAATCAGTTATTGCTGACGTTTAAGTTTATATGTACTTTATAGAATCTGTTGCTTAGAATACGTAATACCCTCTTACTTTAAGAATAACGGGTATAAAAACCAAAGACCAATCCACGGCACGCTTTAAAGATTCTCTGTGGATTCTCTTGGTGGTTGGGTGGGCCACAAAGTGGGCCACACCACGACATACACACAGGTGGCTTTGATGGGCAGCTGATGTGCACAACAGCAACAACAACGGGAACAAAGAGAACAACAACAATTTTGACTGCAGGCAATCGACGGTCACTTCTCAACTCTCTCGCCAAGATGTGGCCAGATAAAACTCCAGATATTGCTCTAGGCATAAAAAAGTATGTCTAAGATTCAGTTAGGATAGACACATAAGAACCAAGAACCAAGCAGCCAGCTAACAGTTGATACCAATAAACGTAGTTAGCTTAAAAAATTTCTATTAATAATGCGGTTCTAATACCCTGTAACTATTGGAAAGGTTTAAGAGGGGTACATAACGTTGAAGAAATGGACAATTTGTGAACCTTATAAAATATATTATTATTCTCTTTGCGGAATGCAAAAGTTCCACAAAATATTATTTGCCACTTGCCTTTTTAACTTTTAAAACTTTTTGTTTGCATAATTTAATACTTTCTTCCACTTATGTAAAAAATTCAATTCGCAATAAATAAATATTTAAATAGTATTGAAATACTTCCAAGGTTCTTTTTAGTCAAAGAAGAGATCTTATTAACAATGATAGCAGATGCTTACTTCGATTCGAAGATGTACTGTAGAAGTCTTAAATTAAAAGGAAGTAAAACTAGCAACTGCCTTAAATTGAAAAAGGAAAATAGCATGTAAATAATAATAATAATAATCATGGCAAATTGCTATTTGATATTGTCTTTTAATTCCACAATCAGTCAGTGCCTATACACTTAGGGATTATAGTTATATTTACTGTAGATTCAGTTTAATTCGCGCACATGTGTTTGTTTTATGTGCATTTAATAACCCGGCACAAGATTGTGCAGCCATAAAAGTAGATGATATCCCACATGCGCATCCTTTTAACAGGAGTCTTTCACTCTCTCTCTCTCTCTCTCTACCCTTTTCTCTATCCCTATATCTATTTCACTCGCTCTGTAATCCCAGCTAATGAAACGTGGGCCTAAAAAAGTTGGTCGGATAAACTGCTGCACTTGGCAATAAGTAAACTCAACTCGAAATGCGTTCTGTGGAACGTGCCCCATGAATTCTATAACTTTATGGGCAATGAGCCCACTCTAATTGTCCCAAAACATGCCGACCAGCAGCAGATAAGGGATGAGAGGGGCAGGGGGTAGCTGTTAAGGGGGTTGGGAGGCGTATGGGCCAACCTGCCTCAATGCCAAAATGTTTGCTCGGGATGTAGTTATAATTTTGATCAACTTTTATAAGCGCCACAGCAGACATGCTGCATGTGGCAACTAACAGCTGCACGAGTTGTAAGTTGTTGGTGTTGTAAGTTGTTGGTATTGTAAGTTGTTGGTGTTGTAACTTGTTGTTGTTGTTGTTGCTTATGCCCAGCCATAAACTGCATGCGAAATTGCCAAAAAGCACACACTTTTACACACAACGGAGGTGTATAAAAGCAGCAGCAAAAAGTTGCTCATTTACAGCACCAAGAAAGTGTGGGAGAGGGGAAGGTTAGCGGATAGAGGGGGAGGTAGGATATGTTGACTATAAAATGAGGCGCTGACAAGCCAAGGAGGCAGCAACCCCAAAGCCAAGTGGCAAGTAAAGCGGCCTAAACCTAAACCTAGAAAACTACACTGATCAAAAAAATTTGACTAATATGAAGAATTTATTCTTAACAAAAGGAATATTAACTGTAAGACCATTTTAAGTAAGACTTATTTCTTTTTAAGAAGATCTAAAATTCCTATATTTACTTATAAGATGGCAAATCTAAGAATAAGACTCTTAATATTTAAAGAAAAATTTAAGATTAAGCTACTTAATATCTTAAGAAGAATAATTCTTATTTGTAAATAGAAAATTTATATTTATAATCATATTTTCATATGATTTTAATATTTGTATTCTTATAATGAATTTAAAACTGTTAGATAAATATTTTTAGTTTCTTAAAACAGTCTTCTTTTAAAACCAAAATGAATATTCTCGATTAAAGAGGCAAACCTTTTATTTCAGTGTAGCTAAAACCCCACATAACCAGGCCGTAAATCCAGCAAACTGCGAGTTGGCTCCACTAACCTTCCCCCTCTCACTACACTCCAACTTCCCATTCACCTACCCACTATCTCCCTCCTTTCTCTCCTAAGCAAACTCGTAAATTTTAGGAAATTACAACATGAAAGTGCTCGAAAGGACAGCGAATGCGCCACGACTCTAAATTAAATAAAAATGCGCTAAACTAGGACGACTCTATGTGGGCGAAAGTGGGTTGTAAGTGGGCGTGGAAGTGGGCATGGTTGTGGTATTTGGTCAAAAGTTTTGTGCACCTGTTGGCCAAATTGTGGAACGGACGGAACTTGGCTCTGACTGCTGTGGAGCAATCACAAGTTGGCGTTAATTAAAGCTATAACACGAGCCAGGTGAGGAAAAGGACAAGAAGGGGAAAGGGAGGAAAGGAGGTAACTAGAAGAAGAAGAAGAAGGGCATGGACTATGGGGATTTGGAGACGCATCGCGCTGATTTGTGGGGTAAAACAACGTGGAAAAGAGCAGGAAAAGTTTTTTGGCATGCGCTTCAGATTTATGCCAAACTAAAGCACTTGATGGCAAAGTAGTTGGCATTTAATGGCTGTATTATTGGACTTTACTCGAAAAAGTGCCCTAACAAATGGGATACGCTCTTTGGACAGCGATAACAGAAGGAGAGAGAGAGAGAGAGGGAGGATGAGAAGAGAGATTAAGAGAGAGAGGGAAGTTAAGTGGCTGAAACTTGAGCAAATTTGTGAGCTGAATTGGAACAATTGATTTATGCGGCAATTGAAGTCGACTAAGAAGCTAATATTACAGTTCCAAATTATGTTAAATATGATTACGAAATTCGATTTTTAATTGTAGACTGTACTACAGTTTAAAATTATGTTAAATATGATTACAAAGTACGATTTTTAATTATAGACTTAAGTTAAGATATTCTTAGAATTATTTTAATCACATAAAGCAATATCTTTCAGCAATAATTGCAACTTAGACTACATTGAATTCTATCATGTCTAAACTAGGAAATCTCTACAACTACCCGCTTTTAAATCTTAAAATTTAAATAAGATGTAGTTCATATAATTTTTAATTATTTGCAATTATTATAGCTATAATTTTGTATTAATTAAGTTGTCATTTATCTATGACTTTACAGCTTCTGTTACAATCTTCAATTAACTCAGAAACTGAGTCAACTCATGATCTCCTATGTAAATGAAAGTGAAACCGGTCTTATATGGTTTTGTTACTACTTTTAAGTAATAAAGTTTATATTAACTAATAAATAGTTGTTGTGGTGTTTTGCAAATCTGTTTCGCTTCCGCGTTATGCGTGGCAAGTTGCACATATGCAAATGATGCAACATGAATTGTTTGCGAGATGCCATTTGATATTCGTTTTGAGCATTGGATTCATTTGAATGATTGGCATTTGAGTTTATGAATCGATGAGTGTACTCATACACTCATATACTCAGAGTGAGCGCCTGGTGGAGACTGCTTCCGTTTTGCATATGGGCCCAACGGGGTGGGTGCCACAACTGCCTCAGCTGCCACAGCAGATGAGGTGAGAAGCTGCGGCGAAAATTGTTCAATTGTTGCCACGTTTTTCTTTCGACTCATTTTGTTTTACTTTATTAATTTTTTTAGAGTCGAGTGAACAGCGATAACCGCACCCTCTGCCTTATTACAGCGGCAACATGTTAATAGTAATTAAACACATGCAAATGTGCCAGCAGGCAACGGATGAAAATTAAATGGAAGCTGCAACAAAACAAATGCCATAATAATAATACTAATACTAATAATAAACTCATACACTCCATAAGATCCATGGTGCACTGAACCTGTAGTAAAAAACCATAGTGTCGATATATAAAAGCTCGTCTGTTGATCGCCCGCCTAGACAGTGTGATTAGTGAACGTGCCACAAACGGTGGCACATGCGGAAAGCGAGTGCAGCGCACTTAAGCTAAAGGATTAATCCAATAAAATAATCAAGCACAGAATGACACAAGTGAGTGGAAACAATGAAAGTGATGTGGAATACTTATAATGTGAATCAAATCAAAAAAAGAGATGAACTCTAGTTGAAAGATTAAGAAGAAATAAAGATATTGTATCTGAAGGCATAAGGATAATGAATTGTATGTGTACAGATAAAGATATAATATCTTATGACATAAAGGACTCAATAGTTGAAATTTTGAGGTAGTTCAAGTGTTTTATATTCCAATTCTATTAGAGCACTCGACAGATTGAATCAATTAATTTAGATTTTGGAATATATTATACCAGAAGTTGAATGATGACGTGCTTAATCACACGATTTGGACTGCAAAATTGAATATGTAATAAAATATATAGTTCACATACCTTAACAAACTAAGATTTAGTATGTACTTAAGTATAGCTGGAAATTTAAATGATACCTAAATAGTTTCATTTGAAAATAATATGATTAAGGAACTTTCAGAAGTGTTTATGGATTTTAAACTTAAAGGATAATACAATATAATTAAGGAATCATTTAAATAACTTTAAAAAAGTTAAGAAAATTCTCTAGAAGAGTTTAAATAAGTCTGAACAATAGTTTTCCTTCTCTTCTTGTGTTCTTCTATTATTATTCTCATCTGATTGTCTATTCTCCCTCTATTCAGCCTCCCGCCCAACGCCTGACAGCGTGCAACCTGTTCGCTCTGCTGCTGCTGTTGACTGCCACATTGTTGCAAGCACGACGCATCTCCAGTCGGAGACTTGTGATCCACGTGCCCGTCAAGATGAAGACACATCATCACACACACACTGTCTACAAGATGTTGCAGGGTTCAGGTGGAAGCGGTGGCATCAAGCAGACTATCTACAAGGTGGTTGGCTTTGACGAAGGTGGCGGAGGCAAAGGACACAACAGTCACAGTCACAGTTACTATCCAGGTCACAGTTACGGTCACAGTCACGGCATGGACCATGGAGAGATCACGTATGAGGATAAACATGGTTGTGAGAGTGGAAAACTGATGCCGTCACATCGGGACATGCTGTTCAATCATTATGCCCGCCATGACCAGGAGGAATCGGAGGCAACGGACTATGCCGAGGAGCAGGATGAGTTCATTGATGTCAGGGATGCCTGGTTGTGAATAAAAGTCGTGTGAAAACGTTGCCGATTAATTATAAAATTCCAGCCGACTCCCCACTTTCCTAGCAAAACACAAAAAGTCGCTGCATTTGCATTGCGCCTCAAAGTAATTACAAAATTGTTGAAGCCATGTCGACATCATCTCCTATCCACTTGCTTTGCTAAAGAATTCCTGGCACAAAAGCCATGCCAGGCATGAAGTTGTCTCCTTGTCGTTGTCGTTGTCGAAATCGAAATTCGAATCGGATTTCGAGTCTCTTTCTATGTGTTTTTTCTTTTTTTTTTGTTCTTTCTTTCTTTCCTTTCTGACTGCCAAATTCGCATTTTGTTTGCCGTAATTGGGGAGGAGTAGCAGGAGGATGTGGCAGGAACAGGAGGCATGGGGCAAGCACTCATGACTGCGGTCAGTCGCGCACTTGAAGTTCAACATAAAATATTTGCATAGCTCTTGACTTGGGGCCCAAAAATCATGGCATATTTTTAGTGGACAATTAAAAGTAACAAAAGGCAATGAATGCATGTGAATACAATTGAGAGGCATTAACAGTTAGGCATAGAAATTCTGAAAACACTATTCAGAATACTATAGGAAATATAATATGACATGTCAAATGGAAATATAATTAAGAAATCAATTAGTAATAAGCTCAGAAAAGCTTTAAAGTTCAAACTTTAAATACAATTTGGAATATTCTAAGGACTGCTAAGGATATGATTGAAAACTTGAATACATTTGTATATTAGCAGTAAAGTCTAGAACATATTTATAAATGTGGTCAGGAAAATATTTAGACTCCTTTGGAGAGACCGAAAACTCAGTTTGTAATATTGAATAGTAGAGATAGGCCTAAGAATATGACGGTTTGAGTTGCGTTTGATTTTATAATGCATATGGTGAATAGTTTAAAAAGGAACACAATTTCTAATGTATTCCTTCAAATAAAATATAATATAAAGAATTGAATAATTCGGTGATAAGCAAAACATAATAAGGAATAAGGACTGCAAAACAAAGTGAAGAAAGGACAAGCTTATGAAAAATTCAAGTACTTTTCGATGACTGAAGTCTCTGATAATTAGGACCTTAAAATCAAGGAACATCTGAACCTGATTAGGGACTGTAAGTATAGAGCTACAGATAAACCCAAGATAATTAACCTTAATTAGGTTTCAAAGTGAGGATTTAGCTACTGTGCAAATCCACATTGCCCACTTTGTCCGCATTGCAACTGACCCATAATCAATTTAAAATGTCAGCGAGGCGAGACCCAAGCTGGTTAGGGACTTTATTTGAGGTGGATCAGCATCAGCTACGGTTGACATAAGTTGGATTGATCGCTCCAAGTTGAATGAGGAAGAGGAAAACCCGGTTAAATCGTGGCAGTCACAGGTGGCAATGTCGAGTACCGCTCGCTGAGCTGAGCATAAAAATAATTTGCGTTTAATTGAAGGCGACAGCGTGTCAGGGGGCGGGACATGATGAATGTGTCGCCTGACTGGCTGTGCCTCACTCGCCTCGGTTGCATGCCCCACGGGTGGGCTCTGAGGTTGAAGCAGGCTAAACAGTTGCTGGCGCCAGTTGTTCGACCCTGTACTTCAGAACGACAAGAGGTTTTTCGGCTCAAGTTTCGACATGTATGATAGATGAATATAATCCAGATCAGTTCTGAAAGTTTCATCACGATGTGGTAGTAAAACTGGTAGTTAAACAAGTAACAAGTAAGAGAATGCTAAAGCTACAGTCAGAATCGCTACAGGGTCTCTTAAAGTCAAGTTTCTTTGACCTTCTGCTCTTCTACTAGTTTAACTGCTGCGGGCCAAACTCAGCTGATATGAATGTGGCTATTTAAAGGCATTTAGACGGTAATGACATTTAAGTCCACAACAATCTTGTGCCACGATAATCCACTGGACACAAAAACAGAGATAGAGAAAGAGAGAGAGAGAGAGAGAGAGGGAGAGACAATTCACTGAGCTGCTTACGTATGAAGAGACAGACCTGAGACTCAGACATCTCTGATGAGTTGAGCTCTGGGCTTTGTCCATCAATGGAAACTGTTATTAAAATTTTTAAGCCGTTGTGCACACATATCCAGGCCCAGTGGACTAACAACGTTTTGGCCAAATCAAAAGCACAGGTAGGCATAAATAGAGAAAAGGAAAAAAGAGATAGAGACAAAAAAAGAACCCAGAAACAGTCTATAAAGTTACTTTATATAGATCTTTGAGCTTATTGCCTACAAATGGTAAACCCAATTTGTGTATCCTGCCGCTTTTCGCTTGACCATTGATTGACCATTGACCAGTTTGAAGGGGGGCTGAACTGTTTCGTTCTCGGAATTGAATCGCATTCATTCGACTGGCCTGCGGTCTAAATAAATCTATTGATTTTTGGGGTAAATGGCTTTTGTACTCAGCTCTGGGTAGGCCAGCAAAATATGCCTCGGAATTGGCACATTTCCATGAACTGCTCAAAATTGTTTTGCTCTCAACGTGTAGGGTATACAGTGAGTATATTGAACCTTAAATGTAACTAAGCAACTTCCGGATGGACTATATAACTGAGTTGAGGAAAGAAAGTACTCAAGGAGAACATTGACTAAAGATAAAAACTATATAAAGAAGCTTGTGTTGTTCTTTTATCTAAGAAAAGTTTATTCTTCATATTTCTGTTTGATTTATAATGTGATTACTTTATTAGGCTTAGAAAAGAGTACTTTAGAGAAAATTAAATGTACTAAGTATATTAAAAGGCATCCCAAAGCAATTTAAAGAATTATTCCATTATTCCCCACAGTAACTTTTACCAGAGCGCATGCCAAAGTCGTCTATAACCCATCAACTTTTTGTTATATGTTTCATTTTGTAATTGAATTGGGCACCATCTAAAAGCTGGTCAGCTCAGCACAGCTTGTTTACCCTTTGTCTAGCCTTTGATATTTCATTTTCGAGACTCGCTGCAACAATTTGAATGTCTGGCCGTTTTGCTTAATTGGTTTCATTAGGCTTATCGAGTGTAGGGTAACAACTTATGGAATCCACTTACCGTCTTTCCGTTTTCCTGCGCGTAGAATTCCAAAAAAACGACGTTCCTGTGAGCCAACAGAGCGAGCTGTAAAAAAAGAAGAGGGAAAAGCGAAAAGTTGTATAAATGTGGGAAATGAAAACTTTAAAAATGGTTCAATGAACAAAGTTTTACACAAGGTGAGGTGGCCACTTAACAGTAACAGTAACACGTGTCGTATACGCAATAACAAGATGGAAAAAGGAAGTCGGCAGTAGAATGAGATGAAGTCTAGTGCCCAGTGGGATAGCATAATTTCCACAAAGTGACAACCAAATAAACAGGCCAAAAAAGGAAAAGTTTCAACAGGCAAGGATGCGGTGCAGGTGAAAGGGGAAGAGAGAGAGCGAGGGGGGAAATGTTGGAGTGTTGAATTTGTCTAGGGTACTAATTTTAACGCCATTAATTTGCAAAGGACGCACAGGTCGAGAGATGGACAGACTGAGATAGAAGGACACGGAGTGAGGGACGACAGAGAATTTTAAATTAAATGGACACAACTTTTATTGAATTGAGTAGATTGAGGCAGGAACAGGAACAGAGACAGAGACAGAGAGAGAGAGGTAGCTAGGCAACCAAGAGTGGATGCCACACGCGGCAAGTAACTCTGCCACAACATCATGGAACATGTAGAGAGCCGGAAACGGAAGCGCATTACTCAGCTTCTTCTTCTTCTTGTTGTCGTACGTTTACACGCAAGCCTCTATAGAGTGCGGAAGGGGGTAAAGATAAAAGAGAAAGAGAGGGAGAGAAGGAGGAAGAAGGTACTGGGGCTTACCACCAATCAAAGAGAACACGCTCTGTGTCAAAGGAGCTGCCTGAACTGAATGCCTGGCAAAAGTTTGGGGGCGAAAGTTTTTGATTTCATGATATATTTATGGGCTTCTTCCGCAGCTCCTTTGGGTAATAAACTTTTGCCTGAGAAATGTCCTGAAAAGGCTGCGGCTTACGGGCTCAATTTCATTTTTATTTTGGTGCACGTTTTAAAGTTGTGCCACAAACATTAAGCCACAAATCAGTCGCAATCCAAAGCACATTGCGTATACGTAACGAGCCAACTAAAAGCTTTAAAACCCGATAATGATGGTGTTGCTGATACTAGATGATGCACACTGTTTATTTTGTGGTTCAAACATGGTCAGTGGCATGCCACACACTGTGGCATGCACTGAAAATGAACTGTAGTGCATACAAACAAACTTTAGAACATCCTGGGACTCTAGAAATCTTTTGTACCTTTTTAGTGCTAAATGATAAACTGTATGCTATTTACAATCTATTTCAAATGTTATTCTAAAATCCTAATTTAAATTTATATCTTTGATAAATAGGTAAATAATTAAAAGATAAACATAATACACAAAAATCAGATACAATTAACCAAGTTCTCTTCTCAAGTTTCAAGCCTGCAACTTAATCAAGTGTGCACCTAACCCAATTGCAAATTGTAATGAAAATTGCTTTGGGCTGCTTTATTTAATGGTATCTCCTTTTGTTCTGTTTCATTAATTATGTCAAGCAATGAAGTTATCAGATAATCCTGTTGCAAACATACACACAGAGATACGCACACAGAGACAGAGAAGTGGCACAACAATGTGGCAAGCGGCATTTACCTGCAGCTCTCGATGGCGATGGCGATTGAAATTGGAATTGTGTGCCACGCTAATGGAAAAATCGCTTGGGCATAAAATCAATTAAATATTAAATAAACGCTATCAGCAAATAGCAATTTTCCCCCATTTCCATCCCCCCTCAACCCCTGGGCCTGGGCTCAGTGAAATGCAAACAGCAATTGTGCTGCGTTCGTGGAACGTGCAACTCGATAAAGTTTATGAGGCAACGTAATCCTGGCAATTATGAGAGCTCGAAGCTTCGACTCGGAGTCAGGCGCAAACATTATCTCAATATTGTATGGAGAAGAGCATGAAATGAACCAATAAGCAATGTTGAGCATCAACTGGACCCAGATAACAGAATATCCCAACCCCAACCCCAACCCAACTGAAACGTGCTGTTGCATGTTGCATGCAAATTTCATATATGCAACGATTTAAGCAGGTGCACAAGAGCATCCCCCTCTATATGTATGTGTGTGTGTCAGTGTGTGTGTGTGTGAGTTTAAGGGTGAATGCTTGGCAAAAAGACTAATTATGTATTCATTAAAATGGCAAATGCCAACAAGAACAGCCTCATACTCCAATTTAGCTTTATTCCATATAATATCCTTCAAAAAAAAAACGATTCAAATGCAGCTGCTCTTCACATAGAATTGAGGGGGGAAGGAGGGAGTTGTATGTGAAGTAGGGACAGCATTTTGAACATGATATGATTTTGCATAATGGCAGACAGATTTGTTTGTGTATTCAGATTTTGATTAAAATGTTACCGAGTTCATTTGCAAGCAAATGTTGTGTGTGTGCAATTTGCAAATTTGTGTAATTCACTTGGATGAATGTGTGGAATATTTGCCAAAAAAAAAAGCATAAAAAGTGTAAAGAACTTGTGGAATAAACATTAAATTATTAAAGAATTAGACAAATTAAATAAATACAGTAAGAAATCTGTCACATTTAAGAGTCTTAAATAATATAATTATTAAATCATAATACAAAATATATATTTTAATTTATCATAGCATCTTCCTTGATTTAAGCAATGTTTACGAATATAGCTCTCAATTTAGCACACTTTCCCCCAATTTATAATGTATAATATAATAATGTGTTGTAGTATCTCAATCCGCAAAAGGATATTTATATCTAAATGAATCTGTTTTTTCAACTCAGAATCTTTCCATCTGCAATTATATTAAATTTAATTCCCATCCCCTTTATTGAGAAATCAAGTTTTCCATTTGTGAGAAAATGTTTATTGAATGCTTGCAACTTAAATATTAATTAAATCTATAAAATGTGCTGCCATTAAATGTTGTTGTTGATGTTGTTGTTCAAATTGTGTGCGGTTTAATTAAACTCTTTGTTTAGTAAGAGAAGACGCCAAAGACGGACTTGAAGAAACGATAGATGGGCTTGGGAATCTCCACTGCAAAGAGAACAGCACCATCTTCGTTGACCTCCGTTGATGGAGCGGAACGTTGTTGATTGGAGGGATGCACAAGATGCAGACTCCTGTAGATCTCGTTGATTTGATTGGGTATAGGATTGGCGTTGCCCTTGTTCTTCTGATTGGTTGAAGGATACACAACTGGTTGGAGCAGCAATTGAGAGTTCTGGAAAGGTTCCTCGATCTTAATTTCGGAATCAGCAGAGTCCTTGTTATCAGTGTCTTCACTTGGAATGGGTTTCGGATTGCCAGAAAGTGAAACATTCTCACTTTCTCCCTTGCCGCCTTGGGGTCTAATGTGCAGGAAAATGTGACCAATTAAAACGAGTCCTTGTTGATTATCCAGTTTCTCTGATTGTGAGCCTGAAGGAGCACGTCTTTCCTTAACATAGAAAGGAGGGTATGGGTATGAATATTCTCCTGAATAGTTTGGTTTAAAGTTGTAAAGTTGATCTTCATCATCGCTCCACGAAGTCTTGTTATACTTTTGATTCGAGGACTGAGAACTGCCGTCCTTCCAAAAGGGAATTGGCAACAATGGAAGTGGATAGAAACCAGGATGACCATAGCCATTACTACCCTTATTCGAATTCGAGGAAGAAGAACCCGAAGAACCGTGTTTGTTATGATGATAGAATCCAGGATGGACAAAGGTATTGTCCTTGTTCGAATTCGAAGACCCAGAAGAACCGTGTTTGTTGTGATGATAGATTACAGAAGGGTCAAAGGTATTATCCTTGTCCCAATTGGAGGAACCCGAAGAACCGTGTTTGTTGTGATGATAGTTACCATTGTTGTTACCATTGTTATAACTTCCCTTGTTGCCACCTCCGTTGCTGCCATGTGAGTGGTATTTGTTGCCATGTCCATTTGATCCTGAACCACCATCCGGAATATAAAAAGGGAAAGGGGGGAAGGGGAAAAGTGCTGGCTTGTAATAAACATGTTCATGCGTATGCTTGTGAGTTACACCCGTAGGTTTTTCTGTGGAACTCTTTGGGCTATTAGTGGACCCATCCTCATCGACTATATAAAAATAGTCTGGATTCACTTTTATACGACCCTCCGATTGTGCCTGATTTTGCACCTTGTTGTCGCTACCCTCCAGTTTTTCAACTACTTCCTCACTTGGTTCCTTTTCAACGGGTTTTTCTGCAAGCGACTCAACGTTGGAAATTTCTGGATTCGAGTTTTCTTTGGGAAGCAGACTAGGAAGTTTTGGTTTTTGTTCCTTTTCAACAGGTACTGCTTCTTCTATTGAGATCACATTGGGCAGCTTTGACTGTACGTTTTGAGCTGGAACTACTTCTCTTTTTGGTATCACATTGGTGCTTTTATCCTGCTTCGCCTCTACCTTCTTTACAGGAGCTACTTCCTTTTTAGAGACCACATCGGGCAGATCTTCCTGCTTTGGCTGTTCTTTCTGTGTAGGAGCTGCTTCATCCTTGGGAATCACTTTGGAAAGTTTATCCTGCTCCTTCTGTACAGAAGCTGCCTCTACCTTTGATACCACATTGGTCACTTTTGGCTTTAAGTTCGGCTTTCTCACAACCTGAGGAACCTTTGGCTTTGGCACTTCCTGCTTCACTTGCTGATCTCCCTCCACAAGGGATTCTGGAACTGAATGCTTTGTTTCTTGAGCTGAGTTTGAGTCAACATTTCCTTGCTCAACAACAATTGGTACTTCATTGGAGACCTTTGGCTGTTCCGGGTGTACTTCCTTGTGAAATACATTATCAGGATTTTTTATAATGTTTGCCTGGGCAGCAATCACTAGTAGCAACAATATCGCAAATTGTTGAATATACTGTAAACACACCAATTAAAAGACTGGAATATCCTGTAAGAACTGAAACTTACCATCTTGAAGACTTCAGTTGCACTGTGTTTGATTTGGAAATTTTAACAACTATTTATACGAACCGAGAACAAAAAGTTCTTGGGTCTTATCTAAGAAATGTGCCTACATTCCATTGCCATTAGATCATAGCTAGTTCTATGATAACAATCCTCGTGGCACTTATGTCTCATATCATCAACAGTTTGTTTTCTTTCCTTTATTTTCTAGTTTTTTGTGAATTTTCCTGCTCGTAATTCTTGTTTCCTTTTGTTCACTTAAAAGGGCGCCAATGGCAGAAATATTGGAAAAAATGAAATTGCACTTAAGTTCTATCGCTGTGTGCCTTCTTCCACCTCATTGTTGTTGCAGTTGCACTTGTTGTTCCTATTGTTGTTGTTGTTTTTGTATGTTACGTGCAACATGAAAATGCCATTGTTTCGAAGCGCAGCAAAACGGAAATCTATGAATCGTTTTGTATGTTTTTTCTATTCCAACGAACCAAAATCAACAACAAATCCAAGTGCAAAAGACTGTCAACTGTTTGAGGGAGTCAGAAAGGAGGGGAAGAACGAGGGATGGAGGGTATTTAGGGAGTTCATACACCCGCATAAAAAGTGCACATCAGCCTCATATGTTGGGTAGGTTTATCTGGGGACTTTGTCATCATTTCCCTCTCACCAACCAGGTGAGCTTCTGGTCATTGACATGGTAATGGCATAAGAGAGGAAAGAGAGGGAAGAGAGGAGTATAAGGTAATAGATCTCGTGCTGGGCTTAGTAATTGAATTGCCTCCGAATGCGCTGTGGAATTTTGTGCCTAACTCCCATTTGATTGAAGTTTACGTTAGAACTGAAGGATTTGCAACTGACAGCAAATTCAAAAGAGAATTTCCACATCAGAGCCAGAGAATTTGATATGATGACAGTTTGCTCAGAATTCCGATAAGCATAGACAAAACTAAAGAAAACAGACAATGTTTTTGCAGCTCTTCCGATTTCATAACATCAACTGAAAAACTTCTAAACTATATTCAACTATTAAGTACTTAAGTAAAAGTGTATATTGTTTAAAGGTTGATCAGTAAACCTTCTTAAAATTAGTTAACAAATATGAAATAAAATTAATAACTTAAGAAATAAAATCTGTGTTCTATCTAGAACTATTTCAGATTCTAGTTGATAGACCTATATATTTTTAAAACATATTATATGTTTGTAATGATGTCTCTCTCTGTTTCAGGTTTCTGAGCGCATACTAGAACTAGTCAAAAAAGTATCTATGGTACAAGGCTGACATCTAAAAATTAACCACTCAACAGTTCAAAACTCAAAGAGCAAGCCAAGAACCTAAAAAAAAATCAAAGAATTTATACCAAGCAGTGTGGTAAGAAGAACGATTCAAGGATTGCAACATCTCACAGTGTTCTTGCCACGAATCGCGCCTCGCAGCGAAGCGGCAAACAAACCCGACAGCTGCCACAGAATCAAATTGTTTTGCGCAGCGGCAGATGAGCTGTTGAAATTGCAAGTGCGGCACTTGCTCAATTTTTCATGAGCCTCCCACAAGTCAAGCCGTTCAAGAAGGAAAAAGAAACATAAAATCGAATGCGAAAAAGAAGACAACGAAGTTAAAATACACTTCTGAAATAATAATTTTGATGGTTAAACTCAACTAATATCTTCATTTCTGCAGGCATCTTCTTGGAATTTAAGGAGCATACACTTATAAATGTGAGTAGTAAGTTTTGAATTAGACCTCGACAATATTGAGTGTGGAAAACTTTCAATGGATTTGGGGAAGTGGGAAATAAACTAGACTATTCTTTGGTATTCTTATATGTGTAATTACTACAAATAAATAAAATGGTTTTAATTTTTTTAGACTAGAAAAGGATCTAATAAATTTGGAAAAGAATATAAGAAAGAAATTCTGTAACTTATTGAATGGAAAAATTGAATTGTTAACTTTATTTGTGCTACATTAATTCTGAATGCCTTCAGTATATCATATACTTTTCATCAATTATTAGCTAGTTAATATGCCTCGTTTATAGAGAGTATAATCAACGATATCGCCTGAGCCGCAACCCACACACAAATTGAAGCTCAACGCGAATGCAAAAAGGAGCCACGCGAAATCTGTGAAAAGGTGAAATTAGCAAGCAACATCCTCGTCGTTTCCTCCAACCTTCCATTCCTCCACATCCTACATTCTGAGCTCATCCTCATCCTCAACAGCATCCGCATCGTGGCCAGACAATGAGGCGAGTTGCGGCCCTTGACTCGAGCGAATCGCAAGCGCACAGAAATGTATGTAAATAAATGGTCAAGGCAAAAAAAAAAATAAAATAAAGACAGACAGACAGACAGACACAGAGTCAGAGTCAGAGTGTTAAAGGCAAAGCTGAGGCAGCTGAAGTTGAAGCTGAAGCCCAAGGCCAAGGCAGCATTCAGTGTGGAATCAAGAGATAAGACGCAACGCAATGCAACGTGTAGCACGGCAGTCGCCTCCAACTCGAGACGAGGTTCTTTTTTATACTCAGTACACAAAAAGGTATAGAAGTATTTTAATTTTGTGGAAATTTCTATAACAGATAGAACACATATAGCTGATTTATTTCAGATCAATAACAAAAGTCTATATTATTAAAGAAAAAATCTTTAGAGACCAAAGTGACAAAAGCAATTCCCAAAATTACTGATATTAAATATTAGCGTTTCAAAAATTCAGAGTAAAAACAATCTCACAGTGTGTGTGCTTGTTATTGTCATTTTCAGTCCGATCAAAATTTCTGACTACTATTTTATATAGTTGGTTTAGAAACGACCGATCGAAAATTAAATACAACACTTTTCATAAGTATATGGAATTTGCTTAGATTCCTTTACTTCTTTCTCTTTACTTAACTATTTTAAATTTTCCTATACCGAGTATCTCACTGTCGTGTTTACTCAACTGTAGCATGCTTACTTATTCATTTTCTTCTGTTCTTTTTTTTTTGGGCCGCACTCTTTCATTTTGGGTGTGTGCGGCGATAAGATCAATGTGTGTGTGTGTGTGAGTGTATATGTATGTTTGCGTGGACTGTGACTGTGGCATCTGCAGCAGGTGTTTTGCTTTCAGGCTGCAACACAATATGGGTAACGAGTTGGCCCCCAAAACTGGCCAAGTTTATCTCCACATAATTCACACGGCCGCCTTTGGGGGCAGGCAGATGTCGATGTCGAAGTCGATGTGGATGGCGATGATGATTGACTCACTATGCACTC
The DNA here is from genome assembly GCA_035044365.1 of Drosophila neotestacea. Taxonomy (NCBI): domain Eukaryota; kingdom Metazoa; phylum Arthropoda; class Insecta; order Diptera; family Drosophilidae; genus Drosophila; species Drosophila neotestacea. Next base: position 38,842 of record JAWNMD010000292.1, read on the forward strand.
GAATAAGAGTTGCTCGTGTGAATATGAAAGACTCATAAAACACACACACACACACACACCAGTGTTGACAACTGTGCGCCACAAAAAAACGACTAGGAAATTACAAAATTGGATGGAAATATTATTATTTGGAAAATATTTATATAGGACCAGGTGAGTGATACCAATAATTAAATTTTATAAAATATAATAACTGTTCAATTTAATTAATACAATATATTTATTGCTGTCATGTATTTGCGCCCCATAATCTTTTAAGTTTGTTCTTATTAATTCAGTAAAAGAGGCTGAAAATTAGTTTGATTGGTATATGCAATCAGCGCTTTATTTTATGAACTCAAATGTGAATTTAGAGAATTTTAGAATTTATAAAACAGTATCCTGTTTCTGCGGAGAGGGGATTTATTAAATTTGTTTCCCATTTGAAGAAGCTATAAAAAGTTAAAGGACAAATCCAAAATAGAATTCTCAACACTGACAACAACTCAATGCAAATTCTCAGTTAAAACATGTGCCACACGTTCAGCAGCAGCAACATCAACGCTATCATATCCGCATCAGCAGCCACCAAGTGGAGTCTCCATCAAGATAACCCCCTATTCCCCGTTCTCCACCCCTGGCATACATACCCCTCTAGCTAAACCCATGCTCGTCAACGTTTAGAATTCAAAACATTTCAGACAAATTGGCGTCGCTTTCAGGCAACGTGTGACAAAATGCAATGCAAACAGAAAGCAGACCAAGGAGTTACCTCCCACACTCCCCTTTCTCCCTTCTTCCCCTTTCCACTCCTCCCTCTTTTCAGTCACTGCATGTGAAACTGGACAATACAAAGAGTGTACACAAAGTGCCCTTCTTTAATTTATGCCAAAACGTTGCCCAGGCGACGTTGACGACGTCATTTGCTTGCTGATGACGTTGTGGAAAGACTTTGGAACTGGTTAGAGGTGTCGTTTTATATGCAATAAATAAGATGCAGGCTCTGGGACAGGCCCGGTCATACAGAATAGAAGCCAAGCAGCCTGTGGGAAAAATGTTAACGAGCCAAGTGGCCTCATAAGGGGGCAAGGCGACATGGGGGGGGAGGTTTTTAAATGCTCATGTGGCACCATGGGCCATATTTAAGTGAAAACTAGCTGCAAATGCAAAGGAATTCCAGAAAGACAAAATGTCAAATAAAAGTGTTAAGACTTAAAAATAAAGTAATTAAAAAATAAAGATGTAAGATCATTAAAAACTTATTTGGCATAAAATGGATAGTTTAGAAATAAAATGTTAATAAAATAAATCAGGTCTTTCTACTGCCAATCATATGGAACTTGTCAATATAATGTTTTAGCAGCACTTAAAAATAAACTAGTTTAGTAAATATATATAAATTTATAAAGAATACTTGCATAGAGAGATCAACTTTTAAAGGAAGTTCGTTTGAAAATTGCTTTCTTGCGATCATCAAGCTTACTTTGTTTACTAGATCACCTTCAACTTGTAATTTACAAAAGATATTTATTTCGATTGCACTTTCTTTCGATCAACAATATATACTTTTCTCCTTATGCCACACCGAAAGTGACAGATTTTCAAAGAGTTGAAGACTTCCGCATTCGTCTAGCAAAAAAAAGGCACATTTGCCACCTGAGAGTTTTACTTGATGAGTCAGATGGAAAATGTCAGCATAAGTTTAAACTTGGCATTAAGTTGTTGTGTGTTATTATAAACCAAGAAAAGATACATAGATGGCAAATTGTGTGTGAAGAGTCTTGGCAACAACTTGACACTTATTTACAGCAATTAAACGCTCGTTTGCCATCGTACACAATGGAACAATGGGAGCATATGTAGTTGGGTACAACAGTGCATACAAGATAGATAGATGTGCTTATGACATAGTCCCCCTTCCATCTCTCTGTCTCTCAGTGGCAGTGGCAAGGCAATTTCTGAAGATGCAGCATCAGCAGTGTTGTGTTGTGTTGGAGGCGCCACAAGCTGTGCTGTGCTGTTCTGTGCTGTTCATTCATGAGGCAAGAACTGTGACCCATTTTTCGTACACTGCAATTGCAAGTTGCAACAGCTCCTAAGTCGCCCATTCCCGTTGTTGTTTCTCTAAATGTTTGCCTATATATGGCAGAGACAGCTATATAAATATGTGAGCAGCTTTTAACACCTCGTCGCACTCTGCCTCTCAAGTGCCAGTGGCAGACAGACTGTGTGCCACAGTCCGAGTCTGAGTCTCAGTCTGAGTCTGAGTCTCAATCCCAAACCCATTCTTCAGTCCCAGCGGGCACACGTGTTCCACGTTCCACTGATGGCAAACAAAGACTCTGCTTGCCACAGGCAATTTGGTGGTGCCCCCAACACCAAACAAGGTACTATGGAAAAAAGTCCTATATTTTCTCATAAATACAGTTTAAATTCTTTTTCAAAGTATTGAAAATTTATAGTTATTATGCAATATTTATGCCCAATATAATACAAAGTAATAATTTTCTAATTTTTGCATTGCAATTGTGAATTGAAAAAGTTACATAAATTTCATTCAAATTCAATTTAAATTTCAGATCTCAAGTCTCGGATTTATATTATATACTGAATTGTGATTTCATCATAGCCGTTAAATTCTACTTTAGTCTAACTACAGTTAATTTATATTTAGACTTTACGCAGTACAAAATTTGTCTTTTTTCCATAGTGCAAAGCTTTTGTTAATATGAAATTTAGTTGAGATACTTTTTCAATAACTCCTGAGATCCTCGACAGCATCTGCCGACAATGCTCTTCCTCTTTCTTTACATATATAGTATATGCCAGGCGAGCCATTTTCAATTAAGCGAAATTAAAAATTTATTACAAGCCACGGCCAAAAGAAAACAAAGCCAACTTGCGGGCATTACCGGGTAATATCGGAACAGGGCAAGAAGGCACAAATGTTGGCAAATAGAGAAACTTGGGGTAAGAATAAAATAAAAAAAACGAAGAGAGAAATGTTTATGTTTTCATTAAAAAAAAATAGAAAAAGAATGAAGAAAAAATAATAATGGGATGGGAACAAGTGCGTCGGTGGATGATTGAGCTGTTCTAAGGGGCCAGGGAAAAGGGTAGAGGAGGGCGGCACAGGGTGTTCCGGTTAGCCCATCCTTTTGAGTTTTATTTGCGTTGAAGTTTTAATCATTGAAATGACATTGACAACCCGACAGACGGCGTGTGCGACCCAAGGACGAAACAACAACACAACATCAGGGCAACAGGAAAACAGGACAACAACAGGGATCCCAAAGGGAAGTATAAAAGCGGGGGTGGGGGCGGGGGCGGGGAAAGGGTGCCCTGTATAAACTGCCTTTTATTGGACCAGGGGCAAATTGAAAATATTTATGAGGTTTAAGTGATTATTGAATTTAATATGCTGCTCGAATTGTTCAAGTTTAGCGCATTCAAAAAGTTATTAATGATCGTAAATTTATGAATAATGACGAATTGCCAAAAGCTAAAAAGAAGAACCTAAAGATAAAAGTAGCAATTGCAGCTCAATCCGAAAAATTAAAATGTTATTGTTACCATTCTGAAATTTAATGAACTTTAGCAATAGAAAGACTATGTATTGATGATGATCTTTGTTGTCGTTAAGTGCATTATATTTAGTGTTGTTGTTAAGTTTCATAATGAGAAATTCTGACAACACAAGAGATGTCATAGGTCTTTAAAATATTAACTAGCTCATTAGTACTATATAATAAGTTAGACTTTAATGAACTTCAATGTGGCAATGCACATAGTTAACATGAAGTTAAACTGCCTATTAAAGTGTGACTTGCAGATTAAAGTTTTACGAGAAATGGAAACTCTTTTTAAAAAATAATTATCTACATGAGAAAACGACACCTGTTAAAAACGACATTAAATTTTTCATAAATATAAAATGAGTTATTGAAACTTGGCTAATATTAGCAAGATGAAAACCTGACTCACTTAAAACCAATCTTCATATGCCGAATATAAAAGTAGAGAATAACATACACATGTGCTATATATGTGTATAGCAAACCATTAACATAGCAAGAGCAGTAAACATCATTAATCTCAATTGAGGCTTGTTCTAGTTAATACAACACCACAGATTAACTTTAAAGCGGCTTTGCGGTGGCGGCTGTGTCGTATTTGTATTCGAGTATGAGATAAAAGTTTAACCGAAATTACTTTTTAATTGACAAACCTTTTTCAACACCTTTCTCTAGCTTCCTCTTTCACTTGCTGATACTTTGCCTGCTACTCTTTTCAACACTCTTTCAGTGGTTGTTACAGTTGCTGTTGTAATTCAATTAGCATAACGAACATTTATGTGTGTAACTTTGGCTTTCGTATAAGTTTTCTTCAATTAAAACTTTTGACAACTCGCCGCACAACACGCACACACACTCTCGCACACACACTTGAGAGCACTCGTATGTAGATTTATATTTTTTTTGCCATAAATTTGAATTAATTTGATTTACTTTTGTGCTGAGGCCAACATAACTTTTCGACTTTCAACAATTTGCGAGTACATTTTAAGTAAATACAATTTTCCGTCGCACTAATAACACACTTCCGCTATGGCACAACAATGGCGGCTGCGTTGACTTCCGCTTCCACACACTCACACACACACAATGGAACAAACACACACATACGCTACGCAGTAAAGCCCAGAGACTTTGCCGGTAAAAAATACGTTATTTTTCGTCACGTTTTTCTTGCTTTTTATGCGATTTTTATTATATTTTTCTTTATATTTTTATTTTATTTTGTATTTCGTATTTCTATTTGCTTTTCTTTGCTTTTCCCTCTCTTTTTTTTATTTTGTGCTGTTGTTGTTAAACAAAAGTCACAGTTCAACGTACGCAGGATCAGCCGGCGTAATACTGGCATTCGTATCTTTAGGCGTAAATATTTGTATCTGTATCTTTAGCTGTTCAAAAAAAGTATCTTCAACTTGCCGCGCTGCGAAGCTCGCGCTATCGACAACAAACGCAGACTGAAAAAACTTTTTTGCAAACTGTTGAAAAATCGCACGGAAAATACAATGAAAACAGCGGCAACACACGAAGCTTGCAACACACGAAGCAACAGCAGCAGCAGCAGCAGCAGCGGCAGCAGCAGCCGAAGCGCCAAGAGCATCAACAACAAATGTATCTCGTAGATACAACGACAAGAACAACAAGCAGCAACAAGCAGCAACTGGCAGCAGCAGCAGCAGCAGCATCAACATCAACCAAATGTTGCCAATGGGGAATGTTGCTGCATGCCACAAACGTGCGCATGAGAAAATGTTGCTGAGCGTGTTGTTGCTGCTGTTGTTGCTGTTGTTACTTTTTGTTGCCAGCAACGTTTGCCGTTGCAACGTTCTGTTCTTTTTTTCTTCATTTAGGCGGGAAAATATGTGTGCCGCTTTTGTTGTTGTTGTTTTTCTTGTTGTAGTTCTTGTTGTTGTTGGTTGTAAAGAGCGTGTAGCTTGTAGCTTAGCTTTGTTGCAGCATGTCGCAGTGATTATTTTGTCAATTGCAGTGACACAAAGGCATCTATCTACCAATCTATCTATGTTACTTTTGTATCTTTGTATCTCGGTATCTATCGGTACTAATGCCACAGCTATTATTCCGTTGTAGTTGTTGTTGTCTTTGCCGTGTGTCAAACAACGTTGCAATTGCACAAAGTGAGCTTAAGTAGTTGCAACTTTGAGTGTTGCCACAATAAAAAAACATTGAAGAGAAATAAACACAAAGGATTCTCTCTGAACAAAGCTCACTTTGACACATTACACAAATTCCAATTCCAATTTCAATTTCAAACTGCAATTAATTTGTGAAATTGATATTAACATTTGTGTTTGCACATTATTTATTTATTGATTATATTATGTAGACTATTATTAATGCAACTGATTAGCCGTTGAGCTGCCTGCTGTTAATAATTCCATTCTATAAACAATATTATAAACAAAAACAACTCACAAATTGAATTGCTCGCTCGGATGTGCATAAAACATGCAAATTAAATTTTCATAAAATACTCACGCATATTTCATTAAAGCAATTATAAAGTTTGCAAACACACACACACAAATACACACCCTCACACACACACACACAGACACACACACACATTTAAAGGGTTTCAGCCACAAATTGAAATGCATTTAAATAAAACGTTTTGAGGCTGACAACCGCAAACAACGACAAACAACAACAGCAGCTACAAATATCCTGTGGCATTTATAGTTAAACTAACCAAAAGGAAAAAACTACTCTTGTTATTGTCAATAGTTCTGATACCCTGTAGCAATTAAGAGAGATTTAAAGGGTAGACAGCAAAAGAAATATAGTCTTATAGAAAGGAAGAGAGTTATAATTAGTTTGATGAGGAAAAAGTTAGAAAGGGGGATGAAAGATAATTAAATAAAAAAGGCAAAGATAGAGTAAGAGTTGAACTTTAAAGGTTCCTTAATCTACATTAATTTAATTTGAATAAAATAAACATTTGAATATTTATTTTTCCTTTTCCAAATACATTATAATAATCATAACAAGCGTATAATAAATAAACAAGCATTTAACAGATTGTCAAGCATCAATTAGCTTAAAAGAGAGGGTTACTAATTGAAGTACTACAAATGTGATTACAGGGTATCTTTCAGTTTCCCACTCCCTTTACTCACATTGTCACTTTAAATGGATTCACACATCAAAGTGCTCGCAAGCTTCGTCCAACTGTGAAGCGTATGAAATAAGCGAAAATCATTTCAAGTGCGTTTTTCATTAAGCCTCGAGCTGCAACCCGCAGCTGTCTCAGTAACAGCAACAACAGCGACAGCAGCAGCAACATCAACAGCAGCAGCAACTCTGCGACAACACCAGCACTAACTCTACAGCAACAGCAGCAACCATCGAAATGCTGGTAATTAAGCGCTATGCAGTAAGAGGAATAAAAATGAAATACTAGAAGCGTATTTCACAACAAATTAAAATGGAATTTAAAAATGAATATAACACAAGCAGCGTGTGGGCGTTAAAGTGGGCGTGGCTCCGTCAACGTTGGAGATGCCATTAAGAGAGCAGCGAACGGAATTCAAACAAGTGTTGCCCCGGCCACAAAAGCAAAACGAAGGATGAAGGAGAGATGGAAAAGAGAAGAAAATAAAGCTAGGGTGGCAAATACTTAAAGCTGCTTGCGTCTAAAAAGCAACTTCTATTGTTGTTGTTGCCAAAATGACAATGAGACTAGTTGAAAGCTACCCTCAAGTGGATTAATGCCTCAAAGAATTAGAGGCTGTTTAATATAATAGTGAAAGAGAACTTTTAAAATAGACTCTGTCAATATTTGTTTTGGATCTTAATTGACATCAAAGCTTACAGTGGAATATGGTATTAAGACTAGCATTAATTAGAGGTAGTTTTTCATTTAAAGTAGGTTGGTAGGTGGAGTAATAGTTGCATCAAATGGCTGATGCTCTTAACTTGAACCTTTAAAGTCTTGTAAGTTGCGATTTACAACTTTAATGTGCTTTAAAAGCTTTCCACGCTTATGCTTTCAGCTTTAAAGTTACCAATATTCAATATTCACATACTTGTTAAGCTTTTAAATTTATAAAATTGTTTTTTGCCTGGTGCGTTCATGTTTAATTCAATTTTTAGCAAGTGTCATTTCGATTTAGGCCTGGGGCAAAATCAACTTGTCCCCCAAAAGTATGCAATGAAATTTTGCAGCGTTGCTAAAGCTTGCCACTTCCCTCCTCCCCTTCTGCCCTCCTCCTCTGCTCCACCCACTATAAGCAACACGGAACAAAACGTTGCGTACAACAACTACTACAGGAAGAACAACAAATTTCTTTATAATTCACAAAGGAAATGCCAAGCTCAAGGAGTAAAGTGAACACAAACACACACACAGAATACACACATACCATACACACACAGAACACACACAACCACATACACTTCAAGAGAATATGTAGTACAAATGTGACACAAACATGTGTATGCTCAGCTGGTGCTCGGTCTTCAACTCTGTCTCCTGCTCCGTCTTCTTCTCCTGCTCCTACCTTCTTATTCCTTCATGCTTCCCTCCTCCTTCCTACTTCCACTCCCACTCTGACGACTTGGCAGCTACAAAAGGAGCAACCAAAGGATTACAACATATAGACGAGGATGGCAAAGAGCTAGACGTACTGAAACTCTGACTGTAATACGTGCGTTTCTAATACGCAACGTTGTACGCGTTGCCGTTGCCGTTGATGTGTCTGTTGTTGCTGCTGTTGCTGTTGCTATTGCTCTTGCCTCTGTTGCTGCCACATACATCATAAGCAGCGTCTCGGCCTCGAGGCAACGTCAACAAGGAAGAAGACGACACCGTTTTGTCCTGACCTTGATTGCGTTTGCAGTCGACTGACTTACAGCACAAAGTTGCCAACTTTGCCTGGCATGGCATCTCTCTCTCTTTCCCCTTTGTCGCTGTTGCGAAACGCATAAAATGTATTTAACACACAATTTATGTCTGCACGAGGCGTTCAAATTTACAGGCCAAAGGCAACAACGAGTATGGGAAGTATGGGAGGTAGAGACCAAGAGGAAGAAGCACGTTTACACGGGTTTATTTTATTAGCGGCGCCTCCGTCTTTTACAGCATTCTGGACTAGAAACCGGGTCCGGGTCCGGGTACGGGTCCGTGTCCTGGGCTCGGGTTCCGTTTCCTCGCTTTTGTTTGCCATTTGTTCTAGACAGGAAATTGGCCCGCGGGGCCATCAAGCAAAAATCATATGTTTTATACATGCCAAAAGTTGCACAACAACAACTTTTCCTCTCATGTGAGTGTGTGTTTGGTGCACAAAAAAAGTTTAATAGACTTTACTTTAATATTTCCAGATTCTCATTTCATTCTTTGCTCTTTTTTTTTTGCTCTCCCGCTGCACAAAGTTTTTATTTTGATTTTATGACTCTGCAGCTTGGCATTTTTTAAGCCAAGTTAAGCTGGCCAACAACAAACAAATAAAGTTGTTGAAATAAAAAACTAAAGAACACGTCGAATGCAGTAAACTGTAATTTTTTTCTAACTTTTATTACTAAGTATTATAACGAGTAATATTATATACAGTTGCTACTCATTTATAACTCCACTTAAAAAATAACTGCAAGTCTTGCCAGTTTGTTAGACATTTAAGTAATGTCTTGACAGGAAACTCTCTTTTCCTTTTTCCCTTCTCAACTCCCTTTTCATATCAAGCAACAAACTCATTTAAAACTTAAAAAAAAAGTTGCACACAATTATTTGTAGACCCTGAAAAATGCCAAATGTTTCTCACATGTCACAACATTAAAAAGAAAATTTACTATATATATAAATTGAAAGGAAAAACTTTTAATTTTCCGCAAATGCTTGGCCCGAGACCCTTTTCTTAACAAGAACTTTTCATTTTTAATTAAATGGCAACCACAGACTCTCTCGAAATTCTCTGCTTTCTCTACGAAATTCCCCAACGTATCTCTCTAACTCTATTTCCATTTTCTCTGCTTTTCAGGGTCTCGTGCAGTAAAAACAGGAAACGTGTCTGTGGCAAAGGAAAAAGTGTCCAAACCCGCCTCTTACAATGAAGCTCAATTAGTTAAAGGCGCGCGTTCCTCAATCAAAGGCCAAAAAATACGAAAAATACGAAAAAAATTTCTGTAGCTTTGCCTCAGCCCACAAATCGTGCATTATTATTTGTTTGTTTGGGCTGCTTATCAGCTGAGCTGAGCCCTGGGCCCAAAACCAGACGCAGATCAGATCCTCAGCCAATGTACAGTGGGGCAAAATCAATCAGTAAACTAATCAATGTTAACCCATTCAGCAGAGTATGATTAACTTTTTATGCAATCTACAGTTTAACAATCTTTAATAGAGCATTAATGTTCTTTTATTTTGTTGGATTTTTTTTTTAGAATTTTATTATATTAAACTAGTGTTTAGTACCAGCGTGCATAGTTAGTGGCAGGCGTAGGGGCAATTGCAGTCACGCATCTCACGATTGCGCTATTATATTCTCACCTTATGATGACTGACTTCGAGCCTGAACTTGCAGCTAAAACCGTAGCTGAAGTTGGAGTCAACAGCCAAAGCTGAAGCTCGCAAGGCAATTGAAAAGCCGCAAACAATAATTGCAGTTGCCGTGGCCCAGGCCAAAAAATAAGACAAAATGTTTAAGTGTAAAGTGTGAACAGCGGGCAGCTACCCTACACTAGTAGTGACTGGATTAGAAAAGGAACAAGCAACAGCATCTTTTGACAGCTGTTGAAGTTAATTACAACTGTTAAAGTAAAGTTATGACAGTTTCAAGCTTAGAAATATCTGTATAAAGTGTTGACAGTTGCATAACTTTTGTATTTGTTAACTGATTGTGTTGCTTGTCATTATAGAATACACAGCTGAATGCTTTCTTTATTTGTATACTCTCCATTCTTCTATTTCTACAGGGTATAGAAACCACAGCAATTTCAGCACCGCGGCTCATCCTGTTTCTTTCAGCCAACGGAAGGTGAGGGGAACGCAGAGCGCGAATTAGGCAAATTGTGTGCAATTTTTGTGAGTTCTCCTCACATTTTCCTAAAGGGTTTGAATGAAGTCGAGTGGTAAAAGGGGAATTTCAGGGGTACAGAAAGGCTTTAAGCAACTCGATTGATTGTCTTTGCTCGTTTGGCTGGTTATGTTTTTTTCTTCTAAATACTCGTTTTTTAGTTGGAACTGTAACTGTAACTGTGTTAAGATTCATAACCTGCTTGCAACTCCCACGCGAGTTCACGGGTTCAGTTGCACTTGTGTGTCATCTCTGGGTTGCTTGCCTCCGTTTCAATGCATTCTATGCCCCATAGCCATTTTGAGGAGCAGTCGGAGCGTTCGGAGCAGCAGGACGACAACAACGAGACCCAAGCTGAAGCACCTTCATTAACATACCAGCTGCAAGGAAAAATAAAGGGGAGCCACAATTTTACAGAGACTGTTTGGTCATGGAAGGGGAAGCAAAAGGGGGACGATTGGAAGGGGGACAACAGAAGGGGGAGCGAGAGCGGGTTAAGCCCCGCCTATGGGTAAGGAATTTTAGCTTCATGGCTTGGAATTTGCTGTAATCCGATACAATTTAGCGGCTTAAAGCTTCTGCCTGCTTGACGCTCAAGTTTCTCATCATCTTTTTTGCTGCTTCTGCTTTCTGTTGCTATTTCCTACTCATCCTTTCCCCCTTCTACCAACTCCTTCTCTCTCATTCCATCAAGCACTGCGAGTTTCGCAGTGAGGCACGCGCTTGTTTCTTTTATCCGCCTTCGCTTTTGTTTTTTAAGGAGGGAAGTTCACTAGAGAGTTGCTTCTTATGTGGGGGAGAACTTCTAGGGAGAGGGGATGGGATGAGTAGATTCCCCCTGAATGGTGAATGGTGATTAGACGCCACTTCAAAGGCCTCACAAGCATTTACATTTAAAGCGAAAACTTGATAGTTAATACCAAGCGCGAATCTATCGAAGGTCACAAGTAAAAGTTCAAGTGCTTTGCCCTGGCAATCAAAATATTTAGATACAATTGTGTGTGAGTGTGTGTGTATGACATACACTCAAGTATGTATTGTTATAGATACCACAAGTTCCTATAGATACACTAGTAGATACAACAAGTACTAGAAGTATCTATAGATACTCTAAGATGTGGAGTGTAGTTAAAGAAGGAAAAGTATCTGTTCTTTAAGTACATTTAAAGATACATATAGAATATGACATAAAATGCAACTAAATTTAAGACACTCTGAGATGTAAACGTTGTTTATTAAATACTGTAGATACTCTGTTTATACATTTAGTTAACTGCACAATTACTAAACGGAAACTCTTTCTTAAATTCGTCTAAAGTTCTATATTCAAATAGATATTTTCAATAATACTTACCAATATATGCCGCAGGAACTAAAGTAGGAAGTGCAAGTATCTTTACAGAAGTACTTATAAGTTGTGGGTGGTTTCATAAATTCCATGGGGTCAGCTTGTCTCCGGTGTGGAAGGAGAACGCACATCTGTGCTCATAAAAAATGCCACGAAATCCGCTTTACTGTGTGCTTCCTGCCTTGGAGCCTGGAGCTTGGAGCTTGAAGCGGCTGGTAGCACTCAGAAACAGAAATCCAACAAGGAAAATTATCAAAAATAAAAGCAAGACAACAGCGGAAAGAGAGAAAACAGACAGACGGACAGACAGAGGAAGGCATACAAAATGCATGTTGCAAAAAAGGAATCTAAACAATTTTTGCTTACAACTTTGAGCAGGCTGCTCGAAAAGGATTACATAATGTATGAGCCAGAAAGGAGAGTGTAGAGGGGAGGAATATTGTGTTGGCTTGCGGTGTTTGGTAATTGTTTTTTACGACACGTAACCAAATCCAGAGCATGAAAGAAGGATGAGGAGTGGCCATTTAGCTGCAATGCTGTGCCCTACGAGGGTGCATAATTATGAAGGATTTACAGGGATTTTGCAGTATTTACAGGATTGCAGTTAGCTTCACTCTGGGTCTCTGGAGCGTTAATCTACACCTGGTCGTTAACCAAATTGACTGCTGCCAACAATTTAACTCTGCAGCTGTGTCCCCCACAACATTTTTATTTTTCACTTTTTTCCACTCGGCGATCCATTAAATTGTAATTTTTCTTCACCTTTTTTTTGCCAACTGCCAACATTTTATTCAATTTAATATGAAAACTGAACTGAACCCACTGTGTTTGAATGGGTTTTGACTGAGTTTCGGGTCAGAGTTCAACATTTCAACTAAAATTCAAATATTTGCCTGATTGGTTTAGTTGCAGTTGGTTGAGAAATCAGACTACGAATATGAGTGCGAATGCGAATACGAATGTGAGTATGTCTATGAATATGAATAATACTCAGTTCAAAGTTTGTTTGTTGCTGCCGGCATTGTGAAATATATGCATATGAAATATGTATTTATCTAATGTTGGCCAACTTGGCCAGGCCAAGGCAATGCACAAAGACCAAATAGCATTGTGAACATTTCCAAGATGAAAACATATTTAAACAGCGGTCAAGAGTGCAAATAATGTTGCTGCAAAGTATTTGTTACATTTAAGGCTTTGATTGAAATGTACATAGTTGAAATTAAACATAAGCTAAGCATCTTTATGTTAATAAATATTTGAAATTAAGTATCTTTCACGATATATCAATCTCTGTTGAAACTTAATAAATTCCTGACAGAGTTGCTAGATCTGAAATCAAATTAACAAAGTTCCCAAATTAGGAAATAATTCTTTCACACCCTTCACGTTTTGTAGTGCTTCAAAAATTAATCTTTATACAGCTTTAAATTGTTATGTCATTTACATGTTCAGATTTAATATCTTCAATTAATTGAGTTACACATTTTCACAATTTTGAACGCATATATGTAGAAGTTGTCTCTGTTTGCTGTTTGTTTTTATGTGTTTCCCTTGAAGTAAATCAATATTTCCTGTTTAAATTGCAAACTCATATCCTGTAATCATAACTTGTGCTGTGTTTAAGCCACCCCAGTTTAAAATAAAAATGATGACACCTGCAGCCAAGCCGTGTCAAACGCCACTTAAATGAAGTACTTGAAACTTCCCCCTGGGATAAGTACATAAAATCAATATACCATCAATTGGCAGAGCAGTTTTTAAGGCTTCGTCACAAAGTAAACCTGTCATTTTTTCAATTAAATTATCAAAATTACCAAGCAAAAAGCCAGTCGACAGTCAGGCAGACAGAGAGAGAAGTTCTGCCAGACGATGGCAACTTCAGCACGTGCTGTCGTCATATGACGAGGGACAAAAGCAGGAGGAGCAGGAGCAGAGGGAAGTGAGCGGCTAGAGGGGAAATTGGTATGACGTTGGCTTCCAGTTCCAGTTGTGAGGGAACAAACAGCCTGTTACCTTCACCTTGGCTGCAATTAATTCTGGTAACATAATCTTCACTTACAGGTTTATATGACACTAAATCAGTGTGGCAAGTGTGGCATCAGTTGTGGCAGTGCTACAAGGGGCAAAGAGAGAGAGAGAGAGAGAGAGAGATGGAGAGAAACGTAGTTTCCCCAAATTGACGGGGCTGCTTTTCAGCTAGTGTACGATGTGGGCGTGGCTCTCCAATTATGGGCTGGGCTTACATATGAGGAGTGTGTGTATATGTTTGCATCCCAGGACAACGAAATTTAACGCTTTCTGCGCTAAATTTAATTAGTTCCATTTAAAGTTGAAACGAAATACAACGAACAGCAGTCAAAACATAAAACAAAAGACAACAACAACAACAACAACAATAACAAGCGATGAGGAATTCTTTCCGCATATTTGCACGCCAGCCGATAATTATCGCTTGAAATTCGGTCAGAGGTTGACCGAACAACAAAAACGATCCGAAAACAACACAAACAACAAGGAGAACAACAAGAAGAAGAGCTCCAATAATAACAACAACAACAACAACTACAACAAACTTGCCACAGATACCCAAGGCACGTTCACGTTCTCTTCATCTGCATGCGGCGATTGTTTTGTGAAGCCTTTAAACACCTGATATGCAGCAAAAGTCACAGTGCGGCAGATCAGTGCGGCCATTTTAGCCCTTTTCCAGATAGATCTATCCTTTTTAAAACTTCTTCAGTCAAACTTCTTCCATTTGGACTTCTATTCCATTTTCATGATCAAATACATGCACTTTTGACCGCAAAAAGGCAGGCGCAGAAAGGAAATTCAGATAAATATAATTTCTAACCTATTTAAACAAACAAAATAAGACACATATTTAAGATAAATATACAAAAAAACGTCAATGAATACCTAAAACAAATTGGTATTGCTAAATACTTTCCGAATAATAATATTTCTTAAAAGTCTATTACTATTTTATTATTTCTTATCCTTTTCTGACTATTTTTGTGGCCATTACTTTGCATCTCTGGTGCAGGTGGAGAATCTTGGCAGATCTTTTAGCCATGCCACAATGCACACGCACATTCATTTGGCCATTTCATTTTCACTTTTGGGCGCATTAAACGTGCCCCCAACGCAAGGCCAGCGATGCCAACGAAAACAGAGCACAAATCACGAGACGGTGATTATTCACGGTGATTTGTCCATTACGTGACTTTTGTGTGTAGGTGCTCACATAAAAAATGATCAAATTTATACTGCTCTTAGTATGTATATCAATCAAAGCCATATAGGACAAAATATGATTCTTAATTCTCTAACTCCTTAGTGTAATTTCATCCTCTGTTGCCAATAGATAATAGAATATATCTCTGAGCTTCATATCCTCTGCTTAACATTAACTGCTTAACTATTTTCTAAGTAATCCATTGATTTCATAATATTATTCTGATCATATATATTTTTTGACTGCTCCATCATTGAGAAGAATAATTAAAGGGACCAAAACAACTTCTACTTTTAATTACATCATTATATTATTTTACATGAAACATATCAGATACTCTATTTATTTATTATTTTAGGTAATCTATTAAAAATTTGGCATGGCAATCACGACTTTAGTCTGGTGTTAAGGTCACTATGTAGTGTGTGATTTCAGTCCTATGCAGGTGTGATCAGTTCGATAGCCAATGAATGCAACACCGCCCGCTGTGTGGGTAACAACAACAAATTTATTTTCTTCTCCTTAACGTTTTTTAGACCCAGTACTTTAAAAAAGTACAAATGGGTCTATTACGTTTGTGCAAATGTGCGTAACAGGCAGAAGGAGGCGTGGCAGACCCCATAAAGATATATATTCTTGATCAGCATCAACAGCCGAGTCGATATAGCCATGTCCGTCTGTCCGTCTGTCCGTCCGTCCGTCTGTCCGTCTGTCCGTCTGTCCGTCTGTCTGTCCTATTTTGTGTCACCTAGATCTCCGAAACCATAAGAGATAGAGACACCAAATTTGGCATGTAGGTTCATCTATATCTCCCATTGATCAAGTTTGCTTTGGATTTTTGCCACGCCCCCCTCCGCCCCCGGAAATTGAAAAACAAAATTTCAAAGTAGAATTACAAGAGCCCTTTTAAGACTAGTGCCTTGATTATTGGTACATATAATATACACTATAGTCCAAACCTGTCCAGAAAATTTCATTCAAATCGGATGATAAACGCGGAAGTTATTCAATTAACAATGTTACGGGCAAAAGGAAGAAGAAGAGACGCTAGCGACCTCTGTGTTTATTAACTTCGTAGTGGCGCCATCTATTGTTTGGTACGCATTATTGAAGAACAATCAATAGTGAACGCTTTGCACTCAAAAAGTACTGGGTCTCCTACTGTCGAGCTTGCTCCACTGTAGCTTACTGCATTTTTTTCTTTGTAAAGTTTTTTGAAGTTGAATGCAACGCGTCAATTCGCTTAAGTTTTCGACATGTTGAGCATGTGATGAAGATTAAGTAGAAAATAATTACAAGCTCGGTTCGGAACGATCGCGATCGCTTTGTGATATAGTCGGCAAGTGTGTGTGCGAGTGTGTGTGTGTGAGTGAGGAGTGTGTGTATAATTACATAAATGGCTATGTCAAAGCGGTGACAGGTCGGCGTCATCGAAACTGTCCGTCTATCGGTCCATCTGTCCATCTGTCCATCTGTCTATCTGTCTGTCGATCTGTGGATTCGTCAGTCCGTCACTGAGCCGATCATCAATCGTGCGAACTTTCCAGACTCATTGGCCCGCCCACTTGCAACAACAGCAATAACAACAACAACAATCCGAAACACGTTATTATTGTGAATATCACTGCCTTGGCATGCGGCATGCAGTACAGGCGGCATGCAGCATAAGGCACCTACCACTGCAGCTTTACCTGTTCTCACAGCCTGCACATAAATCGCAAAAATAAAAAGGGCCAAATCAGCGTGTAAAGATACACGAAGGGATGAGGATGAGCCGTATGAGAGAAAGAGACAGGACTCCACAGATCCCCACGGAACGCCATAAATTTTAAAGTAATTTTCTCTTGGCCTCGCATAATTTATGGGAAAATATTAAGTTGCCCCAAATAGTTGCAAGGCAGCTCCTTCTCCCCAAACTCTACTGTTACCTTCAACTATAGTTGTAGGTCTTAAAACTATGCCAAATAGAGTAATTAAATTAATGTGTCATGATAGACGAGCTCTCTAAACAAATCACAAGTAAAAGGAGCTACAATGCCCCAAAGATGTGCTTAAATTATCCGAAAAAAATAAAACAAAAAAAAGGAACTTTCGCACAGCAATTTACGTGCCCCTTTTGTGGTATTTGGCCAGGTCTGAGTTATTGGCCTGCACCCAGAAGAAGCCGAAGCCAAAGTCAGAGCCTGGTCAGACTGCAACTTTATGCTCTTGCGTGTGTGTGTGAGTGTGTGTGTGTGTGTTTGGAGCAACAGGTCACGATTATCTGCATACGCAGCCGCCAATAATTTCAAAATTGGCGCACTTAAACGCAGTTTGGGGAGGGATTCAACCAAAGGGGGAGGTACATATAATTTGAAAGTTATTTTGTTGGCTCGATCGGTAAAAATTATTGAGCAATATGCTGATCTGTAAAATCATAAATAAAAATATTTGTACTTAGTCCCAGCCCCTCCTTCCGCCCTCTCCCTCTCTCTTTAGACTCTCCTCTTTTGGCATTTCGATAACTTTTATGTTATTAGGTGAGAGAGTTGGTTCCAGGCCACAATTGACCTCCACTTTGCTTCTCTTCTCACTTCTCTGGAGATTTTTATATGTTGCCTCCGGCTTAACGATTGATAAAGTCTTTTTATTTACAAGCTGATAATGATGGTGTAGGCGCAGCTTTTGGCATTGCGACCGATTTTCTTCTCCCTCTCTTCTTTCTTGTTATTTATGAGCAATTTATGAAGTCAAGTAAAGACAGAGAGGGAGCGAGTAGGAGTGGAAGAGAGTACGAGAGAGATAGATGTAGTAGATTCTGTAGATACTATCTACTAGATACTTGCAACAAATTTGGATAAATCAACAACTTTTTTATTCTTTTAGTTTAGTTTAAAATTTAAACTTTAAATAAAGAGCAAGTTATTTTTTTCTGCTTTAAGCCGCTTTATCAAATCACATTGCATGGCAACAACTATTTTGTAACATTGATAAGAGGGAAAAAACAGAGAAAAACTCGTAAAAATGTCACAACAAAATGCTGAACTCATTTTTATACGCATATCGTTACGAAGTCGTTTTACGATGCACATAAAACATGCAACTTGATGGCGTTTCGACAAACAGAAGACTCAAGACACGAACTAATAACAAGAATGCCTAGCCAAAAGTGTCAACGCCAAGACCCCAGATAGACAGAGAGACAGACAGACAGACAGACAGACAGATACTCTCTCATACCTAAGCCGATTATGAGGAGGTAGGGAAAAGTGTGGAAGAGAAATAAAAAACTATAAAAATGTCGCTGGCACCGCGAACGATGCGGCGATCTACTAGAATCGTGTTAAGTGTGCCCAGGAATGAGAGAAAGAGTTAGATAGTGATAGAGAGAGAGGGGGAGTGTGGAAGGGGTATGCGGTGTCGATGTCACTTTGGTTACTGCCTCTTCTTGTTGTTTGTGTCGCTGCTGATGAGTGTCATTAACATCAAATTACCACAAGTCAAAGTCATGTTGACCAAAATAAAAACACAGCTCATGGAAAAGGGCCAAGCGAAGGTGGCAAGGCAAAGGAATCTGAATCAGCGACAGTTAGCTGAAAAGTTATGGAACATCAAATGAAACGAAACCACGATCTACGAAACCACATTCAATGAGCCCGCACCACTGTGGTCCACACTTGTCCAATCTTAAGGGAATATGAACTGACATGTGCGTCCGATCGAGTGAAAGGGCCAAAGAATAGAGAGGAAAGACTAGAGTAGCAAAACTATCGTAAGTACTATCGAATCAAGTAATTGTTGCTAGTCTAAGCTATTAGTTTAAGTTTTGTTTCTGAAAATTCAATAGTAATCAAATTCATAGCAATGATCATCAATTATGTCCCTGTTTGCAGTTGTCGACTTACGAACTTAATAACTAGCTTGCGAACTTACTAACTAACTTAAATCTTAAGATTTATATTTAAAATAAAACCATAAACATATTTTTTGCTTAAACAAAGCATATCTATATATCACTTTAAGATTTGATTCTTGAAATAAATCTATACTCATAAAAGAGCCTATAATTTATATGATGATAATTTTATTCTAATTTGTATGCCTTTATTGTGGTAGTAACAGCGATAGTTTTACAGCTCGTTATTTATAATTTTAAAAATTCAAATTCTTCGGCCTACACTTGTAAATAATTAATTGCTCAACCAATCCAGTTCTATTAAGATTGATCTTGTGGATCTAAATCTTAAGCATACTTAAGAGATATGCATGCATAATTATGTTAAACATGCCAAACTCATTCATAAATCTTTTTGGCAACACACACACACACACACTCTCGCACACGAAAACCCACCCAGGATAATCAGAAGAGAAGAAGAAATAAAAAAAATAACAATATTTACATATAAGATATTATTCATTATGCCTCAATGGGATGAGCTGCTTCACGCATTTGTCTGCTCACCCAACGTCTTTTGTAGGTGATAAAATTTGATAGTAATTTATTATGCGGCGCAAACGCTCGAGACAGTCTCAGACGAGTGACTACATAAGTTTTTAAGGGGGAGAGAGCATTAAGATGGTTTTCGGGTCTGGATTGGAGTTGGGGCTGCGCGAATAGCGAACGAAATCACAAAATGAAATCAATAAACCAGTCAATAAAAACAGAAACCGAAACAATTTTAAGATGCAAATTATGCAAATGAGGAGCACGGATTTCGTGTACAGCGATAAAAAAATAAATATAAAACGACGACTTCAAAATCAAAACTAAAACTGAAACTAAAACTAAAGATATATAAATGTTGTTTCTCTTTCACAACTTTTTTTTTCTTTTTTGATATTTGAATTTTCGTTTGTGCATATTTAACAATATTTTTAGGCGCCGCGTGGGCGTTTTTAATGAAAGGGGCGTGGTTGTGTATAATATATAGAAAAATATGCCAAAAACTTACCTCTGCGTTGAGCTAGAGCTGAAGATGATGATGATGTTGATGTTGTTGTAGACGTCGCTGGTGGCTCGCCTTGGGGTCTACAAAGACGCTTCCAAAACAACATCTTACAGTTGCTGATGATGCTGATAAGACAAGCACACTGATTGCTGTGAATGCGGGTGTTGCGGGCGATTATTGCAAAATGTTGTTAACATTTGACACAAGCCATATTAATTTAATCCCCACCAAAATTTGCATATATTAATAAAAACTCGAAAATGTTTTTAGATCGCAAGCGCGCGCAGCACACAAATTTGAAGAGCTCCCGGCGCACGCGCCACACTTGTTAGTGGAAACGCTAGTGGCAAAAGGCGCACGTGCCACACATGCGTCCACATGCAACTGTGACTCGGAAAGAGTGAAAAGCGGCTGCGAAGAGAACGAGAACGGGAACAAGAACGACAACGACAACCCGACGACAAAAGCGACCGCGTCCGAGTGAGAGCGACACTTGCCACAAAGCCGTGCCACAGGTGGTGGCAATTGAGAATTAAAGTCACTCTTTCTTTTTTTGCGCCCTCGCTTTGGAGTTTCCGCAAAAGCTCCGCTTATGTGTGGACTTCCGTTAAGCGGGTTTCACGCGGTCTGCGCCTCACGACGGTTAATTAACGAATAAAAGTCGGTTTTGTGAACATGGCTTAAACGCGACGGTATCGCTCGGCGTTGCTCGAAAAAAACCAAACACAGAAAAAAAATGAAAAAAGAAAATATGTTACACCCAACGACGACGTCGCGTCGCTGCTTTTGGCGTTGGCGTTAACGTTGGCAGCAGAGCCCATCGCACATTGGGGCCAGTGGAAGCATAAAACAGGTGTAAAAGCGATATGAATGAACGTAAAAAGCGGTTAAAAAGACACACAGACACAGGTCAAAGGAATGTGCATACGAATAGATGAACTTGTAGCCGTTAAACTTTACGATTTTTAGGGTGTGGACAATTAGATGATCGTTAAATTCAACCAATTAAAGGTTTATATATAGATATTTCTTTTTTAGTTATTAAAAGTGCAGTACTCAGCCTTGTTAATGGAACGACATTAAAATTTGATGGCAAACTTGACACCTTTGTCGCCTGTCCACTGTGCACACAATTAAAACGTAATTTAAGCACCATTGATTATATTGCTTAAGACAAGTTGTTTTAAGACAATTCTATTGTCTGCAGTTAATCAGTGACGATGACAATACATTTAACTCGTTAAATTCACTTTTTCACTTCTTTAAATGCCAAAAAATGCAAATTAATTACCACAAATTCGCACTGCGTGTGTTTTTAGATTGCAGCGCTGCCACTTTTTAATTACCGCCAATTCGCATTGTGGGTGTTGAGATTGCAGCGTTGCCACTTCTTGCACTTTTAAGCACTGTGCGCAGAGCAGTCGACGTCGCGACGATGCGTTTTCTGTCTTCTGCCCAAGTCCGCCATTTGCTTTTGTTGTTGTTGGTTTTTGCCCCCAAAAGTGTAACAAGCGGTCGCAGTTTTTTTTGCTTTGCTTGCTTGCTCTCTCGCCCGTGCAAAGTTCATAATGCACGCAAAGCTGATTTAAAGTTGCTGTTGTTATTATTGTTGTTCTTGTTGTTGCATTGCATTTTGTTTGCTTGCACATTTATTGCTTTACGCTTGATGCGTTTATATCGTGAACGACAGCGACTTTATGTTTTTGCTGCTGCTGCTGACCAACATGCAACGTACAACACATGCGGCTACAACAATTTGGCCCGCATATATGCGGAAAACCTTTTCTTCTTTTTTACAGTGTTTGTCTGTCTATTTGACATATTGCACTTACTCACTACTAGCTTCTCCATTGTCTCTCTGTCTGTTCATTAAGCGAATCAGCGTAGCGAAGCATAAAGCAAATTAACATAAGACAACTTCTTTTTCGACTTGTGGCGGAATTAAAGACCCTTTCTATTGCTATGTGCTTACATATGTATGTGTATATGTATGTGGCACAGGTAAATTGCTTTGCTCTGCGTCTAATTGCTATACAAATTTTAAACGAAACTTTTTTTCGTGACAGGTCATGGCACCAACAATGTATGTATTTGTCTGTGTTTTGTTCTTGCCCAAGTCGCGGAAGTTCTATTATTCATAAAAAAGACAGTTTGGCCTGCACTCTGTGAACCATGCAAGTCATCATAATCACCAACTTTTCATACTTTAAGAGTAATATTGCTTAATTAAAATTAGAACTATAATGTATAATTTAAAGGTCAAATCATATTCAAAATGACATTCCGCATAAAAGTCCGTAGAGTTTAAACAAAGTTGTACAAATTTGAAATCTGTTGACCCATGGGACTGTCAAGTTTACAAGTCGCAACTTGAGTCTTGTGGTATATTTTTTAAAAAAGAAAATTTAACATATTAGGAAACTATAGTTGGTACACATTAATTGGGAATGGTGCATTTTCTTTATAATTGTGGTAAGGAATATATTTCCATACTTGCCACACTTAACTTTTGCCAGCTTGCTTTGCGCTTGCGTGCCTCCAAATTATTAAGTGTATGAATATTTATGTGTGCAGCATGCGCAACATTGCCACATAACAACCGGGCGCGTGGTTGGTGCAACAATATATATGGTTGCTATGTCAACTTGGCTAACGAAGTTGCCGCAAAAACAAAAGAATTTGTGCATTTCAGATAAAAGAGTAAAAGATGTCCAGGATATTGAGCCAGGATTATCGAGCTGCGGACTTCCAGCAGCTCAGTCAGATGATCAAAAATCATCCGCTGATGAAGATGGAGACGGCAACGGATCATTTGCAACTTCAAAAGCTGCGCACTCCAGAATATCGCACAAAATGTGTGATGAGAGCTTCGCTGGATGACATTGCTCTAGGAGTAAGTGGGGACAGAGGAGTGTTCAAATTTTGACAAAGACTGATAGATACATCTTCTATAACATCTTTAACTCCTTACAGATAAATCTCTACAAGCTGCAATTGGGAGGAGATAAGCCTGCAGCCAAAACAGAAAAGATTAAATTTGCACCGGTTGGAAGAAGTGCCTGTAAATCCGGGAAGCCCCCTGCCACACCCTTTATTAAGGTGCTGCTGCGGAAGACGCCCCTTGTGGTACTCTTCGAGCGTCCCAGCATGACTGCAGAGCTGGACAGCGAGGAGGGTCGCCAGGTACTGGCGGATAATCAACGCTATGAGGAACTGTTGGCGGGCACGGATAAATCCCGGCGTACCGTGGACGCGGATACACAAACATTGACGGCACTGAAGAAATCACGTCTGGTTAATACAGAACGTCTTTGCACAGATCATGTGGCCTCCTATGTCTCCAATTTTGAAATGTTTGACACATATAAAGATTTGGAAGCATCCACAAAAAAGGTGCAAGTTCAAGGCGAACAGGAAATGCAGGTGACCACATATAAAGTTGGTGGTGTAGATCAATTTGTGGCCATCAATAGCCTGCCCAGCTTTCGACTTGCCCTCATGCTGACCATGCGAATCCTGGCCAGCAATGTTTTTGAACCTGAGCAACGACGTTTTCGCAATATGATGCCACCAGATCCCTTTGCCGAGGATGTCAAGTTCAAGTACCGTCTGAGACTTCTCTGGCGTCTAAGTCCACCATCAACACTTTCATCTGTGAGACAGGCTGTGACCGCTGTCAGCTTTTGTCCCAATAATGGGGATATTATGGCCGTGTCCTATGGCATCTATACCTTTGCTCAGTTATCAACTCCGTCGCGTCGTGGCTTTGTTTATGTCTGGAATATTAAGAATCCCGTGAATCCAGAACGTTGCTATGATTACAAGGTGCCCGTGGTTACTGTAAAATTCTCGCCAGCTGCTCCACAACTTTTAGCCATTGGCCTACACAATGGTAACATTGAGGTTCGTGACATTTCACAACCGGATCAGCCTCCATTGGCCATCTCTCAACGGAGTAGCTCCCTTCATTTTGAACCTGTCACGGCCATTCAATGGATAAAACGCAGTGATGGAGATGTTGTCGGGGACTCGGACATCACGCCCTTTTTAGCCGCTTCTCAGGCGGGAGCTATTACCAAATATCAGTTGATCAATAGTCCGCATTTGTTGGGCTTTGAGCATCAGCGTTTCCAGCGTTCCGAGGGTGAATTGGAGGGGATTCCCTTGCAACGGCCAGCACAGCAAGTTCCTTTGCTGGCCAATCGTCATCCACAGTGCTTGGAACTTGTGCTTGATCCTGTGCACACCGATATTTACTATGTGCTCACCGACGAGGGCACACTCTACAAGTGCTCCACCAACTATCCACTACAGCATTTGGAACTGAGGCAGGTACATGAATCCCCCGCCGTCTGTATGGACTTCTCTCCCTGGTCACCCAAATTGTATTTAACGTGTGGCAGCGATTGGTGAGTTAACTTGTAGGTTTACCAATTACCAATTCAACTAATACCCTCTTACATTTTTCAGGTGCATTCGCATTTGGCTAGCTGGAATAATATCCCCAGTGATCACCTTGCAACATCATCTATCGCCAGTTCATTGCGCCCGCTGGAGTCGCACTCACTCGACCATATTGGTGTCCCTCAGTCACAGCACAGTTGATATTTGGGATCTACGCTACAGCACCCTCAAACCGGTCTCATCCACCACAATTGATGCCAAGATTTGTTATACGACTTTTCGGTGAGAGCATTTACTACCGGAATTTTCACTCCATTTCCCTCTATCCCTCTATCATCTACAGCTTTGCGCATTGTGGTCGCTCCTTGGCAGTGGGCAACGAGGCTGGAAATCTCCTGATGTTGTCCTTTGAGGACATGCCCTTCCCACCGCACTTTCAGTACAGGCAACTCAAGCGTGCCATCTACAAGGCTCTGTCCTTGGAGCCGGCCCTGAAACAGCAGGTCAAAAGTGTTGGACACTTTGGATATCCACGCGGCGAGAAGCTAACAACAATGCAATAAATTAACGAAACTATATTAATTAACAATAATAATAAATTTTTCTACTTTTGAAATATTTAGAAATCTAAAATGTAAATTATAGCAAGGTCTACAAAATGTTTGCTTTTATGTCAACGCCTCGACTGACTTCTAAATGGGAAATCCCTGTCAAAAGCAAGTTGTAAGCCTTAAGTTATGTAGCTCTGTTCCACATTGTTATCGCTAGTTACCCCAATTTGGAGGCTTCATTATCAGCTGTTTGGCATTTGAATACAAAGCTAATACCTTGGGCCACCTGATAGCCTGGCTAGCCCAAGCTAAAGCCAAGTTCAAGCTGTTGGTGACGTCGAGGCCTGTGGTTTTGTGGTGTCTCGCAATTTGTTTTTCCCATTTTCCGTTGTAGTTTATTTTGACTTGAAGCAATCAGTTGGAATTGCAACGTTCAACATGCCACATTTACTGCGTCAGAATCTGTTGTTGCCCGCACCGCCCACCGTGACCCTGCACGATCCACGGACACATCTCCGTCGCATGCCACCCGCTTATAGTACAGTGCAGACGCCTTTTAGTCGGGACAAGGATTTTCCACCACAATTGCGATATCAGTTGGAGATGCCACGCAAGCCGAAGCTGCGACCCTGCAAGGTTATCTTTGTGGGTGACTGTGCCGTGGGCAAAACTGCGATCGTAAATCGGTGAGTCTCCCAAATAAAATACTTTACCCTATACTAGTTTTAACTCCATTTATTTTATTTATTGCTTGATTTAATTAACATTTTATATACAATTGTGTTCTCTAATTTTATTTTATTTGAATAGCTTTTGTTACGACAAGTTTCAGTCGAATTATAAGGCCACCATTGGCGTTGACTTTGAGCTGGAGAATTTTAATATACTCGGTCACAATTTCAGTCTGGAAATGTAAGTATACTTAAAAGTAATTAACTTTTAATTCGTTCTAACTAAAATTTAAATTAACATCATTTTGCAGGTGGGACACAGCGGGCCAAGAGCGTTTCAAGTGCATTGCGGGTGCCTATTACCGCAATGCCAATGGTAAGATTTTAGTTTGTGCTTAAGTTAGTTCTATTATTCTTTCTCTTAACTCCCTTCTTCTAGTTATCGTTGCCACCTACGACATGTCCAAGCGGGAGACCCTGGAATCTGCCAAGAGGTGGCTGGCAAATGCCCTAAACTACAACACGGCACAAAAGCCATTGATATTCCTGGTGGGCACAAAAGCAGATCTTTTGGTGAGTTTTAAATATTTTCTAAAAGTTTTCTACATTTATGGATTACCTTTCTTCTAGACCAAAGAGGAGTTCATGCGCATGGAGCGTGTAGCGGGCGTGGCAGCCTCCGAACTACAAGCTGAGTACTGGTCAGTTTCAGCGCGTTCTGGTTTCAAAATAACAGAGTTTTTTCAACGTTTAGCCGCATTGGCTTTTGAAACTGTAGTTCAGCAACAATTGAAAGCATTAAGCACAATAACAACACCGCAACAAACGGCACAAACAACAGTCAAATCGCAAACATTTGGTAAATCACATTCTCCATTACCAACAGAATTTTATTTATCCAATTTATTTAATTAATGCAGATTTACGCAGCTATTTTGGTAGTCGCTCTGGCAAACAAAAAAGTGGTTGTGCCTGCTGATATGCGCTTAAGTTATTTATTTTTCCTCTAATAATAAAACCACCAATAAAATTTAAAAATTCAAAAAACAGTGTTGTCATATTAATCAATTATACACAGAACTGCCACACGTTCAGTCAACGTTGCCATTTTATTGCCACTTCACGCTGTTCAGCGTTGCCACTCGTTGAAATGTCTGGCCACGCTACTGTCAAAATTCGTTTCCGCTGATTTGACAATGCCCCTTAGTTCTCCTTTTCATTTCTTTTTCTCGTAGAAATGCCACCTAAAAAGCCAACCGAGAAATCCGGTAAGCATTTTTCATATAAAAATGCGTTAAAAATGTGTGAAATTATTACCAAAAGCAAGGCTAAAGCAAGCGCCATCCTAAGCAATGTGCAGAAATGTGTTTAACGTAAAATTTAAGGCAAAAATAACTCGAAATGTGTCGCCATGTTTACGCCACGTGCGGTGTGGCTGAGACTCGCTATTGATTATAATGAACAATGAATTTGTTTAGCTGCCAAGTGTTTAATATTAGCACAATATGCATATTAGTTACATTTTAAGAACAATTGTTAGTATAAAATAGTGACTACTGTGTTCGTTTACTTGCTGCAGCATTGCTTATTCGTGCATAACCCAACTTTTTTGCAGCTCTGTTTATCAAGTGTAATTATTGTGATTTTTCTATTTATAGCGAAGCCCGGCGATAAGAAGCCAGCTGCCGCGGCTCCCGCTGCTGCCAAGAAGGAGGCACCAGCTGCAGCTAAGCCTGCAGCTGCTGCTCCCAAGAAGGCTGCTGCTCCTGCTGCTAAGAAGCCCGCCCCAGCTGCTAAGAAGCCCGCCCCAGCTGCTGGTGCCGCCAAGAAACCAGCTGCCGCTGCTGCCAAGAAGCCAGCAGTGAAGAAGGCTGTTGCCAAGCCCAAGGCTAAGACCCTCGGCAAGAAGACTGCCGCTGGCAAGAAGCCCCAGTCGGTGTTGGCCAAGCTCTCGGCTAAGGCACGTGCTGCTGCCAAGGGTAAGAAGCCCGCTGCTAAGGCTGGTGCCAAGCCCACCAAGGGTACAGCCAAGGCTAAGGCTGTTGCTTTGTTGAACGCCAAGAAGGTGCAGACCAAGGTTAGTAACAAAAAGAGTGGGGATAATTGGAATATTGTAACTGACATATAATTCTGTCCCTCAACAGATCATCAAGGGTGCTTTTGGAACCCGCACACGCAAGATCCGCACCAATGTGCACTTCCGTCGTCCAACAACGTTGAAGTTGCCCCGCAACCCCAAATACCCAAGGAAGTCGGTGCCCACCAGGAACCGCATGGATGCTTACAACATCATCAAGTATCCGTTGACCACGGAAGCAGCCATGAAGAAGATTGAGGATAACAACACTCTGGTCTTCCTTACACATCTGCGCGCCAACAAGAATCATGTGCGTGCCGCGGTCCGTAAGCTCTACGACATCAAGGTGGCTAAGGTTAACATTCTGATCAGGCCCGATGGTCAGAAGAAGGCTTATGTGCGCCTGGCGCGTGACTACGATGCTCTGGATATCGCCAACAAGATCGGCATCATATAAACAAGCAACCACACAATAGAATTTTTGTCTATAAAAAAAATAATAACTAAGCTGACACGATTAGAGCGAGGATGAACGTTTCAATGTTGTCTGGGTATAATAAACAAAAAACACCACTCAAAAAACAACAACGAATTTGTGTGCTACTGGGTTGGTATTATTGTTCTTTTCTTTTCAGTTATTTTCAGGAATTATTAGTTGGATTACTTTGACAGAGGTAAATTAAAAATTACACACTAAATATTCATTTAACTAATTTTTACTATTTTTCTTTCTAGATTTTATAATTCTTTGGGGGTCATCCTCTAGTTAAATGGTGTGTATATTTGATTTATCTTTACTTATTTTTTTTGTTTGATGATTTTTTAAAGTAGGAATCTCCTTGAGCATCAGTCATTCGTTGCTATGATATCAACATAACTTTAACTGAATAAACTATCTGTAATAACTTGACACCCTAAACTAATTTCTCTACTAACGCAATGTTTTTATTATATACTTTTACAGTTTCCTGAAGGCAGGCCATGCATTAAATGAGTCTTCTATAAGGTGTGTGTTATATTTTTGCTATATTATCTTTAGTTTATTATGATGATATATTAAAGTAGGAATCTCCTTGAGCTTCAGTCATTCGTAGCTATGATATCAACATAACTTTAACTGATGAATTAACTAGCATTTCATTAAGAAACCTGTTATAATACAATTCAACTAATCAGTTTACATTTTATCTTATTTCAGCACTTGCAATTTCTGAATTGGATGACTAAGGAATGGAGCTCTAAATCTTATGATACCTTTTCTTTAATATTTTGTTTCATTTAGCTAACGAATAATAAAGTGATCAATTTTTCTATTAAAATAGTTGTACTGTTTATTGTGTATTCTCTTAATATCTGCGAAATTGTTTTCTGAACTTGTCATAATGATAATCATCTGTAGCTCGCTTAACACCATTGGGATTTGTCTGATGATGCGCTGATTTGTTGTTGCCCTCTTTTTCTTCGCGTTTCCGTCTACGCTGTTCATTGTTCTCCTCAATGTTAACTGGAATTAAAAACACGTTATAGAAATAGCAAGTGTTGAATATAAATATCTTACAGCGATTGTGTTGCATAAAGTTGACTGCCATGTTTGTGGGCACAAATTGTGAGGGTCCATCCTTTTTGTTTTTGGCATCTTGTAGGAGCTTCTGCTTGGCATCCTCTGTTGCCTCAATATTGCGAATCTTGGCCTGAATACCCAGATCTACCTCAGGAATACCATTCAGCATCTGGTTGGACAACATTTCCTCGGATCTGTGTGACGAGGACTGTCGCAGATGATCAGGCAGCGCATAGAGAGCTGCATCTTCGGGTGTTAGATATTTGTGTGCATCAGCATCGTCATTGTCAGCTGACTTATCATCTGAACCGCCACCCTTGCGTTTTTGTAGCTCCTGCTCAATGTATTTCATCATTTCCTCGTCCTCATCGCGCTTATTTGTTTCGGCCGAGAACTGTGTACCGATGCCCACATCATAGGCATCTTCAGCTTCCTTCATTTTGCCTGATTTCAGTGTCTGCATGTTGACTAATCCACCCATTTTCACATTAAATGGATCCTTGATGGCCAACTCCTCCTCAGGTGCTACTTTCTTGCCAAGCGCAAGTCCCACAAGACTGACGCCATTTGGACGCTGTCGCAAACGTTGTCGCTCTTTTATTTCATCTAGAGTGAGCCTGGGTAAAAATATATTGATTTTATTACACACAAACGTATAAAATACACTTCAGTTTACTCACTGTTCCTCCTTTTCACCGTCATCAGAATTCTTGCGTTGGCGGAGGTTTTTGCGCGAAGATTTCTTAAAAACTACTTTTGTGGGCTCCTCAGCATTGTCTACAGCATCGTTTGCATCAGTTTGCATATTTGTAATTGCTATAATATTATTTTAATCAAGAATATAGTTTTGTGAAATATTTGTTTACAATTTGCAGTGGGAAATGACAGCAATTGCGTTATCGATACTTTCGCACCGTAAGCAAATTTATCGATACACACTGTTGCATTGACGGCGTCGCCTTTTGCAAGCAAAATCGATTTTTCTTGTGTTTGCAAACTGCACATTTGGCGGAGCAGCAGCTGCGATTTTGGAAACGTTTGGTACGGCTAAATGAATCCGTAAAAAAAGTAAGCGTTTAAACCAAAGTTAGTGAGCAATTAGCAAAGGAGCCGCTGCTCAACATGTACAACGGCATTGGGTTGACCACGCCGCGAGGCTCCGGCACCAATGGACATGTGCAACGGAATTGGGCGTTTGTGCGACCGGGTAAAAAGGACAAGGACTATCGCGCTGAAGATGATTCCAAGAAACTGGATGCACAGTTGAATCGTCCGCCCAACAAAGAGATACTTGATCATGATCGCAAGCGCAAGATTGAGGTCAAGTGCATTGAATTCGAAGAAATACTCGAGAAACAAGGGTAAGCAAAGTGAATATAAAATGAATATAACAGTAGCCTGTATAAGTCTCGGCATGTAATGCAATATTTGCTGTTATATAACACCGGTGGTCAAAGTTCTATGCATGTGTGTAGGTAGACAATGCAGTCAATCCTCTGCAGCAGCGTGCTACTATTTACATTGTTGTTGTTGCCGACACTGTTTACATTCGACGCCTGGTAGCTAAAAGAGAGAGAGAGAGAGTAAACTTACGCACACGCGCATCCAAAAGAGGCCAAAACCTCCACCAACCCTTCGGTAATGGCCACAAAACCACACCACACCACCCCAACCACCTCCCTCCCATTTGACACATATGTGTCCTCAGTAGCCAAAGCCTGGACTGAACTGAACTGAATCGGTGGTGAAAAAACTGCATTTTAGTTGTAGAGATTATTTCACTAGAGCACATCCGCGTCTAAACCACAAGGCGGACAAGTTTTGAAAGCGCCCACATGTACAAAAAGTTTCAATTATCAAATTAAGGCTATTTTAAGTTTATAAACAATTGAATTGTCTATTAAAAGTGTCACTTTATTGATCTATTCGTGTTAAAGTTGAGTCTACAAGGTATAAGAAGGCGTTTCAATTAATTTTATGTTGTAATAAGTGTATTTCATAATTTCTTTTAAATGTGAATCGAAATTGCTTTAAATGTAGTGCAAGTTTATAAACAATTTAATTGTATATTAAAAGTGTCAATTTATTGATCCAATCGTATTAAAGTGGAATATACAAAACTGACAGATTAAATAAATTCAGTTTTATAATAATTGTATTTCATAATGTATTCTTAAAAGTTAGTTTTCCCAAATTTGTTTTGCATTTTAAATAAATTTAGTGCATATGAATTAAATATTTATTTGAATTGTTTATTTGCACTTTATATAGTTTAAAGGACAACTGCTATTAATCGCTTAAAAATAAATAAATTAATTAAATGAATTTTGTATTAATAATGTGGTTTTTTAATCTCAACAGACGCACGCCGGAGGAGATTAAAACCCAAGTGGACTCGTATCGTCAGAAATTGATGGGACAAGGAAAAACCGATTTGGCAAAGGATGAATTTGGACGCGTAGCGTAAGTATCCTAGTTTAACTAAACTTGATAGCTACGGTTAGAATTATGTAATTTAAACATAAATTGGGCGCCAGGAGTTGACAAATCAATAAGGGCTTGAACAGAACGCGTGTCTAAAATCTCTGCCAGCTGTCAACATTTTGGGGTGGCACACAGCAGCCATGCCCACATGCGCCACCGGCTGCGCACAGCACGCGTCCTCTGCCCCACATCCACACCCTCCCCCTGCTGCTGCCACAGCGCCAATCAAAACAGTTGAATCGAGTTGTAGAGAAAAAAGCTGCTGTAAAGATTTTCTCCCAACAGTCACATCAAGTCTTCCAAAGCCAAGGCATCGATGAAAGCGCTTGGCAGACGCGCTCAGGAAAACATTAAATATATATAAATACATTATAATTAATAGCTATGATAAATAATAAATAATATAAATAACAAAAGTGTCCTTGACAACGACGATAGCATGCCGCAATTAGGCTACCCAAGCAGGAGCCACAAAGCGTTGCAGGAACGCAGCTGCTTGTGGCACTGGAAAAATCAATAGCTGACACATAAACTCACACAAAATGGAAAACAAGAAAGACAGTTTAAAATGTGGCAAAGGGAAATGCAATCAATATGGAAATGCACTGGGAAAGCCCCTCAAGTGCTCAACTAGGAGCACAAATCCAAGGAAAACATGAAAATGCAGCCAGACATGGTCGGCTTTTCTGCCTGGAATTGGCGTCCACCACCAAAGAATCAACAGCCAGTGGATTAAGCAACGTCGTTGTATTAAACTAGTGGTTGCTAAAGTTGTGGATGAATTAAATGCAAGTGCTAAGTGTTAAAATGTAGCATTAAACTCACAGACCATAAGATAAACAGACGTAATGTGAGCACCACACTTGAACCACTAAACTGAAAGCAACAAATCACTAATAAGGTCTTCCAAACTTAGCTCGTAATTAGTTTTAGTCTTAGTCGCTAAACGGAGTCAAGCGTTCGTGCTGCAAACGGAGTAATTAATTAATATACAAATGCTTACTAAATGCATTATTAAATAATATATAATTATATCGTAACGTCTTCCAAAACGGTAAAGAAAACAAGTGAAAAGCAACAAATGTAGTGTTAAACTGAATATAAAAAGATAATCCAACGTCTTCCAATTAATTAATAATTAAAGAAACTATTTTTATATGCAAATAATCAATTTATAAAACAACAATATAAATCAATTCACAAACGTGTCTAATAATAAATAATATTATTTTTATAAAAGTGCAAAGTATAAAATTTAAAATATTCAAATATATATATTAAAATCTACTATATTCCACGGTCTTCCTAAATAAATGTTAGAAAAATTGCTAAAGTCAAAAAACTTAACACCAAAATATTATAATTA
This sequence comes from Drosophila neotestacea, assembly GCA_035044365.1. Classification (NCBI taxonomy): domain Eukaryota; kingdom Metazoa; phylum Arthropoda; class Insecta; order Diptera; family Drosophilidae; genus Drosophila; species Drosophila neotestacea. The sequence goes on from JAWNMD010000292.1 coordinate 72,049, forward strand.
CTTAAAATAACTATTCAGTATAAACAAATTGTTTCACAAAAAATATAAAAAACCTTAAATTCATTAAGAAATAGTTTAATTATTTAAATATACTTAATTTAAATAATATATTTACGCTCTTCCTGAAACAATTTGTGGAAAAAACTTTAAATGAATATATAACTAACATTTAATATATACAAATCCGCGGTCTTCCTTTTTAAATTGTGGAACTCATAAACATAATTATAAAACAGTATAAATTTCTATAAAATAAATTTAAATAACATTTTTAAGTAACTAAAAAAAAACGCTCTCTTTGATTGAGGCATAAACATCCACTTGCCACTCGCAAGTTGCAACCCCCATAGAACTCTCCACACAAAATGCTCTCCTCGGAAATCTATACAAACACAACAACCACTGCGACGGCAACAGCAATGGCAACGGCAACAGCAACCTCCACGGCAGCAGCAGCAGCAACGACAACAACAAGAGCATCCACCACGTTGCATATGGTTAAGGCAAAGAAACGACGCAAGCGTCGCAAACGCGCAGGACACGCAACCGGCTGCAACAACAACAATAATCAGAACAGCAACATTAGTAGCAACAACAACAACAGCAATCAGGCTATAATTGGTGTGTTGCTGCCACCGCCTCAACTGCGGGAGGGAGTGGCAGGAAATGCAAGGCACAATACTTTCAACATGACAATCGCGAGTATATAGCCAAGTATGAGAGTTTCCACTTCACGGCACAGGCAACAACAGCAGCGGCACTTAACTATGCGGCAGTGGCCAAGAAGTTCAAGCCATTGAGGCCGGTTTTGGCAAGCGGCGCCAAGAAGAACAGGCGAACAGCAATGCCCAGAAAGTCACATAACGATTGCGCCTGCGTCTGTCAGAGTCAGAGTCCAGCTATGACGCAATGCCCACAGGAGGAGATGGCACACAGCCAACAAACAGCTGATGCTCCCAGCCAACGGGAACTGAACTCCTCCTCCATCTCACAGCAATCCACAAAAATCAATATCAATGGCAACAAAGCGTTGCCGGCTTTACTTGAATTACTTAAGCATTCCTCAAGCACATGGCTGGAAACATTGCTGTTGGGAGCTGGCAATGCGGCAGTGGGAAGGTAGTCCACAATCTTCCTTCTCAATTCAACCTTTCTCTAGTACTTAGTCTGTCAAAACTCTTTGCTTTGAATCTCAACTAATCTCCTGATTTTTCTTCTCTTACAGCGTGCGTGAAACACATCAAATAGCTGAGGCACAGCAGCAGAAGAACGCCAAGTTGCGTGAGGCATTCAACATATCCGAATACTTTGTGGAGGGCAGCAGCTTTGATAGCGATCGCAAGGCCAAAGAGGATTTGGCCAAGAGTGTGGCACTGCAAAAGGAGCTGGACGCACAGCGTGAAAGCCTCGCAGCGGCGGCAGCAGCCGCAGCAGCAGGCAAGGACAAGGAGACGGGCAAACGTTATGCTCTATTGCGTACACCTTCCCGGGAGCGTGATGAGCCCACAGCTGGCAAGTCTGAAGTCAGCGGCGATGAGCGTGAGCATGTCTCAAAGTCTGACAAAAAGAAGAAAAAGAAGCGCGCCAGGGAAAGGTAATGTATATTTATTACTCAATAACAAATCTCTTTAGATTCTAATGATTTTACTTTTGTTTTGCAGTTCGGCAAGTCCAGAGCGCAAAAAGGACAAGAAGAAGAAGTCAAAGAAGCACAAGAAAGAAAGGTAAGAAGTGGAAAGAAAGCCAAGCCCACGAGTCCTTACAAAATTGTAGACCTCTGTTAAATAGTATACTATGTATAGTTTCTTAACTTTATTTTCAACTTGTGTAAAAGTCATAAAATGTATTTGTTTTCAGTTCCATTGTAATACCTTTTTATACTTAGTTTTTCATTTAGTCTCCCTCCTATCTATTCTATCTAATACTTAAATATTGTTGTTTGTTGTTGAAACCGTGAGAAAATGACAAAAACAAAACAAAAAAATCGAAACTTGTAAACTAACAAAACCAACTGCTTAATACATTTTGTGTTTTTCCGTCTCTACTCCTTCTTTTACATTGCATTTGAAACTGAAACTGAAACTCAAACTCAAAATGAAACTGAAACTGATACCACAAAAGGGACTCATATGAGAAAGAAAGTAAAAAGAAGCGAAAAGTTATGTACTAATGAATTTGCATACACACACCAAAACACATTTAGTTTATAAAAGAGCTTATGATTAATAAATTACCAAAAAACTTATAACAATATAAAATGAAATGTTTCAAATGCTATTCCAAATAGATTAAAGTATTGTAATATACTTTGTGTAACACATATTTCAAGACAGAAAAATTCGTTTTATTTTCCTAAATATTATGCGTAGGGTTCTATGGGCCTCATCTATCTATCTATCTACCTTTCTATCTATCTATATTTTAACACACACTCGCACAACAACACACACAAACACACAACCTACTCCACATATCATTTCATTATTATAATAACAAAAATAAAGAAATGGGTAAGTAGAAATTCGATTATATTATTTATCATGTTGCCAAATTAAACTTGCTCTAGAAAGCTACAAACACACACAAATATCACACACACACACACACACACAGTCACACAACAAATAAATCAAGCATAAAGTTTAAGAAGGAAAAAATAAAATAAAATAAAAAGAATTCCAACTGTGTTTGCAACAATTAAAAGCAAATTACTTTCTCATCTTTCTTTCTATTATTATTATTACCTACTACTATTATTAAGACAATGCAATTTTGAGCAGTATTTCGATTGAAGGTAAAGCACTAAACCACAAGTTAATCAAACCTCTAACAAACTTAAAAAAAAATAACTTCTTAATGTTGCTGCCGAAACCAAAGAGTCTAAAATGGGAGTTAGACAGACCAAATTACTAGATGAAATCAAATGAATAGAGTCCCCCCTCTATTAGGTATATGTGCAACGATTAATCTTATCAAATCAATACCATTCTACTTGCAGTAAATCGAAAAAGAAGAAATTCCGCAAGCGTAAATATAGCGGCAGTGATAGTGCCGATAGCGATAAGGATTCCGATGATGATGATGAAGGAAATAGCAGTGATGCGGAGCGTGAGTTGAAGAGTGCACGCAAGAAAGCCAAAAAGGATAAGGTAATGCAACTACAGGGTATTATATTTATAAACCAAAGTAATGAGCGTTGAAATTCCCCTTAACCCCTTCTTAAAAAAGAAATGAAAGAGAAAGAAAGTTTTTGAAAGATAAACCAGTTAAAGTGCATGTCCTGTGCTTAAAAACTAACTTTGTCATGACTTTTAACCTCTAATGAACCTGAACTCTTAACCACTTAACGCTCTTTCAACTCTCTCTATATAATCCTCTATATAATCGCCCATATATACAACTACCTCAACCATACTGTGATGTAACATTCTCTCTTTAACAATTGTGTACATTCATCTGAAAACCAAATGGATATATTATTATCTCTCTATCTATCTATCTTATATATATATATAGTACTATATGTATGTGTGTATTATATATACAATATGATTATATGATGATAACTCGATTGACTTTATCGTTTTTATGTTGTTTCAATTGTTCACCAAATATTAAACATACGCCATTTCTTCTCTTGCTTATTTACTTCTTCTTTTTTCCACAAAAAAAAAACGAAACATTTACTAATAATAATAATAATAATAACAATAACCAAAGTACTGAAAGAACTTATAAAACCTACCTGCATATAAAGCATTATCTACCACATAAATCAAATATAATAAAGCATAGTAAAAAGATCGATCAAAAATAATATACTATATATATAATGAAAACAATATCTATACAAAATTCACCCCACAAAATATTGTAAAAGGTAAAAAAAAGGCTTCAAACGCATTCACAATCTAGTATTATTAACCTGTTTTCATTTCCATTTGGATTTTGTTCTTTTCGGTTCGTATAGCTAGTCGAAATTTATTTTCTTAGAAGACTATGCACAACTTTGACTTTTCTAAGTGAACTTTGTGCAAGTCTCTTCAGTTTACTGATTTTTCCTGAAATTATTGCGTAAACTTTTCAGTTTTCAATGTAGTTTTTCGAAAAAAACCAAAAATCAAATCAATTTATAAGTAATTTTAAGAAACGACAAAAAGAAAATTTATATTTTGTTTATAAAAACCCTTGGCGCTTCATTGATATAGGATAGCTTTCAAAGGCTCTCTTGTAGTTTTGTAAGTACTTTCATTTGTCTGTTTTCTTTAAGAATATTCTAGTATGTACATACAACAACAATAACAACTGCAATAACAATAACAATACAATTGTTATAAACGAACAACTTCCTCAAAGAGCTAAAAAAAGAAGTAAAAAAAAACACTGAAAGAAAGAAAACCCGCTTGAAAAAACACTGCAAAAAAACGCTGCAAAATTATCAAATCATGCAAAAAAAAAAAAGCGAGAATTCATCTGAGATACTTAACATATCATGCCATACTATATATTTATCATAATGAATGAATAATGTTATATATATAAAATTAATAAATAATTATGCAATATATTGCTAAACAGTTAGACTTTTAGCAAGTTGCGTAAGATTCTTTGTTTTGTCTTTTTGGTAATAATTCTCATTCTTCTATTATGCAGAAGAAACGCGATAAAAAGCTTAAGAAGAAGAATCGCGCTCGTGCCAGCTCCACGGACTCGGCGCGATCCAAGTGAGTAGCAATTGATTCCTCATTTTCCAGCTTCTTATTAATCCTCTTTTTCCTACAGTTCCCCTGCGCGTAAAGACAAGAAATCGGGAAAGTCCCGTGCTCCGGCCGAGGACAATGGCACATCACGTGACAATCCTTTCCGTGGCCGTTCCCCGGAGCGACGCAAGGATGGCAAGGGACGTCGTAATGATTCCTCTACGGACAGCCGTCGTCATAAATCAAAGGATCGTGTGGAGAAAACACGAACTCCTCCACGTCGAGATGCGGAGAGGAAACGTTCCAAGGATAGACAACGCTCAAAGGACAGACAACGTTCCAAGGAACGACGCAACGAGCGACAACGATCAAAGGATAGACAACGATCGAAGGAGAAACAGAGACAAAAGTCCAAAGAACGCGAGAGATCCAAGGAACGCCAAAAGTCAAAGGAACGTCAAAAGTCAAAGGATCGCCAAAAGTCAAAGGAACGCCAAAGATCAAAGGAACGGCAAAGATCAAAGGAACGCCCCAAGGAAAGACAACGCTCGAAAGAAAGACAGCGATCCAAAGAGAGAGCACGCTCCAAGGACAGACAACAGTCGAAAGATAGACTACGCTCCAAGGAGAGGCAACGATCAAAGGAGAGATTACGCTCTAAGGAGCGAGCACGTTCCAAGGAAAGATTGCGCTCTAAAGACAGACCACGTTCCAAGGATAGACAACGCTCTAAAGATAGACAACGCTCTAAGGAGAGACGTCGCTCCAAGGATAGACTTCGCTCCAAGGATAGACTTCGATCCAAGGATAGACTTCGCTCCAAAGAGCGACAACAATCCAAGGAACGCCAGCGCTCCAAAGATCGCTCACGCACAGAAATGCAGCGTTCTGGCGATGCCTCCAAGGAGCGCACACAGCGACGTGAACGTAGCAAGGATCGTCGTAACGAACGTCGTTCCGTGTCGCGTAAAATGGCTCGCCATTCACGTTCTCGCTCTCGTTCTCAGAAAAAGCAACGCAGTCACTCCACGGAAGCTGTGCCACCCAAGAAATCAACGCCCGCTTTCAATCCCTTTAAGGCAGCCGAAGATACAGTGAATGATATACTAGGCACAAAGTCGGTGATGGTGGCTTTGGAGCAGACAAAGCGTAAGCGAGCGGCTTCTAGCTCCAGCTCAGCATCGGGTAGCTCAAGCAGCAGCTCCTCCCATAGCGAGGCAGGCACACCTTCACCCAAGAAGCAGCTGCGTCGCAGCCAAACTCCAGAGCAGCTGAAGCGTGAAGTGAGCAGCCCAAAGCGTGAACGAAACACGCCACCAAAGCGCAGCTCCAGGCAGAAGGAGAAAGAGAAGGAAAAGACCAAGGAGAAGGACAAGGGGAACACGCCAAGCCCTAGACCAAGTACCAAGCGACGCTCAGACAGCTCCAATTCCTCAGAATTGCGCTACTCGCCGGCAGAACGTAATCCAGAGCGTTACCAGGACATTATACAGGATAAGAAACGTCAGCAGACAAAGAGTCATGAAAAACCCACGCCTGTGGTGCGTCTGCGTGCCCAAAGCGATGATGGCAGCGATGCGGAGACAAGTGGAGCTGCTGCTCTCGAGGATTATCAGCAAAGCAAGCGGGAACGTGAGGAATTGCAAGAGTTGCGAATGCTGGAACAATTAAAGTCGGGAATTGCGGCCAAGGCAAAGCAGAAAATCAAAACAATGGAGAAGAATGGCGATGCCAAGGATGGTGTGGAGGGCAGTGAAGTAAGTGGAGATTCTCTGGTGATGGTGGCTAACAAACGTAACTCGCTAAATGAATTTCTTGTTGCTAACAATGTAATTGCTTTAATTAACCCACTGACAACGGCCACAACAACGACAACGACCACAAGCATAATAGCACCAAGAACAACGTTAACAACAACAACTCCGCCTCCATTGGAACTGTTGCCAGAGCAACAACAACAAGGACAACTCTCAAAAGTTGTTGAAACCAATAAAAGAGACACAAATACGCCGCCTATTTGCAATGTGCCCCATGTGGCAGCGAATGGTGGCGTCAAGAGTCCACTTTTAACCGCAACAACAGCAGCAACAATAGTAACAGCAACAACAACAACTGCAATCCCAACAACAACAACAATAGCTAAATACAATCATAGACCACAACAACAACATCATCAACCGAAACGGATCTTTCATAATCGCACGCTGAATAACAATCCCAACAGTAGACATAATACTAACCATAATAATAACAATAACAATCATGCATGTGGTGGTGGTGGTGTAGGTAGTGCTGGTGGTGCTGGTCCTCCTCATACTAATCCCAATGCTCTGCCCTTCTTGGCCGGCACACCGGGCACATACAATCGCACGACGAATCGCTTGAATCATGGTCCATTACTGACAGCAACACATTACAATATCTGCAAGAATCAACACAACAACAGCAACAATACTGTTGGTGCTTTGCAACCATTGTTGAGTCGTCGGGATCAACAGCAACATCTAACGCGTAGTCTAACCATGTATAATCCTAGTCTATATGGTCATGGACCACAGCATGCATTGCTGGCAGCAGCAGCAGCAGGTGGTGTTGGTATTGTTGGTGGTGCCACTGTTGGTGGTCATCATTTGCATCATCATCATGCCCGCCATCATCATGGTGGTCTCTTGTCACTGGGTGGTGGTGGTGCCAATGCTGCAGCTGCCGCTGCGGCTGCTGCTGGTCTCGCATTGCTGGGTCATCCAACGTCACATGGTCGCTTCAATGCCGTGGCTGCAAATAGTTTAAGCTATCATCAACATCATCATCATCACCAGCAGCAGCTGCAGCAACAGAAACCAAAAATTGTTATAAAACCATTCAAAATTCACGATCCACAGCCCTTGGTTGCGGCCCTAGCGGACAGCTCGCTGGTGGATGCCATTGTCTCCAAGGTGTCGACAGCCACAGTTGCTGCCGCTGAAAGTGCAGCACGTCGTAGTCGCAGCCGCTCCAGACGAAGCAGCCGGAGTAAACGACGCACGAGCAGCGGACGGCATCATCATCGTTCCAACAGCCGCTCCAGATCGTAAGTGAATCCACCTTTAAATAACTACAGTAACTCTTACTTTAAGAGTCTTTGATTTGAAGAAAAAGATAATGCCAAATTCCCCTTTTGTTATAATCAAAGTAAAACACATTAAAAATTCGAAAAACATTTAAAATTTATTTATTAAACATTTATCAAATAATCTTTTTACAGACGTTACAGCTCCTCAAGCAGTCGTAGTGCTTCAGGCAGCTCCAGATCCCGCTCCGGCTCGCATTCGTCCCGCTCCAGCTGCTCGTCGCGCAGCAGTACCGGCAGCTCATCCAGCAGCGGATCAGGCTCATCACAGTCCGGCTCACGCTCACCATCCATACCCAGACGACGTGGCTCACCCAGCTTTCTGGACAGACGTCGGATTACAAGGTGACCTAAGAGAAAAGAAATATAGCAAGACTCAGTTTTCTTCTCTTTTGATTTCAATATAATTTTATAAAAGCCTTGCAGAGTTGAATACAGCTATACCCTGTAATTCTCTGCATTGTTTTTCATAATTTCAAACTTTAATTTATTGATTTTAATATATGTTTATTTTTTACTTTAATTTTTTATGCATAACTTCTTGTAGCCGTCGATCCCCCCGCAGCACCAGACGTTAGCCGATTTCCCGCATTAATTTCCAATATAAACTTAATCATAATTTCGCCAGACTTTTATTTAATTGATTTTCTTTACTTACAGCTGACTCAGGAATTATTTACAATTATATTTTTCTTATACATTTTTTGTAAACAAATTGGCTTTCTTAATTTAATACCATATTTTTTCTGTATTTCTGTAGGCTGCTTGTAAAACGTATTGTAATATCTTCATTATGATTATCTAAATATTATGCTATTTAGTGAATGCATAAAACACATTTTATTTGTGTGCACAATAAATTATGTCATCTACGATTTTATTATATTTATTGTTCTTGAAAAAGGATTTAGTTTACTTTCATTTCTGTTGATTACACTTTTCAGTTTGGTAAGTCTTAAATTGAATTTGTATTTGATTTTTGTCAACTTGAAATTGCTTTTATCTAATCTTTACTTTAATTATTGCAGTGCAAGGAAGCGACCTATACCCTATCATCATAAGACAAACCCAGATGGTATTGGTAATGGCGATGGCGACGACCATGTGGATAATGACGCCTCCAGCTGCTGTTCCAGTTGCTTCAGCCGAGCCAGCTCACCTGGAACTCCAATGGCCACCACCCCAATGCACAATAGTCGAAGTCCCTCGGCGATTGCTTTTTGAGTGTTAACCGAATCGCTGCGCAAAATGTGTGGCGAGCTGTGAACCTAATCGTACTAGTCAGATACTATATATACATAGTCACCATATGCACAGAGACATTCCCTTATCTTTAAGCTAGTTGTTGTGTTTTGTTTTAGACACATTCCTTTGTAACTAAGTTGTGTAACTGATTTGTCTAGGCCTTTCTTTGTATTTAGTAGCTAAATTATAATCTAGTCACGACCAGAGAGGATATTATTATTATTATTATGCCAATAATACTCGAAAATACTCGATTATTTGCTAGTTTTAAGCTGCGTTTTTAAAATAAATATTAACTATTATTTGTTGCCATTTCAAATGCAATATTTTTATTGTGGATATACAAAATTAAGTATCTGGGGCGATAACACATTGCCCTCAAGAAGTTCTGGCTAATCTTAAGTGAACACACACGCACACATACACACAAGTTACTATTTCTGCAATCTGTCAAACCTTTGAAACCGTGGCCAGATAAAGCAGTTAAGAGTCCAGCGTAATCAACGTAAACTAATGCCATATGCATAAGAATATATATGTATATATAGTAGATAAAACTTTTTCCTCTGTGGAATGCGTTTATTGCGACTTTTCGGCAGCCTGTTTCTCCTGGAAGCGACGACGCTTCTTGGCCAGATAAACCACCCAGAAGAAGGCTATGATGCCTGAGGATATGGAACGGAACATTGGCGGTACATAGGCTATATTCAGATATACCAATAGCGATAGATAACGCCAATTGGCACGCAATATAGGCCAGTAAAGCTTCTCCACATTCTTGATAGCTGCGCTGTGCGAATTGCCCTGTAATACAGAAAGATCTTAGATAAATGAACTCTATAGTAACTAATTTAAAAACTTACTTCAAAGATAGACAAGAAGTATAACGACAAGAGCTGATAAAAAGGCGCAAATGCTAAACGCTCCGACAGGAACACGAAGAACTTCCTGAAGCGAACATCATGACTGAACAAACGCTCCACAATCTGATAGAAATAATGTGGCACAGTTCCTCCAAAGATCAAGCCAAACAATCCATAGGCAAAGACGCTATGTTGATTTAGTTTCTTGGCGCCCGAAATACGTTGGGAGGTAACATTTGCCGTAGTGGCCAAGAAGCAACTGCAATGATTTACTATTAATAATACCCTGTAAACAAAACAGACCCTTGTAATTTATTTACGCCGTTACACATTTAGTTCGCACAGGATGATTGAAAAGCTGCTCCAAATAGCTGCCAAACAGCGAATACAAAGGCCTTGACAGGGACATCTTTACTCAACTCTGTTAAAACATTAATTTATTAAAAACTTTCAAAATGCAAATTTATTAAGCGGTGCAAAGTGCAAAGTTCGCCGCAACCAAAGGTGATAACAAAGTTATACTAACCGTTTTGTCGGAGCGGTGAAAAAAGACTACAGTAAATAACAATATAGTTCAAAAAGTAATCAACATTTTAGTTGGAGGCGCTCAATAACTAAAGTGGCCCAGTGGCGCCCTCTACCGTTATTAGTTTACTACTATTATTTTATCTGCCGATAGTTTCGTTTTTGCGATATCAGTGTTACCGCATGCATAGGGCAGATAATAATACGTAGAGTTGGTCACCCTGAGTATTCGTAGAACATTCATGAACAGACTGTTCCAAACAGTGTAGCAACACTGGCAAGTCATCAAAATATTTTCGGCTGATCAATAAAACTGTTTTTTAATTTGCATTGCGACGCAATTTACTAACAATTTGTCAAAGATGGAGTTTCCACCTTGTCCAGCATCGCTGAAATCGATACAGCACTTTCTTAAGTTGGCGCAAGAGCATGATTCTCGCGATGTCGTTATAGCTTATTGGGCCCGACTCTAGTAAGTGTCTTTGTGTGAAACTCACTAACAAAAAAGATAAATAAACAATAATATTTCCATTTATTGCATAGTGCACTGCAAGTTGGACTAAAGGCATCTACACAGACTGCCGAGGAGACAAAATTGCTGCTGGGTAAGTGAAAATTACGTTCTCACATTAGAATTTATGACTCATTCGTGTTTGTTTTGATTCTGATAATTAAAGCGGTCATGGATTGGTTAGAACAGATGAAGAAGCAGCATGTGGATAACGAAGCCATAACTAATGATATTGCAGCACAGGCTCATATTGAAAACTATGCATTAAAATTGTTTCTTTATGCCGACAAACAGGATCGCGAGGAGAACTTTGGCAAGTAAGTGAGAGTTTAACTCAAGATAGGCTTTATGCATTCCTAATACTTTACTTTTGTTCAGAAACGTTGTCAAGGCTTATTACTCGAGCGGTGTGCTGTACGACATATTGCTTACCTTTGGTGAGCTAAGCGAAGAGGCACTGCACAATCGCAAGTATGCCAAGTATAAGGCTGCCTATATACACAATTGTTTGAAGAATGGTGAGACTCCCATACCGGGTCCATTTCCCGATGATGAATCCGCTGAGTTTGGCGGCGATAATCTTGCCGGTGGTAGTAATGATAATGAAGGTGCTAGCGCAACACCACCAGAAAATTCAGCCGGTGATTCTCCACCAGCATACGTTGAGCCCGTAGAGCCAGCTCCTCCACCGACACCAGCTGCACATATAACACCTCCAACAGCCGAGGAGGTGCTCAATAATCCGAACAAATTGCCGAGTCCACCAGTAGATGAGGAGAAACCAGGTGGTTTTGTGCCATATGTACCCAATGCACAGCAAAATGCTGGAATGTATAATCCGATTGTACCAATTCAAGGCGTCCACATTACTCCAGATCAAATGATCAAGGCACAAAAGTATTGCAAATACGCGGGCAGCGCCCTCAACTATGACGATGTGAAATCGGCTATTGAAAATCTACAAAAGGCACTTAAGCTTCTTAGCACAGGCTCGGAATAATCTTAAACCGATCAAATAAACATCACATAATGCACTCGGAGCATAACAGACTTTATAAACCAGATCATATATAATAATCTCAATTAATCGCTGGTCACTTGAAGTGAATAATGCTTAATTTAAAACAAAATTTAAACTATCTGTAACAGAACGCGACTGATGTTAAATAATTGTTGAAACATTCGTTTGATTGAGTATGAGTTATTCAAATTTATTAAAATTGTTGCTAAAATATGTCGTGGGCATATAGATGAGTGCCGTAATTTAAAGGATTTTCTTTGTGAATTAATGATTTAATGGTCTTTGCTTTATAGCTATACTATTACTTTACTCGTTTATTATTAATTGTAACCTGAACACTTTCGCAATTATTTATGTATTATTATATATTAATTATATAATACGAGTATGTATTCTTTTATTTGGCACCAAAGTGAAAAAACATCAATTTTGATTTCTCTATAATTTCTATAATTTGTCAATTAATTTATAAATAGAAAGAAAACGTTTCTATACGATTTGATTTGATTTCATTTGAGGATTTCTATCAGGGCACCAATTCGAGTTCGAAATATTAACTTAATGTGCTAAAACAAAGCTGTTTACAAGTGCGATTAATGAACGACGACTATGTGGTTGAATTTGATTTCTAGTTGTTCTGCTTTTTTTATGTGGTAAATGATCAAGTACTCTCCTCCAGTCCATTATCTACTCCTGTTTGAGGCCATTTGCTTGTGGTTGACTGGCCGCCAATAAGTCAGCGGCTTCCTTGCGGCTTGTCTGATACCAGACAACCAGACGACCGCCCAGCATAAAGGTGAAGACCAGCGCGGGTCCCGAACGCTCAAAGGGATCACTGACCATCCAGTGCTGATAGATGCCCAGCAGCATAAGCAAAAGCAGCGTCACATTAGCCACATTCTTCACTTTGTCTAAGAATAGAAATTTCAATTACTACAAATATCGGTGAGTTATTAGTTTTCCACTTACGATAGGGTATTAAGGCCATGGCCAGCCCGCAAACAATCTCCAATATGCCGACAGTGCGTCTGTACCATTTCGAGGGTATTTTCACGCCAAAGAGTGCGGTCAATGGAAATACCTTGGCATATTTCACATACTCTGTGCGCTGCAATGAAGAAAAATGGAATTAGTGAAAAAATTGGCAGGCTGTTCCTAACTTCACTTTCAATTAAATTTCGGTAAAAATTATATAGCATACTTTTTGAAGTAGTAAATAACTTTAATTGAGCAATTAACTTCATTCCCTTTTGGCGATTTCAATGAAAAATAGCAAATGGGAACAGGATTGTTTGTTGGGCCATAGTATTTTCTCGGAACTACAAACCAGCTGACCCCAGAACAGTAGGCAAGAAATGTTTATTTTTATAAAAGAAAACAAAACTTTGTCTCTCATCACATTCAGATTTTGTTTGGCATTCGCCAAGTGTTTCTAATGGCCATGGTAATTATAAATGCTGCGGAATCGCAACAGCAATTTGCGGATAAAAATCTATTTTGAAATGAAGAACCGCTAAAGAAATCGCGAATAAACACGATAATCGAATACTGTTGAATGGCCCTTAGCCCAAAGCCAATACACAAAAATTTATATGAAAGCGAAAACCACGAGCTATTGTTTTGCTTTTTTCTTTCTTTTTGGGAGATGTAAACAAAAATTTCCTCATAGCAAACGAAAATCAAAAATAATAAATATTTGGCACGTTTTGCTGCGCATAACAGCATTGTTTATATATCTAGATTTATACATATATATTTTTTTTTATATATTTCAAAACAGAAAACAATTTACAGAACAATATGTTCGCCAACGCATTTTTATTTCCTTCTATTTCCATGAGCAGCAATTACACGCATGCTACAATAGAGATTTTTACCTCTAGTGATCGACTAAAAGATGCTACTTAAACTGTTCTGAAAAGCTTTAATAAGAATAATTTTTGTGGTCTCTTATTTAGTTTGAATTGCTGCTGCTCTCCAGTTATGGTTACAGGGTATAAATAAATTAAAAATAAGTAGTCCAGAGAACACTCTGCATAGTTTCCGCCATTAAGCATACTTATTCATCTGTTTGAACGGAACTGCAAAGTGTTTAGATAATAAAAACTTATTTATATTTTGCGTGTATAATTTTCTCTTTTTTTGAAGATCATTGCGTTTTCAAAAGTATTTCTGAAGGCCAACGGCTGGCATTGATTGGGGTCGAGTTCAATGTGCAACTATTCGCATCAGTCATATTTATTTACGTATTGAAAATTATATTCAGGTCTAACTATCAATTTGTAAGTTATTAATCACAGTTAAAACAAGGAAGAAGATCTATCTCTAGAAACTAGAAGATTCAGATCTATAATATAAGATCAAATATCTTTAGACTTATATATTTTTTTAAGTACCTTCAATCAGTCAAATTTATAAGAGTTATGTTTTTTTTTATAGCTATGCATGTATATCTGTTTATTATATTCTCGAGTATAGAAATTTCTGTTTATCTATAATATGAAATTGCTTGTCATATTTATAAAAAGGAATTTCAATTAACAAGACATACTCAAAATAAAACATTTATTCATCTGCCAATTTCCATAACAGCCTTAAATCCTACTGACCCCATTACATAAGTGGCAGGATTTGTATTTGAATATTCTGGTAAGTTCAGTTTTGTTTTTTGACCCTCTCGGTATGAAAAATCGATGAGAGCCAAATGCCGCAAGGTAAACAAAGCTCTCCAGAGTAGGCATCGATTTTTCCACTTACCAAATCCTTATAGAGATCCTTGCTAATGTGTGGCGTCAGTTTGAGGGTGCCCACAAAGATGAAGAATAGTCCCAGCAGGATGGAGAGACTCTTTAGTACAATTGTATTCGAAGCTGGCATTTTGTTGTTAGTCCTTTCAGCTTTTCCGCACAACACCAACAATAATTACTTTTTCACCTCACACTTTTCTCTTGGGGAACTTTTGATATATTATTTATATGATTTTTAATTTGTTGCATTCATGAGCACATCATTTTAACAAATATCGTGTACTATATCAAATATGTATAATTCACAAATGCCAGCAATTGGGGCGCGAGCGCGCTTCTCTTTTTCCGGGGGGATAGCGAGAGGCCGGGGGCACTGGGACTCATAGAGCATACATCACCCTACAATACACCGGTCGCTAATTTTAGCGCTTGTCGCAGCTTTTTCCGTGCCGCAGTCGAAAACAACAACAACAACAAAAAAGACCGAAATTATAGAAATTTTTGAATGTTTGGCAAATCACTTTGTATGTCGAGTAGTATGTATAATTTTTATGAAATTTTTCCTTTCGCTGTTTTTGCTTATTTTCCTTTATTTTTCCCACTTAGCTATTCTAACAATCCGTCGGTCTCGCGTTCGTAATTGTGACTGAGAGATGAAAAGTTGCAAAAGTTGATTTCAACAACAGCATCCCATTGCCGAATGTCGGAAAATCAATACATATGTTCTCAGAGATCTAGAGAGTTTTGTAATGCCAAGAAAGCGCCCTCAGAACTGAACTCTCTCAGCGAGAAAGAGAGGACGAATGAGTGAGTGAAAGAGAGAGGAATTGTGGCAGCTGGGCTGAGGTTTTAGGGTGGCGGCCAGTTGAAGTTGATGTAATTAAGGCCAAAGACCCCGAGCAACAACCCTTATAGTACAAAAGCAACAGGGCTACAACATACTTTCCATCTTAATGAACATTTATTCAGGTAAAAAAATAAGACTTAACTAAGATTACAATTCATTTACAAAGAGGCTAGTTTCACCAGCCCATTGGCGGTCCCGTAATCGTAGCCGATGCCGCTCCCAATCCCATTCCTGGTCCTGGTCGACGGACTGCATCCTGAGGAGGTGTATGCGCGTAAATTCTCTTCGATTCAGCCATGCGTTGATTATGGTTTTCAATTTGTTCACACAACTGTGCATCCTCCATCAGGGCACGTCCTTCATCATATTCCAAGCAGGCGACGCCATCCAACCGATCCAAATCCACATAGCCACGAAAACGGACGCAAACACCATTTAAAATAAAACTAGAACGCAAATGGACTTTACTGCGTTCCTTTTCAAAGTCGCATTCTTGCTCCTGGGCATAGGGATTATGATTGGCATTGAAGTATAAATGCAGATTTGTGCCCGAGGCAACAAAGGAGAGTTCTGCATAACCCTTACGGCAATCTGTCACAAATCTCATTCGTCTTTCATCTATAGCTCGTTCCCTGTAGCCCGTGTAGCGTACTTCGCTTTCCCGGCTCAGGCGTCGAAACAATTCATCTGTATCGTATTTAGATTTTTGATCCGGCACAACTCGTGGCATTTTGAAGATGAAGCGAGGTTTTGGTGGTTCAAACATTGGCATTGTTTCGTAGGGCGGCATCATGCCCGCCAAAGCAGCCGCATCTCCAAGATTTTGATGATGATGCATTTTCTTATATCTCAACAGTTCGAAGTTTAAAAGCAGACTGATCTTTTGGAAAAATATCGTTGATTTATATACGAGATGAGCGTATTAAACATAACTACCTGTGTTTTATTGTTTTATAGTCTATTATAGCAGCTGCCTCTTTTAAATATGTCAAACCTACCTGTTGCCAGGTATTTAGCATCTCCGCAATTTTTCAAAATGTAACTGATTACGTGATGGTGCTGCCATATCGTTTGACTGAAAAGTTACCCACAGGGTGACTCGTAAACCGGAACAGCTGTCTTTTTTTTATTAAAAACATTGCAACGTTTGATAAAAGTTGAATTTCGCATTTGTGTTTTTATTTAAATTATTTCGGAAGGATATTCAAAATGTCTCTTGTTGCATACGCTGCGAGTAGCGACGAGGAGTCTGAAAATGAAGAAGAATACGCTGGCCCACAGGTGGAACTGCTAAAACCGACGCCCAAGCCCAATGGAGAAGTAGAAACAGACGCTACAAATGGTCATATAAGTGATGAGGATGATGATTATATACCGCGAGAAGTGTCCTTGCAGGAGCTGAAACCCACCAGTGGCCGGCTTACGCTTTCCCTGCCCAAACCAAGAGTAGCTACTACTTCAATGATTGAGAATGAGGAGGAAACTGGGCAAGAGACAGATGATGACCAAGTGACGCAAGCATTTGCCAAGTTGCCCATGCCAAAAGCTGCAACAACAGGTAGAGCTCACATCGAAGAAGTTGACGATGAGTTTCTGCACAAAAAGGCAGGTAGCGAAGCATTGGAAAAACCTCCTCCTGCTGTTAAAACGCGTGTGAAGATTAGCATACCATCGCTCAGGGACTTTGCTGATGTGGATAAGGAGAAGGCAGAGAAACAGCAGGGCAGGCAAACCCAAGTTCAGCCCAAAAGGGTTCCAGCCTGCTGAGCATGCTGCCACAAGCCAAATCAGAACGAGACTTCGCTAAGAAATCCCAGCCTGTGCCTGTGGCTGTGCCTCTTAAAACAGATTCCAGCAGTTTGCCAGCTCCCAAGCTCAATAGCAATTTACCGAAAGTCACTGCCAAGCCAGCCTTTGTGCCAGATACGGTTAAGCTACGACGTGCAGCGCACAACACAGAAGGAGTTGATAGAGCTAAAACACAGTCAAGTAAACAGACTGAAAAGAACTCCAAGCCCAAGGCTGCAACTCTGGTCAGTGTAAGCGACAGCGAGGATGATGAAGATGAGGACAATGGCGGAGACTTCTTCTCTCTAAACAAGGAAGAGCAGCTGCCGGAGGTAAGCAGCAATGAGATAAATGCCTTAGTAGCCAAGCGTGCAGCCAAAATAGTTGAGGCAGGCAACAAGTATCTAGCAGAGGAGTCAGAACGTGAAGCAGCCGATTCAGAGCCAGCAGAAGTGCAATCAGAGGAACTACGATTGGCACAGAAGCGTTACCACGAACAACAACTGAATGCCGAGGCCATGGATGCCCTTGTGGGCAAAAATGCCAAACGTCGACGCAAGGAGGCAAAGGAAATGCAAGTTATAGATATATCTGGAACACAAGTAATGCCCGATCGTGACGAATGGATGCGTACAGCATTGGCATCGGCTACCACTTTCCAACCTACGGGTGTGCTTACGGATGAGGAGCCTGTGGCCGGTACAAGAAGGAAACATCAAATTACGTACCTAGCTCACAAAGCCAAAGCCAACGAGGCCGAGCTACAGGCCATGTGGTCGGCAAATCGACAAACGCGTCGCGCAACTCAAAGCAAATATGGATTTTAAGTTGGTTTTCATCAGCTTATATTCTTGCACTTATTTTATGAATTACAAGTAGGATTAATATACAATATTAAAATAAATAACTAAAGAAATGTTTTGTTTATTTTAACCAGCCTTCGCGCTGTCTCAGCTTGCCCCCAACGTAAACTATAGCTGTGCAGAGGAGAAGCATTAGGGGCGCCATGGTCACATAGATGGGTATCTGTTGGGGATACTCCAATGTCATGCAGATCATCACTTGGGATGTAATTGTCAGCAGCACACCACCAATATTCCACTTGTAGAGGAGCAGCAGATCAGTCAAACGATTCAGGTTGCGCCATTTCCGGATAAACTTGATCAGCACATAGATGATCAAAATGCAGTCAAAGAACCAAAGCGGCGTAAACGTGACAAACCAATTCCAAGTGGTGCGAGGATCTAGCCTCAGGCAGAGCAGTATTAGAAATACCAGCACTATAAACCAAGTGAATAGCGCACGATGTGCCAGCGTCATTTTTTGTTTAAATTATTTAAATTGCATTTTCCACAAATACAAGTTTGTTTATATTTATTCGAGAAGATGGCCAGACAGCAGTAAGAATATAGTACTGAAAGTAAACACCATTTATATCGATTTAGATATCGATAGCACAGTCGATGCGCACAGCTGCTGAGTTCACTTACCAGCTGGGTGGCAACTCTGCAAACTGCTGAAGACGAAGAAGATAATTGACGTGTCACTTGAAAATTTTGTGTAATTGGTGTGTGTTTTTACTTAAAATAGTTGATTAAATTCATTCTAATTAGTTAAAAGTGATTGCATGATGTGGCTGAAATACTGACGAGTGTTTTTATACAATTTTCCACAGCAAAGTGCACGGGAGTAATTGATTGGGTGCACTTTAAAGAAACGCCGACCAAATTTGAGACACCGCCACGGCAGCAACAAAACCAATAAAATGTTGACCAATTTCGAGTCAAAATCAGCACGGGTTAAGGGACTCTCCTTTCATCCAAAACGTCCCTGGATTCTAACCAGTTTGCACAGTGGTGTTATTCAGTTATGGGACTATCGCATGCACACGCTCCTGGAGAAGTTCGATGAGCATGATGGCCCCGTTCGTAGTGTGGCTTTCCATCAACAGATGCCACTGTTTGTTTCCGGCGGAGATGATTACAAGATTAAAGTGTGGAACTATAAACAACGTCGTTGCATTTTCACACTGTTGGCGCATTTGGATTATGTCCGCACAGTGGCATTCCATCATGAGTATCCCTGGATCTTGAGTGCCTCTGATGATCAGACCATACGCATCTGGAACTGGCAATCACGCAATTGCATATGTGTCTTGACAGGTCACAATCACTATGTGATGTGTGCTCAGTTCCATCCTACAGAAGATCAGATTGTCTCCGCCTCCTTGGATCAAACAGTGCGTGTTTGGGACATTTCGGGTCTGCGCAAGAAGAATGTAGCTCCAGGACCAGGGGGACTGGATGAACATCTAAAGGGTCACCCAGGTGCCACAGATCTATTTGGCCAGGCCGACGCGGTGGTCAAGCATGTACTTGAGGGTCACGATCGTGGTGTCAACTGGGCAAGTTTTCATCCAACTTTACCTTTGATTGTTTCCGGTGCCGATGATCGTTTGGTTAAGCTATGGCGCATGAACGAATACAAGGCCTGGGAGGTGGACACGTGCCGTGGTCACTACAACAATGTGTCCTGCGTGTTGTTCCATCCACGTCAGGATCTAATCATATCCAACGGCGAAGATCGCAGCATCCGCGTCTGGGACATGACCAAGCGTCAGTGTCTATTCACGTTCCGACGTGACAACGAACGCTTCTGGATTATGGCTGCCCATCCAACTTTGAATCTGTTTGCAGCCGGCCACGATGGCGGTGAGTACACGAGACTTAATTTTTTTAATGACTGGGAAAGATTCTTTATAATCTTCTTAATTATTTCTCTTGTAGGCATGGTGGTATTTAAGCTAGAGCGTGAGCGCCCAGCTTATGCTGTGCATGGCAATATGTTGTATTATGTGAAGGATCGTTTCCTGCGCAAATTGGACTTTTCCACTACCAAGGATACGGTGGTGATGCAACTGCGTCCCGGCAAGTCTCCTGTCTACAGCATGTCCTATAACCCAGCACTGAATGCAGTGCTCATTTGCACACGCACAAACAATCTGGAGAACAGCACCTACGATCTCTGCCAGATCCCCAAGGATAGCGAGAGTGAGAGACAAAATGAATCGGACAGCAAGAGGAGTTCGGGAATCACAGCCATTTGGGTGGCACGTAATCGATTCGCAGTTCTGGATAGGAACCAACAGTTGGTGGTGAAGAACTTCAAGAACGAGGTGACCAAAAAGATACCCACATTCTGTGAGGAGATCTTCTATGCAGGCACAGGCATGTTACTCATACGTGATCCTGAATACGTGACACTGTACGAAGTGCAACGTCTGGTTTCCGTTGGCAGCATTAAGTTGGCCAAGTGCCGATATGTGGTGTGGTCTCCGGACATGTCTCTGGTGGCGTTGCTCTGCAAACACTCGGTTACCATCTGTGATCGTCGTCTGCAGTATTTGTGCACTGTCCAGGAGAATTGTCGCGTCAAATCGGGCGCCTGGGATGAATCTGGAGTGTTTATTTACACCACCAGCAATCATATTAAATATGCAATTACCAATGGTGATCATGGCATCATACGCACCTTGGATCTGCCCATCTATTTGACACGCGTCAAGGGCAATCAAGTCTTCTGCTTGGATCGTGAGTGTCGCACCCGTGTCCTGCACATTGATCCCACGGAATACAAGTTCAAGCTGGCTTTGATTCAACGTAAATATGATGAAGTGCTGCACATGGTGCGTAATGCTCGACTCGTTGGACAGAGCATCATTGCTTACCTACAGCAGAAAGGTTATCCAGAGGTGGCCCTACACTTTGTTAAGGATGAAAAGACAAGGTTTGGTCTTGCCTTGGAGTGTGGCAACATTGAGATTGCTTTACAAGCAGCCAAGGCTTTAGATGACAAGGATTGCTGGGATCGTCTGGGACAGGCTGCATTACTCCAAGGCAATCATCAGGTCGTGGAAATGTGCTATCAGCGCACCAAGAACTTCGACAAGCTTAGCTTCCTCTATCTGATTACTGGTAATCTGGAAAAGCTTAAGAAGATGAATAAAATTGCAGAAATTCGCAAGGATATCTCGGCACAGTATCAAGGTGCCTTGTTGCTCGGAGATGTCAAGGAACGCGTTAGCATTCTGAAGAATTGTGGACAACTATCGCTGGCTTATCTGACTGCAGCCACCCACGGATTTGATGAGCTTACAGAATCGCTTGGTGCCACCATAACCGACGAGGGCAGCGCATTGCCGGAAATTAATCCACAAGCTCAACTCTTGCAGCCGCCGGTGCCCATCCAGCAGCTGGAGACCAACTGGCCACTGCTGTCCGTGTCCAAGGGCTTCTTCGAGGGTGCCATGGTGACTAGGGCTGGAAGTAGCGCCACAGCACGTCAAGCGCTTAATATTAATGCAGATGCAGCGCTGTTGGATGAACATAATGGAGGCGGTGATGGTTGGGGTGCAGATGCTGATCTGGGACTGGGTGAGGATGACGATGGAGATGAGGAGATGCATGATGCTTTGAGCAATGATGAAGCACAGGATGAGGCTGGCGGCGGTGGTGGCTGGGATGTGGGTGACGATGATCTCGTGGTGCCCATCGAACTGGCATCCAAGATCAAGGCCTCGGCACTCGACAGCAACTATTATGCAGCTCCAAACAAGGGACAATCGCCGGCACAGCACTGGGCCAATAACTCTCAACTGGTGTTGGATCATGTCAAGGCTGGCGCCTTTGAGAGTGCCTTCCGTCTGCTCAACGATCAGCTGGGCGTGGTCAACTTCAAACCCTTCAAGACGCTCTTTTTACAAAATTATGCCTGTGCACGTACCAGCTACACGGCTAATCCCAATCTTCAATCCCTAACCGGTTATCCACTACGCAACTTTGCCGAAACAAATGCCAAGCTGCAACGTCCAGCAATGGGTATTAAACTGAATGAGCTGGTGTCCCGCCTCCAAGCTGGTTACCAGATGACAACGACAGGAAAATTCACCGAGGCCATTGAAAAGTTCCACTCCATACTGATCAGTATTCCACTGCTAGTGGTGGACACTAAACTGGACATGGCCGAGGCACAGCAGCTGCTCAAGATCTGTGCTGAATATATTGTGGGTCTTAAGATGGAAACAGTAAGGAAGGGTATGCCCAAATCAACGCTGGAGGAGCAGAAACGTCTCTGTGAAATGGCTGCCTACTTTACACACTGCAAACTGCAACCAGTTCATCAAATTCTGACTTTACGCACAGCGCTCAACATGTTCTTTAAGCTAAAGAACTACAAGACAGCTGCATCCTTGGCTCGCCGTCTTTTGGAGCTGGCTCCACGTCCAGAGGTGGCACAACAAGTGCGCAAGATACTGCAGGCATGTGAAGTGAATCCCATCGATGAGCATCAGCTGCAGTATGAGGAATTCAATCCATTTAACATTTGCGCCATCAGCTGGAAGCCGTTATATCGTGGCAAACCAGAGGTAACCTGTCCCTTCTGTGGCTCCTCCTATGATCCCCAATTCAAGGGCAATCTATGCGCCGTGTGCGAGGTCAGTCAAATTGGCAAGGAATCTATTGGTCTGCGCATTTCCACACTGCAATTCCGTTAAACGGACCACACAACCATTCATTTAACCTTTTAATTGTATTTTTAGTAATTATGTCTATAAAATAATATGAAATATCTACAATATATGCTTTGCATCATAATGAACCGTTAATAAACTATTTTTCTTACAAATTGGGAGTTTCTGAAAGTGAATTAAGAGATGATGAAGAAAAAGATTATTATTTCTTTAATCAAATAAAAATATTTTCCACTTTATTTAATTAAAAAGTAAGAGTTCAAATTAATTGTTATATTAAAATATATAATAAACAAATTTTTGTGGGATCCAAATACACAAAAATTGTTTAAATGGAGTATTTAAATTCACCAAGCAAAATTATGAAAAGTTAAGTTCTTCGAGTTTCTTCTATTTTCAAATATTACGGGCTATTAGTCACCCATTTAGCTATCATTTAAAAATTAGTCGGTTTGATTTGCTTACATTTATTAATATCAACTATGTAAATTGCGAATCGTCAAGCGATTCTGCGTCATGTGTGTGTGTGAAATATCGGAATTTGTTATGCGTAAGTTTATTGTGTTTTTGTTTTGTTTAAATATAAATATATACGTCACTATAATTCACATTAAAATGTTATGTTTAATACCATACAAGCATAATTCGAGTATTTATAAATCTTACTAGGTGCTAATACTAAATTCTAGGAGCATATTCGAGCGAATCTAAATCGTATTCTAAATCCTTTTCAAATCTGTCATTTTGGTGGCAAGTTTTGGGTAGGAAGAGCAACTTTAGTTATCCATAAAGTATTGAGTATTTGCAAATTGAGTCTCATGCTGCTGCTGGTATTGGTGTGCTGCTGCTGTTGCTGTTACTGATGACGACGGCGACGATGATGCCGTCCAAAAGTCCAACTAACGTCGCCACATACTGGCACCCACACCAATGCCTCCGGATGCGACTCCACGGCGCACTGCCTCCATCTCATCCTGACGATTGTCGCGATATGCGCGCTTGGTGTCCTCAAACTCACGGAGACGTTGGTTATAGCGATCAATTTGATCACGTAGAATCAAATCCTCATGGATAGCACGTCGTTCATCGTATTCCAAGCAACCAACGCCATCCAAACGCTCCAGATCCAACCAACCACGGAAACGTACACAGACGCCGTTCATAATGAAATAGGATTTAATGTGCACCTTGCCGTGTTCCTTATCAAAGTCACACTCCTTGTCGTGCTGATAGGGATTCTGATTGGCATTAAACACCAGCTGTAGGTTAGTTCCAGATGCCACAAAACTCGTCTCCGTGTGTCCCTCTCGACACCCGTTCATGAAGCGTACCTGACGCTCTTCAATGCTTCGTTCTCGGTACCCTGTATAGCGGATCTCACTCTCCCGGCTCAAGCGACGGAAGAGCTCATCGCTCTCGAACTTGGATTTCTGATCAGGAACCACGCGAGGCATTTTAAAGATGAATCGAGGCTTCGGTTGCTCGTAGAGTCCAATTGTGTCGTAGGGTATCATATTGGCCAGTGCTGCAGCTTCGTTCATCATCTTGGAAAACGTTTTGTTTTTATTCGCACAACACAATTAACTTTAGCTGGCGTTGGATTTTCGCACAGTTGCTTTAAGCTTTTGGCGCTTTGCCTCGCTTTGATTTATTTATAATTTCAATTTGCTGCAGGAAGAGCAACAACGCATACAACAAAAAATACTTGCGGTTTTGTTATACTAACCGATAAGTGGTGGCGGTTAGCCGATATACCGCAGCCACTTCTGGCGCTGCCACCTAGTATCGTTTTAAACAGTCTGGTAGCTCTGCGCGCCATATGGCCAGAGCCAAAACGCGTTTTGTTTGTTTACAATTGTAATTTTTTGTTTTATTCCTGATTGGATAACATAATATTAGTATGAGCGAGACGAACCAGCCTTTAGAAGATGCTGGTGACAATGATAAGCGCCCTCAGTTCGGCACACGTTTGCTCAAGGATGACGCCGATGTTTTTAAGCACAACGCTTGGTAAATATCATCGGCAAAGAAACTTGGCCAGCAAAACTTGGGAACACACTCGCCAGCGCAAGAAACCAAGTGGAGCTGGTGAGCGGATTCTTAGGGATGCGCGGGAGGTGTTCGAGTTTAATGCATGGTACAAATCGGTGCAGAAATAACTCATAAAAACGTGATCTAAAATGTACTCGACAGGGACCACGTGGAATGGGACTCGGAGCAGGAGCAGGCGGCTCAGGCAGCTGTAGAAAAGAATTCAACAGTGAAGATGAGCGATGATCAGCGGGAACGTTTCCAATCGGATGCGCCCAAGTTCTGGGATTCGTTCTATGGCATTCACGACAACCGTTTCTTCAAGGATCGCCATTGGCTTTTCACAGAGTTTCCCGAACTCGCACCCATGGAAGCCAACGAGGATTCCCAGCCTCGAAGCATATTTGAATTGGGCTGTGGGGTTGGAAATACCATTCTTCCCATCCTACAGTACAGCACAGAGACTCAACTGCGGGTATACGGATGTGATTTTTCGGAGCGAGCAATTGAAATCCTGCGTAGTCAGCAACAGTTTGATCCCAAACGCTGTGAGGTCTTTGTTATGGATGCCACACAGGAACAGTGGCAGGTTCCATTTGAAGAGAACTCACAGGACATTATTGTGATGATCTTTGTTTTGTCTGCCATCGAGCCTTCTAAGATGCAGCAGGTGCTAGAGAATTGTTATCGTTATCTAAAACCAGGTGGTCTTCTGGTATTTCGGGATTACGGACGCTATGACCTTGCACAATTACGTTTTAAGAGTGGAAAATGTCTGGAGGACAATTTCTATGTGCGTGGCGATGGTACGATGGTATATTTTTTCACAGAGCAGGAGCTGCGTGACATGTTCAAGAAAGCAGGCTTACAGGAGAAGCAGCTAATTGTGGATAGAAGGTTACAGGTGAATCGTGGAAGATGTCTTAAAATGTACCGTGTATGGATACAGACAAAATTCCGGAAACCTCTGTAAGCCCGAAATCTAACCGATTTGTACTCGTTAAATGCCAAGCAAACAGTCGAAAAGCTACTCGTTACATTTTTACTCTTCAAAGCTTTTGGTACTCGTCCTTCTTCAATAAGCTTTTTCCCCAAATACACATAACAGTTAGGAAAGCTGCAAGTTTTCGCAGTTGGCTAAAAACGTCGTAAGTGAAAATTTTTCTTGTGCTGCGTAAATTTAATTAATTTATTATTTAAATATATTATAGCTCTTGAAATATGTGTTGCCAATGTTAAACTCCATAGAATCTAGCTTTGAAACAATTGCTAAATTATTAAAGAAAAGAGCTTAACTTGAATAATCCAAAAAAACGGTGTTGTGTAAAAATTTCATTGATTTTTCCTTTTGCTATAGCAAAAATTTGCAACTTGCCAAAGTAGTTGATAATGCATACAAAGCAACTTTCCGACAAATTCCAATGAAGTTTAAAGTGCGCCTGTGACTATGCAATATAAAATAAAAATTAAATTCTAGTTGAAAGAATTGAGAAAAGTGGTGTGGGCGGTTTTTGTTCCTCATTGAATGTAAACTTAAGCATTTAAAGCCGCCAGTCGATAGAATAAACATAACGACAGTTATACTAAAAATAGTTGCAACTATTTCTGTTCTCTATCCACAACAGTTTCAACACACACAGAGCCAGTGAATTCCTTCGTAGAGCGCTGCTGCAAAAGGCTGTCGTGGCAAGTGGAACCCGCACATACACACACACATATATATACAAAACATACACACATACATCTCTGCCAGTGTTAACCCCCCCGCAACTGTTAACCGCAGCCGTCTGTGTCTGTGTGCGAGTGTGCGTTGAGGTTGGTTGAGAGCGCCAATTCATTGACGAATAGTTGAAAAAAGCTTAACAAGAAGGAGAGCTTGAGCGTCAGCGAGAGTGTAAGAGAGGCGAGAGCGTAGGCATCGATAACAAAAACAACGAACGCTGCACCCAGCACCTGGCCAGTATCCCCCCTCGCCGACAGCAACCATTCCCCTCAGCGCTCTCAAGTGAAAGACGTTGTTGGACTAAAGTGCAGTAAAAGGAAACGGGACACGGATAACGGACACAGTGCGAGACGCAGACGACGTTTAAATTTGTTAATACAACAACAATAGCAGCAACAAACACAACAACAAACAGAAAGCAATGTAAGTGATGGCAAATTATTGATTTCTCTTTCTCTCGATTCTATTCGAAATTTCCTTGTTATACACCCACAAAAAGAAAAGAAAATATATCCAAATGTGAACATCTCTCGAAAATAGTTTGCATTTAAATGCTAATATTTGTCCTTTGGACAATGTCCATCTCTGTATCCATGTCCAAATAAGTCCTTGTGGCAATCACATGGCAAATTTCCCGCACCGCAAAATCGATAAACTTAAAAACAAGTTCTCGTGCACCCATGAGTCAGACTTTTTGAGATGAAAATGTATTTTCCAACTACACACGAATACTTTTAATTATAATTTTTAATAATATTACCTTGCTATGCTGCTGACCAAACAGCCTAGAAAATGGGCAAGAAAGACAAGAATAAGGAACCGTAAGTGGCTTGCTCTAAGTTATATGAGTAGCCCGGCTAGAAACTCGAGCACTTTCCATACCAACATACTACACACACACACACAAAAATATATTTTACAGTTGGTCAAGAAGTTGTTTTGACAAAATAAAAAATTATTTTCTTAGCGAACTGTTTTTCTTTTTATCCATACTACTTATTTATATAAAAGTTGTTTACGCTTAGAACAACAAAAACTTAAAACTCATTATTAGTTAATTAGTAGTTATTTATAGTTCTAAAAATAAGTTTAGCTATGTAAAAAATAAAATATGTGGTATTTTTGTTTGACAACTTTGATTTTTGTAAATAATATGTATTTCTAAATATTATTCTTTTTATTTTAATTTAGTATTTTTTTTTTTTTGAAAATCAAAATAAAATAATATATATTTGTATTATTTGTCCAACAATTTACTTGACTAACTGTGTGTACAAAGACGTACACACACATCTGTAACTTGTATATCATCGTATAATTGAAGCCCCCAAGTCCTAGTACTTAATTTGAGATCTCCATGGGGAGTTGATTAGCCACAGGCAATACCATTTATAAGATGTCTAATGAGCGTCTTTTTTCCCGCAGGGCGGACGCTGCAGCAGCTGGCGATGCACCACCAACCGATGGCCCACCAGCCGGCGAGGGGGATGGTGAGATTGTGGGCGGACCACGCAACCCGCAACAAATTGCGGCACAAAAGCGCTTGCAACAGACGCAGGCTCAAGTCGATGAGGTAAGCATTAACAACAACTTCTACTGGGGATTTAACTTACTTGACCATTCACTTCTGTTCTTTGCAGGTCGTCGATATTATGCGCACGAATGTCGAGAAGGTCCTGGAGCGAGATGCTAAGCTTTCGGAGCTGGACGATCGTGCCGATGCCTTGCAACAGGGCGCCTCGCAGTTTGAGCAGCAGGCAGGAAAACTAAAACGAAAATTCTGGTTGCAGAACTTGAAGGTCTGTTAAGGAAATCATTATCTTACTATACATTTAAATTCCAACGCTAAAATAATTACAGATGATGATCATCATGGGTGTGATTGGACTGGTCATTGTTGGCATTATAGCAAGTAAGTTTTACGTGCGGAAATCTCCCTATATTGTCTTTCACATCCAGGAATACAGCCAGACATTCCCACACACCTACTTACACACTGTTACAGCACATAAGACACACACCCATGACACTATCCTATTAAATACTTTGAACAAAAATGGTTTTTTAGCTTATGATTTATTGGAAAAGAAAATGAAACCTTTTTTAGAACTGATTTTGCTTTAATTTTGGAATACACAAAGACTAAATTTGTTTATATATTTGTTTTTTATTCCATCACTATTTTTTCTCTAGGTAACTTTATGTAGATTGATAAGAAACTAGTAACTTAGTTACAATGCAATGCTAAAAATCAACCCAACAATATTAAATCAAATCAAATTCAAACTCATTTAACAACTGCTACGAGTAGACCAAAAACTCACAGTCCAACTGTCGTACGATCATCGTTCGCTTAAAGTACTGAATTTGAAATAGACGCCTTACGAAATTATCCAAAATTGTTGTCAATTGAAAATAAAAAAACGAAAAAGAAACGAACGATCGATCAAGCAATTGCATCCAATGTACTTAGCATATCATGCGATCCAACTAACCACAAATCAAAAAAATATATATATACATAAATAAGAACTTCAACATCATCTGGTTCCATACGATTCCATACGCACCAGGTTCGGTAATTTGATTTAAGGCCGTGTGTTGTTTTTGTTTGTTTATTGCGTAAAAATTTAAATACTTAAATACCCTGTAATAATTTAACGTATCTTTGTTTGTGTGTGTTGATCTATATGTTTGGGTTGATAGCAACCCCAGAATACCCAGTGTCCGCTAAAAGCCACATAATACTTGATACATAATTTGTACCCGTAATTTGTAGGAACCTTAGTTCAATGTAATTGAAATAGTTTGAATCGTTAATCCGTAAACTTTGTTTAGTATTTTTGTCTTGTTTTCGTTTCGTATTGGCGTACTTACAATTAGACTACAAATATACAACAATAACAACAAACAGCCGCAATGTCCTTTGTCACAATTTCGAACTTCCCGGTAATTAGTAACTGTAGATTAAACATAACCTAAAACTCAACGCAGCCAAATTGGCCAAAAATGCATAAAGTACTGCAGATTTTTAATCAAAAATATAATTTCTTTATAATTTATAAATGTTTTCCTTTTTGTTGTCTTTAAACACTGCAAATTTCCACCAACACCACAATATTCCACACCCACTTCCATGTCCACGCCCACATTTACTGTTTACACTCACCAATATATTTTTAAACAATTACAGAGAAAGACGAAGAATAAATAATTTGTGCAAGCCTTTAGCTTTAAACATTATTAACAATAAGAAATTATGAAATGAAATTCTTTAACTATTATTATTTGAGGTAAAAGCAAAGAAAAGAGAAATATTTTTATCAGACATCAGCAAATATTATTGCTAGGTGCACAAAATCACAATTATCACTATTTGAGTTTTTAAGTATTATCCGAATATTCACACGCACATATATCTGAATTAATTTAGTAATTATGTACCATGAAAATTTGGAGACACTTTAATATGGCTTGTACCGAAATAAAATTGCAATTGAACAATTGAAAAAAAATGGAAAATTGAAATTTTCTCGTAGAACCTTTCATGTCGGATGATGCTGGTGATTCTCCTCCATCTCCTGCTTTGCAGCAGGTTCATGCATCCGCACCAGTATCTGTATCAGCACCAGCATCAGCACCACCACAACACCAAACAACCAACACTATAAAATCCGAACCACCAACAACGACACTCGAGAAACCATTGGCTGAGAAATTGACCGATGACCCACCGAGTCCGACGGATGACGTGGCGAAAGGACAATAAAAACGCTCAAAGACCAACCAACCAAACAACCAAATAACAACAAGAACAACCCAAAAAAAATAAAAAACCAACCAACAGAACAACAAAAATAGTACAACAACAGAAACATTTCACAAAATTCACAAAATTAAATAACATTCGAATAAATACGATCCAATAATTATCGAACACTGTAAGCAACAGCAACAACAACAATATACATGGCTTTTACACGTGTGCTTATCGATTTTTAATCGGTTCTTTATCATTTACGCTGCATGTGTGTGAGTTTTACCGTTACGTACGCAAAAAACAAATCTTTTCTTTTTCAATGTGTGTGCATTTTTATAATTTACTTATTTATTTTCTATTGGTGTTGTTAACAATGTGGTTTATATGGATTTATCTTTTTCATATTTAAATTATATGAACAGTTCAGTTCAAATTGCACCAACAGTTTAAAATATAAAAAAATAAGAAAAGAAAAACTGTCAGTTGGGTGGGAAAACATGGAGAATTCTACGCATAGAATTAGCTTACAATGATGGCTTGGATTGTTAGTTTAATTACCTGTAAATATCAGGGGCTCTTTCATAATGCTTAAAAAAAACATACTTACATACTTCAAATCCAAATTGAGCCCTAGACGTCCTTTCAAGTGTAAAATACATACATATATATATTTGGCGTATACTCGTATAATTGTGTCGATGTAATTGTCATTCAATTGAACAAATCGAAATGGAAATTAAGTTAATTTACCATCGTCTAATAAATGACTCTTTTTTCTCTTTATTCACAATGCCCACTCACAGATAAACTTGGCTTCATAGGAGGCGAGCCGGAACAGCCGCCATATTACCAAAATTATCCTCAATATCGTCCCCCACCCCCAGCCCAAGGAGCACCCCCCGCTGGAGAGCAATCGGCGCTAGTCGATAACGGACATGGGGCTGGGCCTGGAGCTGGGGGAATGGTTGTTGCAGGGGAAGCGGCCCACGCGGAGCATGGTGGCGTATAAGTAATTATGGATGGCATTTACTTATAAAGCCAAAAGAATCTTTCTTGAATAACATCTAAAAACCAAAACAATACAAAACAAAACAAATGAAAAAGTGGAACTCAGTTAAACTAGAAAATCTCAAGAATTTGCAGAACATAATAATTTCGACATAAAACCGTAAAATCAGAGGCAGGCATTCAAGATTGCAAGAAATGCAGCAAGAGAACATTTTAAGTAAAATTATGACTCATAATATTAATAATAATTATAATACAAATCTAAAAGACGCTCCGGACAAATTAAAGTTGTTGCTAATTTGTTTATGGTTACATTATTTCATGCATATACTTATATATATAAAAATATATAGTATGCATATACTTATATATATACATATACATAACTAAAATGCTATGCTATATATTAATATACATATATTGTACTTAATACTAACTTTACCCCTCTGTGTGCTGGCAACAAGGAGCGCCAGCCCCAGGATCAAGGTTCAGGTTGCTTTCCAAATTTTCGCATTCGCAGCTCTTTGAACTCAGTTTCCTTAGCTAACAAAAAAAAACCATGAAATTTCGGAAAATTTTCGAACAAACTTTAGACAAAATCTAAGCTTTTGTTCCTAACTTGACAAGAAGTTGAAGAAAAAAGAAAAACTAAAAACAAAACAAATATTTGAAATGTATAACCTAAAAAGAAAGTCAAATGAGAATAATAAAAAAATGCCACAGAGGAGAATTACTTATCTAGAAATAAATTAAATAAATGTATTACTGTGCAACATATTTACAAAAAAACAAAAACAAACGTAGTCAAATGATGAGAAGATTGAACAACAATAACAAAAGCAAAAAACGTTTAGCAAAAATATACTAAATAATAAATAGTTTATTTGCGATTTTCAGTTAAATAAAGAAAATGTCACAAGAAATAAATACCAAACAGTTCAACGATTAAATTAAGCGCTTCTCACACAATTTGTTGATTATGTCGTATTTGATTTGACAACAAACAGCAAAGGAATTATATGTATATTTCAATGTTATAAATAATATTAATAATAAATTAAACAACATATGTATTTGGCTATTGATTTCAAAAAATAAAATGGGAATTACTTAGAGCATACATAATGCATATACTATATATACATTTATATATATATATATATATTCGTTACGATATATAGGGATTACACTTCATACTCCGACTTTGACAGCTCGTAAAATAAAAAGAAGACAAAATTCATTCAAAAGTTGTACTTGAATTGTTCAACAAATGCATTCACATAATATATACAATCAACGTATTAACAATTAAACAAGCGCCTGCCCAAAGTGCCCATTATGGGGTTCAAAGGAAACCAAAAATATTTAAATGAAAATAAATAAATATGACGAAAAACTAAGAAAATTGGAAAATATTGAAACCAATGTGCAGGTATTTTAGCAATATTCGTAGCGTGTACAATATGTCGCCAATTGCTTAATATTTATAGAATTTTGTTCAAAAATGTCAGTAAAGAACTAAATAATTAACACAGACACCATAATCCACATACATACATTCACACATACCTACATACACTTCACATGCATATAAACATTTAACAACTATGACTAAACTTAACTAATAACTAAATAAATAAAAATACTCACTCGTATCCTAACTAGCGAAAGTTGTTTGTGTTTTGTGCAGTAAATAGAAAAGCGTTTTTAACTATTATTTTTATTTTATCCGAATACTGAATGTATACTTAATGTATGTACTTACCAGAGAAGCCCACTAGAACCCAAAAAAAGATAACAACAATTGTATGTGTATATGTTTAAACAAATTTAACAAGTTAAAGTCACAACAAAATAAAAATAAAACATACCAAAAATGTTAAAGAAGATGATGATGAAGAGCACTCAGTAGGCGTAGAAAAGAAAAATGACAAGATGGCTAAATGGAAAACTAACAGAAACAACCAAAAAAGAAAAAAAAACAATGCAAATTGAAGTCGATATATAATTATACATATATATATATATACTTATATACGTATAAATATATATGAACCTTATATAAACAATAATAATACTAATTAATTTAATGATTAATTGCACCCAAAAAATACATAATTATTTAAATAAATAAATAAACAAAAACCAAAATGTTCAAGACAGTTTCAATTCTTTAAAGTGGTTAAGTTTTATTTAGTCATAGCCGAAATGGAAAATATACTTTGTTTGACATTTAAATTCAAGTGTAGTTTACATATATTTTTCTGTATATTCAAATTTCAGTACTCAACTTTATTAAAGCACAACGACTCATATTTATATATATATTTTATGGCGAATCACGAATATGACATGGTCTGGATACTTTATAAACTGGTCCGGTCGACCAACAATGAAGGTTCCGGCGTTATTATGAACGTAGGCATACTTGCCAAACTTTATCGACAGGCGCGATTGGCCATTATGGAGGTAAGTTCTTAACTCCATTTCATCAAAATCTATCGTATCGTATTATCGTAAAGAGAGTTTATTTGGGATTGTGCTTTAACACGATAAATACGGTCATATTTTGAACATGCTCTGCATGTGACAAGCTACGGGACTAAATTAATGCCATTAACAAGGCACGTTAAAAGCTATTTATATGTATATATTAAGAGATCTACATCAATTTCTCAATATCCTTGGCTATGTCCATGGGATCAGTGGTGGGTGCATAACGGTTGATTGGGACGCCTTCCTTGTTAACCAGGAATTTGGTAAAGTTCCACTTGATGCCGCTGCCCAAAGTGCCAGTCTGCTTGGCCTTCAGAAACTTGTACAAAGGTTCGGCGTCATCGCCATTAACTTTAACCTATTAAAAAGGGATAAGCATTAGGTATTTTCTATAATTGTGTACGTTTTAAATAATTATACCTTGGCAAACAGTTCGCCAATGTCAGCCTTGGAATCGCGCAAGTGACAAACCATTGCCTCACCATCAGCCTCAGGCATTTGAGAGTTAAACTGATTGCATGGGAAATTTAAAATGGTTAGACCACGTTCACCGTACTTCTCCTTCAAATCGGTCAATTTCTGATAGTTATTCTTGGTCAGGCCACACTTTGAGGCAATGTTGACCACCAAAACTACCTTTCCCTTATACTTGTCCAAGGTAACATCATTACCGTGTGTGTCCTTCACGGTAAATTCGTAGATGGACGAGGCGTTCTTGTAATCGTTAGACATGTCGATCTGGAAAGGAATAGGAACAATTGATTAGTGATTGACTTACAATGAAGGGCACTTCATAAAGCAGACTAAGACCAAAGGATAAACGACAAGCAAATAACAGAAGGCAATGATACAACGTTTTAGTATTGGCAATTTAAATAAACTATTAGATTAGGTTATTAGTCGCAACAACTACACAAACTACTCACGGCAGCCGCTGTAGAGTATTGTGACTTCGTTGCTATTTCCGAAGCACTGCAATGGACACAGCTGGTGACGGTAATCAATGGTAAAAGGACAACGCAGTAGCGACGACACTGATTCAACTGAATTGCATTTATTGATTGCTGTAGACCAAAGCTTCGGGTTGTGGTTGAGATACTTTTGCCTGTAACCTTCGAACACCTCAATGCTTGCTGCGTTAGGGTTTGAATGTATTTGATATTCATAATTTATAACAAGTATACGCCCCGGCTGCAAATAGTTATTGAAATCAGGGACCGAAAATTACAGTTGTGCAAATGAGTTACTAAATTAATCAATGTAATATAAATCTCCTATTAAAGTTTCAACTTTTCTCTTCATTTTCGAATTATACACACGAATAGCCTCTATTTAAAATATTATTGATTTCTTACGAAGTATAAGTGTATATAATATAAAATAATTAAAATTTAATTTTAATTTTTAAATCGGTGTTAAAATACTATTAAGTAAATTCATTAAGATAGCTGCGGTCCCCGACTGAAATACAAACAAATTCATATATAAACTATCAGCAGTCACTAGCCGCAATAAAGAACAACTAGAACAGTCGGAAAATGCGACGTCATTTTGGCCGAGAGTATATTATATGTTTGAAGGTCAAAGTCATATCATATGCATGAATAACAGAAGTAATGTATGTACATATATTTTAGCTAACAAGTGGTGTGCGTGCGAGATATGTGCCGATAAGATTACCCATAAGTTTATTAAGCATGCAAATGAATATATAAGAAATATACATATATCCATCCAATTAGACCTAGTATTATTGTAGAGTATTGTCGTTGATTGGAGTTGTAATTACTTGCATGGTTAAGTAGATGTAGGTGCCCAAAGCTGTGGCCAATGCACCCAGCAGAAAAGATATAATCGTTCGACCAGCCATAATACACAATTTCACAATAAATCCTTTACAATTGCAATATATATATACTGAGGGCAGGTCAGTAAATGCACTTTTTCAGTCGCTGGCGGGTGAACTGCGTATCACACGGGCACCACAACTATGTGAAAATTTTCAGATTAAACGGGAATTAATCCTTAATCGATCCAATTATCCAACTCCAAGTGTAATCTATATTTATATATACTATACATATATATATATATATAGATTGTATGTATTCTGACTGTAGCAGCTGTGCCAATAAGAAAAGTGCAAGCTCACGCTGAATATGCACTCTCCCTGACAAAAGGGTGCAAAGTACAGAAAAATGTCACCTGCTTATGCTCTTCGATCATATAATCTCACTCGCAGTAAATAAACTACAGATATGCTTTATGTTCGATTTCGTTAATGTGTGTAACTTTTCTTACTTATTTTGTAATCGTTTTGTTTCGAAGCTCAAAAATATACTGATGCCGGCACTGCGCAAAACACAAATAAATATAGTAGTTATGTGAGATTGCCAGACTTTAAAAATAATGTAGTTCTAAAAAAAAAACAGCCCTGGCAGCTGGTGGCGCTAGCAAATAAAAGGTGCATGTTTTGCAAAACTAACAAAAGGTGGCGCACTTATGTTTGGTAAAGCTAGCAAAAGATGGTGCATTTCGTTTTCGAACTTATAATTAAATAATAAAATTGTTTTATAAAAATATGAGATCAAATTAAATCAAACCAAATGTATTATAAATTACATTAATTAAATCGGCTTCTTTTAGTACATGTTTCGTTTATGTATCTGGGGGCTTAGTTCCTTTAAATGATGTCTTAAAGTTCTGGAAATTCTGAAAAAACTAGAGAAAAATCTACAAAAAATCCAATTCGGTGATTTGTTTTAAAAAAAAATCATTTTGCTACCTATTATATTGTTTTTAAATTTAATTTTAACTTCAAAATCTTATTGATATTTCCAAAACCAACAGCCTTATCGATATTTTATCGGCATAGTTCCAGCACTAGAACGAAATGCAAACCTGCACTTTTTTCTTTTGTGATTAGGCTGCAAAAAATAATTATGGTTGCAAAATTGATAGTGAAATGAAGTGTTTAACACATAAAATAGTATTATGCGCGCTTTAGTGAAAGTGTAGAGTCCGAAGAGGCGCGCCCTGAGCAGCCTGTACTGCCCACGAGGATACACATTTCCACAGACACACACACAGACACTCGACACACACACAAACATATTTACACATATAGAAATAAGTAGCTTGTCCAGAAGAAACAGCCTCTAAATGATGCTTTCATCCATAAACAACTCATTTGAGCAGGACACACATGATGTGGATGCCAACTGCGATGGTCCTGACTTGGACTTCCTCTACTCCGATGTGGATAGCTATCAAAATGAGATCGCCGAACTTTATAGTTACACGGAGTTTAGTGAATTTCAAATGAATGTCAAGGCATTCGAGGATCAAATGGAACTCTATGACTTGCCGCCCAATTGGCAGAAGCAGGATGCAGCCTCACAGCGGAGTATTGTGATGAAACTGGTTGACCAGCTAGAGGTTTCCGACCGCTCATTTCGGATGCAGGCGGCAAGATGTATTCTTTATTTGGCTCAAGGATGTTGGGCTGAAGTGCAATCCGACGAGGAACAGCATCAGAATACGCGAGATAATGTGGTTGTCCTCTACGAACTGGGCGTCTTCTCCTCATTCATTGATTTGCTCAACATGGAGATTGAAACAGCTTGTTCTCCAGATATTGTGGCTGTTAAGATCACAAATGTAACACTGGTGGACTCCACAGATATTCGAGTGATTCTCTCTGTGCTGTACATCATAACTGAGACAATCCGGGATGAGCGTGAAAAGGGTAGTGAGGATTACAAGCAGCTAGCTGAGTCTTTTGTCCAGGAAATCAACAGTCCTTTACCTGATGGTGAATTACTCGCTGTCAAATTGCTGGGCATGATTACACGTTTCTGCAGCGGAGCTGCGCCACAGTTTCCTATGAAGAAGGTTGTCCTGCTACTATGGAAAGTCTCTCTACTGGGACTAGGAGGCATGGATGTGCTAAAGCATCTTAAGAATGAATACAGAGTCAAAGTCGGACTGGATCCCATCACTGAGGACACCCTCGAGGTTACCAAATGCATGCGCGCCAGCTCACCTCCAGCTACAGCAACAGATATTCTGGAAAATCAGTATCCCAAGAGGAATTTCAAGTAAGTTTGTGTTTAATCATTATCTATGTTGGTTGCCTTTTTACTAACTATTCCTTTATAATTTGCTTACCAACAGACGTTCCCTGATGAAGCAACGTTTTCTTGACGAGCCTGAGCAAATCGACATGGACCAAATGGGCAACGAGGGTGGCCCGAATGCCAACAATGGCAACAATACAACTGGAGGTGGCACTGGCAATGGCGAGGATGAACTCTCCCAATATTATAGGCCCTTTGATGATCCTTCCTCATCTACGTCTGGGAATAATAGTAACAACACATCGACAGCGAATCCAAACAATCAACCAAGTCTAACACAACCACCAGCAGCTGTTCCAGCGGTGCAGATAACAGCGAGATTGCCATGGACACCAAAAGTACGTCAGAAGGATATTGATCAATTCCTGGATATATCGCGCAACAAGTTTATTGGATATTCCTTGATTGGAGATCATGAGAGTCTGGCAGGTTTGCCACAGCCCATACACGAAGGATTCAAGACGCTCCAACGCCACATGTACATTAGTTTGGCCGATATGCAGATCAAGAAGGAGGAGGACATTGCACGCAATCCAATCTCAACGCACGAGGATGAGATTAAACTAACGCCAGCTGAGATACTCTACCAGGCCATATTGCCCAATTTACCGCAATATATGATAGCATTGCTTAAAGTATTGTTGGCTGCCTCGCCCACATCCAAGTCCAAGACGGAGAGTATCAATATAATGGCCGATGTGCTGCCCAAGAAGATGCCTTTAACGGCAACACAGTCGACCAAGTTAACTGTGGACATGGGACGTCATAAGGAGATTATTGTCAAGGCCGTGTCAGCGATTATATTGCTATATCTGAAGCATTTCAAGATCAATCATGTCTATCAGTTTGAGTTCATGTCACAGCATTTAGTGTTCGCCAATTGTATTCCTCTTGTGTTAAAGTTCTTCAATCAAACAATCACAGAGTATGTGAATACAAAGAATTCGATTCCATTGCTGGACTTTCCATCATGTGTAATTGGTGAACAGCCGGATTTAAGTGGCGATAGTTTTGTTTATGGTGGAGAAATGTCTGACAAACCGTATTCCTGGCGCAATGTCTTCTCCTGCATTAATCTACTGCGCATTCTCAACAAGCTGATCAAGTGGAAACATTCTCGAGTCATGATGCTGGTTGTCTTCAAATCGGCGCCTATAT
This sequence comes from Drosophila neotestacea, assembly GCA_035044365.1. NCBI lineage: Eukaryota > Metazoa > Arthropoda > Insecta > Diptera > Drosophilidae > Drosophila > Drosophila neotestacea. The sequence continues at coordinate 111,250 of JAWNMD010000292.1, forward strand.
TAAAGAAGACTTTAAAAGTGCGCCATGCCATGATGCAGTTGTATGTGTTGAAGCTGCTGAAGATGCAGACAAAGTATTTGGGCAGACAATGGCGCAAATCCAATATGAAGACTCTGAGTGCCATCTATTCCAAGGTGCGGCATCGTCTCAACGATGACTGGGCCTATGGCAATGATCTCGAGTCGAGACCCTGGGACTTTCAGGCGGAGGAGTGTACGTTGCGAGCCTGTGTAGATCGCTTTAACCTACGACGCTATCCGGAGGCTACACAGAAATGCGGTGCAGGTGGAGGCAACAATGGAACGGCAGCTCAAAACGCTGAGAACGCTCAACAATCCAATATGCATGCAGGCAATGGCAGTGGAAACAGTGGTGGCGATAGAGACACCAATGGCTATGGGAATGGAAGTAGTGGAGGTAACACCGCTGGCAGTGGACAACAGAATCAACAGTTGCATGATTATGGCGTAGAAGGAGGATTCCCCAGTGATGAGATACTCACGCATTCGGATTTTGCATTCTTTGGTCATTCTGGATGGTGGGATCGTAAAGTGGAGCTAACGGATTACTTTAAGGCCAACTATGCTGTCTGGCTGGAGGAAGAGGTCTACAACAGTCAAACCGACTGGGATGCGCTCTAAGGTAAGTTTATTTCACTGATATATAAGAACTATCCTTAACTAATCTTTCCTTCTCAATGCAGCTCTCACTGGATTAAAGCAAACGTCTTAACATATTTAAGCAAAAAGTTATTAACATAATATTAAGCATATATAGAAAGTTGACATTGATATAATCGAATCCCATATAAGCTAATGCCGCAGTCAAGCCTCGATTTGGGCCCAATAGGCAATTTACTCATTCAACAAATAAACAATTGGCAATAAAACATGTGTATGCAGAAACTAATCAATAATAAAGTCGAAGTCGAACCGAGCGATCATCAATTGCTGTATATTTAATAACGCGTAATCGAAACCGTACATACTATAATTATTATTATTATATTTAATGTATTTATTTTTGAATTCTCTTGTGTTCGAGGCACGCACTCATAAATAACACCGTTCCCATATTCTCCTGAAAAGTGAGAGATTGCAATAAAAATCAAATAAAAAGTAAATTTTACACTCAGACTTCTTTTTATCCAGGGATAAATAAATTGTGTATTATTTATTTCTCTGTGTATGTGTGTAAATGAAAAAAAAAATAGATATACAATTTAGTGTTTCATAGTCTTAGTTTACATAATTTAAAACAGTAAATATAGTTAATACATACAATATTTACAAGTCCCCCGTTCCAAACCAGATTTTAAACTAATTTTATTTAATGTCTAATGTGATTTACACTACAAAGTTTACGTAAAGTTTTTTACTCCTTTACACATTTTTAAATATTCAGAAAAAGTGTTAAAATTATACATCAACTCTGTAGTGAAAACATGCTAAAGGTTTTCTTCTTTTTTTCGATAATATTGAATTCAATTCATGCAAATTTCAAAGGTTTTCTTTTTCGTTTAGCACAGCTAAAGGTTTTCCTGAACCATTTTCATATATATATTTCTTGATTATCGTCCGTATAGACGTTAGAGGTTAGAAAGAGAATGTGTCATTAGACTAGCTTAACTAGCAATAAAACTAACTATTATTTTAAACAAATATGCAATTTTCTTTTATCCTTTTGTTTCAATAGTATAACTATGTCTGAATGAATGTACAATTGCTTTGCCACATGCCACGTTTGGTTACTGTTCCATGGGGCAAGCTGTTGGCATATGATTGTTGTTGCTGGCGGGATTCCCCATGTTATAGAGCATGCCAAATCTCTTCTGTTGTGGTGGACAGGCGACTGGAGATGCAGTGGGGACATCGCAGCGTTCCTCGAAATAATGCACAATCCTTTGTAGAACAAACTTGAAGATCTTCTCCTTGGCAATTTCACCATTCAGAAATGTTATGTCCTTGCAATCCCGATACTCAGCAAAGTTCTTCTCATAATATGGCCAGACACAGAGCTCAAAATATCCGGTGACATCGGGAGGATCGTATGTGCGTTTAATGCGACGTTCATAGCACTTTTCATAGGGCAAATGGAAGTGATATTTGAGATTACATAACGCCAGCAACTCGGGTTGATTAAAGATCATAAAACCCTCAATTAACAACACATTTATTTTCTTATCACGCAGTTGAGCTGCAATCTGTGCATTTATATTTAACCGCATCAGATGATCTGCATGTTGCTGCGGATGGTGTTGCCTATGTTGCGGGTGTTGCTGATGTTGCTGCTGGTGATGAGAATGTTGTTGTTGATGATGGTGATGATGATGACGTTGCTGCGGTTGATATTGATAAGCAGCTGCTGGCATATGCTTGCCATTGCTGTGCAATTGATAATAATTTGAATTATATTGCTGCTGTTGTTGTTGCTGCTGTTGTTGTTGTTGTTGATATTGCAATGCGTAATGTTCGAAATTAGCATAAGCTGCAATGTGTTCTGTGGGTCCGTTAATAATGCTTGCTATATCAGCCAGCATTTGTTTCATATCCAGCGATGTAATCAGCTCGAAATTTATAACATTTAGCTTTTCGACACGCTTGTGACGTCTGTCCTCCACCGGCAGAAAGTAATCGTCCTGCGATATCAGTTGCACCTCGCCAATCGTATACGGTGTTTTCCACAGTGGGGCATTGCACAGTCCCTTGAAATAATCGCGTAATCCGTGGGCCAGTGTCGTCTTCCCACCACAGGTGACACCCGAGATGCCAATGACCAGCCACTGAGGCATCTTGTTTCCAACTGCCAGTTGAAGTGCTGTTTACGATTTATAATCGCCTTTTATAATCTTTCCCAAGTCACGACCCCTTATTGGCGTAGCAGAATCTTCAAATTCGCTTTAGCTTGGTGAAGCTCCAAATGTGATAGAAGGAGAATACGGCAATGCCGCCCAAGCAGATGACGCCAAATACAGTGGGTACTATGAATGCGTATTTCAGCGGCGGAAACAGCGAGCGTATGGGATTACCTAAGAGAGTGTAAGAGATGAGAGAGAGAGCAGAAGAGAAAGAGAGAGGAGCTGTTAGTTAACTGTAAAAATCGACCTTGACATTGTCGCTTGTGTTTACAACGTGTGCAATTTCATTTGATACGTTCATGCGACAGGTTGTGTAGAAAGAGTATACTGAACTATATATTCCCTGTGCTTTTGAACGCAATGATTTTTAATTAATTTATGTTTGTTTGTGATGAAATGTGACATTTTAAAATTATTGTTAGTGATTTATTCGCCGTCATCTCTTTGCTAAAAGTTAATAATAATTTTATCATAATTGCGATGTATAGAAAAAGAGAGAGAGAGAATGTCTCGAATTATCTATATCAAACAATGTCGTAGTATCAACATACCGCCTAAACCACATGGGCAGACAAAGTGAGTGGGAGGTGATGCGAAACACATATATATGTGCATGTGAGTATGTATATATTTACATGTATTGGTCGCACAAAACAAATTTAGTCGGCGGCTCTTTAATTACTACACAAAAGCCGCATGGCACAAGCAGTCAGTGTATGGAGGAAACTATGTGTGATCTGGCGCAATTTAAGAGATTATTTAATAAAGCTAACAACAATAATAACAAACAATATGTAAATATAGTTTTTGTTACTCACCTTCGTCAAGTATCATAAACGGTAGAATTGCAACCCAAAAGAAGTAGTAGAAGAATACAACAATTGCAATTAATAAAATTATTTTTCCGAGCTGTGCATTTGAAGCCATAAATAAGTAATATTTTAAAACGACACGCGACCAGTAAAACACTTTGAAAAACTGCTCAAAGGGTTATATACTTCCATGTATATATGCTTAAACAGTTGATTATCAACACAATTTGTTAACAATTGGTTTTTTTTAGTTTTGTTTCGTCGGCGCCATAAACAAACAGGTGGCTTCGAGCCCAATGTCAATTGTTATTTGGTTTCGGCTTACATATATCGTATATTCACATACATATATACATATCTATATGTACATAAGTGTATTTTCTTGGTATGACTGTTATTGGTCTGACTGTGTGCGTGTTGAGTGTACTTTGGGTAGTTCTGGCCAACAACAACGCTGTATTTGTTTGAGTTTGGGTTTGTCTGCACTGCGCACTTTTCTTTTTTGTTAATTCTTACGTAAATAGCTTGTAACTGCAGTTTGTGTGCTGCACTGGGCGCACTAAGTTGTTACTTTAGTCAGTGTTAAGTTAATTTAATTGAATTTAAGTTGCAAATTGCACAATGTCGCGCACAAGCTGTGTCCGGCTGTTTTCGCGTATTAATTATAAACAAAATGCCAGATATCGATAATTCGACTATGATGTATCGATGACTGTCTAGTAGGTATCGTTTGAGTAATCTGTGCGAAGTCGATGACGATATACAATTAATCGTTTAAGACTTCTTTTCAGTTGACGTATCGATCACTGTGATGAAATCCTACTCATTTCCGCCGAATTCAAGTGAAGTTATTGACAGTTACCTTGACAACTGAGCAAATAAACTGTTTTCTGTGTTGTATAATTAGCATTACACTAAATGCAGTTGGCTACCAGGCGAATTACAGAATGACACGCTCAATTTACGATATTCAACGGGACTTTGCATTGAGCAGTGGACTCCGCTCTGAAATCATTTGGGATGCGTAAGTTTTATGGATTTTTCCACTAAATAACATATTAATAAATGTTCTTGTAGGCTGGCACCCGATCAGGCGGATGTGTTGATGCAGAAAATTGCGAATCTCATAGGCGATAATGGAACAAAGGTAACAAAATCGTTGGCCAGGCAACGTCAACAAGTCTTTGATAATGTCTGGAAACAAACGAAATACACAAATGACGTACTGCTCTCCACAATTATATACGTTTTGGTTACAAATGAAACCGATCCAGAATTGGCGGTACGATCTACTGATTTTAGTTGCCATCCCGTCATACGCACACGCAAATGCACCATGGAGGACAGCGACAACAGCGACGGTTGCTGCATGATTTTTATTGATGAACATGGACGGGTTTATGCCAATTGGAGGCAGTACGTCTATCACAACACATTGCCCAAAGGAACAATTATTGCCCCCAGTCAAGGTATCTACAGAACAACCAATGACGGAGACGAGGGCAGTGTCTTTCTAATGGTGCATGCAACTCCTGCCTCGCGTGTTAAGTGTAAAATACTCAAAGCTAGTGACAGAGTAGCTACAATGGGTGGCTTAGTAGCCACTGTTCCTGTGGTTGCAGCCTTATCTGTACCTGTGGCGCCTCCTCTTCTACTGGGAGCCACCCTTGTTGGAGTTACTGCAGCTGCCTATAGCACCGTACGCTCAGCAAGCTGGCTCTACGAGCGACATCAATACGGACAGTCCACATCGCTGCGGGACAGTGAGGCGCGTAACAGCTGGCTGGGCGTGGCTGGAGGTGTTGTCGGTCTGGGAGCAACGGGTGCTGCACAAGCTTTAAGTGTAGCGGGCACAGAGGCGAATGTGGCTGCTCAATTGGCCGTGAAGGGCATCAATGTGTCATCCATTGTCATAACCGGTACGGGTGTGGCCAATAGCGTCTACGATTTGTATTTGGTAAGTACGCAAATGAATGCAATTTGAATCAAACTTAAATCTTTTCTTCAAACCAGAGCTATTTTAAAAAATCATTTAAATCATTTGAATTACAGAAAATCAGCGACGATCAGCCGCTGACTAGCATTGATCTGCTGCAGATTGCTTCCAGCCTAATTATCTTCACGCACTCTATAAATAATCTGTGTTTAGCCAAAAAGGCAACAAGTGGCTCTAGTTTGCGATATGCAGTGCGTAATCAAACCAGGTAAGTTTACTATCATTATGATCTTAATCAATTTAATAATTCCTTGATATTTCAGCAAAATCTTTGGACAAATCGTTGAGGAGTCCGCCAAGCTGCGCAGTAGCGACTCTGCCTTCAAGAAGTTCGATATTGTACGCACCCATAATGAGATACCTTATAAGGAGACGTTGCTCGGCGCACTTGCCGCGCACCTGACCAAAGTAGGATCCTCCATTCTGCCTAATCTGATCAGCTTGGACAATGCCGGCCAAATGCGTTTGAATGTGGAGCTCCTGGCAAAAGAGTTTGGTCTCAAATTTGTACAGCATATCAGCAATTGGAATAACCTGATGGAAGTGCTTCTTGCTCTAGCAGAGTACTTGTCGGAGCAGATGGTCCACATACTCATGCAGATAACACGTAGTTTTCTTGAGCAAAATGTGGACGGCATTGAGTGTGCTTTAAATACATTTCTATCCACCGAGACGGTGCTTTATCGTATATTAATGGAATGTTTACGGAACTATAAGGATTTAACGGCTGAGTTTCTGGAGCAGCATCGTGATGAGATCCTTTCTATTGTTTCTAACTATTTCCAGACATTGCAGCCCAATAACACAGAGTCTTCTCGCAAGATTAAATGCGCCGATTGTCATGGCTTCTATTATCTAAAAGATTTATAGTGTGATCTTCATTTATGTGAAAACGTGATGCAAATTTAATTAAACTCCAATATCAATAGAGATTGTAATGAAATTACTCTTCTATTTGTAAGTAATGATATGTTAATAACTTAATTATTTTAAATAATAAAATAGATTATCTTGTAATTTCAGAGAATTTATAGTATTTAACTATGAATGATGTAATGGATTTTTAAATATAAATTGACTAGTGCACTAATTATAATAGTTTGGAAAGTACATGACTTTTTACGCCTTATTTTTGCTAACGATTTGTGAAGTCGGATAACTCTTTTTTACTGGCAAGATTTTTATAATAAATTACATTTGGATGATACGTTTAATAAATTATTTTAAAATTATAATAAAATTTATATGTTTACAAATAATTATGTAATTACAAAGAAATTAATTGACATTGTAAGAAATTACAGCTTAAGTGCACAATTACTTGTAGTAATTACAAATAATTTCTTGGTATTTAGCAATATTTATCAATTAAAGGAACCTAACCGACTAGCATCGCTAACAAACATATCTTTGGAGCTGGAATTGTAGCGTATGGTGATCTCATAGAGAGTGTTCCAAGGTTGCGTTCTTATCTGCAGACGATGGATGGAAATACGATAATCATCAGCTTTATTAGGCAATGCCACAAAGGACTTCAAGCTACCAACAAAAGTCCTCGGCTTTAAACCATCGAGGAACCATTTTGATTGACTTTCATTAAATAGATTTGAGATGTAGTTGAAGGCTAATTGTGCCATTTGCTGATCGAGCGAGGTATTCGAAATGTGTTCCCGGTAGGACCAGCAGGTGCACCAGTGATCCGCAATGGCGACATCCTCACAGCTTCTGTTGAGAGCAAGCGGTAGCAGAAGACTATGGCAATTGGGACAATCCTTGGCCCCATCCATTGTCGTTGAATTGCCACGTCCTGACAGTGTCAGAAGGTGCTTAAAAGTCGCATATAAATCATAGGGATTACTCAGACGATGTCGATTCATTTGCAGTGCCCGGACAAACTTGGGATGTGCTTCTCTCAGATAAGGAGGAAGCCAGATGAAGAGGAATGGCAAACGCTCCTCCAACCAGCCAAGGCTCATCAGGCGTGTGATACCCGAACGTATGCCATGATCACTCAGAAGCACTACAACCGTATGCTCCATGGTACCCTGAGCCACCAGACGCCTCAAGTACTTTACCATATACGTATCCATAGCGCTGGTCCGTGAAATAACGTTACCATGACTATGTGTGTTTGTCCAGAAGAAACCAAAGAAGCTATCGTTACGATAGCGTCGTGCAAACTCCAGTGCATAGTTATAGACATGCTCAGAGGCGTGTTCATAGCCCAGACATATCTGTTTCTCCTGATCATCCTGCTCGCTCATGTCCAGCCACTGCTCGGCAGCAATTAAATACGGCCGCAGATAATAATCCACAGGAGATTTCTGGAATCCTTGTCTATTGTAATTGAACGTATTGATGGGCACCTCATCCTCACCAAAGGCGGTCACATATCCATGCTCCTGATAGAGCTGCCAAATGAACTCACATTTGTCAAGGCCAGCGACTTCATTGGGATTACATTGATTCAGAACGCTGCTTATATTAAGACCAGTCAGAAGAGGAAGAAGATTGGGCAATGTATTGTCTGCCACCTTAACGGAGGAGATTCTTAGCACATTAAATACACTATTTAAAATAGGAATCTCCTACCTTATTATAACCTTTCAACTCGAACCAGGCCTTGGATTTCAAGTAACTGTAAGTGTTGGGCATGGCACGCATGAGATTCAACCGGGAGACAGTATCGATGCCTATTATGAGCACACTTGGAGCACGTTCATCTTTCCATTGATTCAGACGATCCCGCAGTTCACTTCGCTCTGGAACAGTGGCATGTCCATTTGTATAAATCAGCTTACCTTTGGCATAACACTCCACGATGAAGCTATCAGTGTCATTGGGCAACTGGACCTTGTCCTGAAATTCCTTACACATCCCCAGCTCCACATGCTTCTCATTGGAACGCTGCACGTCCATATAGCAACAACTTAATGAGGCTGGACTTGGCACTCTCAGCTCCAAATCGATCTTTATATACCATTCAAAGACACTTTCATTGATGCTCAACACGTAGCGTTGTGAGGATTCATTATATTCCACCCACGTCACCGGTTGGAGATTTGTGCAAGCTTTGTATTTGCCACGATGGAATTCTTTCATGACATCAGCGCTGTAGGGATCAGGATCTGGAATACTACAGTAATCTGTTTTCACAACATAGCGAGCTTTCAGACACTCCAAAATAGGAAGTAACATTAAACCCCATAAGATTCTATTAAACATTGTTTGCTAAACATTCAGTGCTTCAGTTTTCGAATAATTCCAGCGATCGGAAACTTGCAGCATAAATATTGCAGTGAGAACTTTATCAGTTCTGAAATGTTTCAGCCTTGAACTTTTTGTCTGTAGAATTGTTCCTAAAATTTATTTACCAACATTTTTGATTTCTAAATTTCCCAATTGTGAAATTAAAAACAGTTGTCATAATTTCTCATTCATGATTTCCGACAATTTCAAAAACAACATACTTTAAAGTTTGTTGAACTTGAATATTAAATTTAAAAAAACCATGTTTAAAGATAATAAATCCGTATATTTTTTACATATGACTCATACATAGGTACATAGATTTTAGTTAGTCTTAAATACTAAACTTAATATTTGATTCATTTGTCTACGGTTTTAATACTGTGGCAAGATTTACTGTTCCCACTACTCCCTCGGGACAACAAATAAGGTACCTACTCTATAAGAGTGAGCGCGTCTTAAATATATAGATATATATAGTATATGTATATATATATTGTATAGTTGGATAGTTAAAGTAAATGGACGGAATCAGTTGCTGACTAGCGGCGTAGCATTCTAATTCTTGTTTAGTTATTAACAGAAGAATTCTTCATCGCATTCATTATAGCAACAGTAGGAGATGTTTTTATAGATCTTGTTGGAATTGTCACGCTTGTGACGGTATTTTGTGTCGTGGGTGAGCTTCTTGGGCTTATAACGGGGTCGGACATCCATGTTCATCAGCTGATGATAGTGCGATTTACTGACCTTGAGGTAGCCTCCTTTCGGGAAGCTACTACGCCCAATAAAGTGATGATTTTTATGCGATATACCATCTGTAAATAAATGTTGAAGAAAGAAATATGAAAAATAATGTTTAATTAATATTTCTGTGTTGTCTTGAACTTGTGCCTTGGCAACGGTTAAGTGAACAATCGGAACTGCCATAATTTGTTTACTTTATTTAAACTTGTTTTTTGTGTGTGTGTGTGTGTTTGTTTTGATTTTTTGCAGTTCCGATTCCGTTTTGTGGGTTGACTGACTTTGTGACCTTATTTAGGGATTGGAGACTTTAACTTACGTGATAATTCATTTGCATGATGATGATGTTTGTAGTCCAACGAGCGTCTTTCTCTGCCCTCATCCTGCTGGAAAAGTCGCTCACACGCCTCCCGAGCAAAGGATTTCATCTTTTCCAAAGAGCAGTAACCATGGGCCTCACTCAGCAGACAGCATCCAAGGATCAGGGACAAAAGCGCCAAACGGCACACATTGAACTGCAAAAAAGAAAAGAGGCACAAATTCAAGTTAAAATATATTCTAAAAATATAAACAACAGGCCTCCCAAATACGTGTATCAAAAATAAAAGAGGCGCAACACTTTTTAAGGTATTTTAATTTGCGTAAATGTATCTGTATCTGTAACTGTGACTGTAAATGTATTTGTATCTGTATGTGGATTAACTGCTTTGGATGACGCCAGCTGGCATTGGATGACGCTTGTCCTTGTCTCGGACTTATGGTGGGGCCAACAAACTGGGTCACAAGCTCGAGAGGCACGAGAGGCGTCAGCAACATAAACTGGAGCGCATTTGCAAGTCGTCGCAGCCAAATGGCATTTTTGATTGCCCCTTTTTAATGAGCGAAACTTCCCCGATTACAAAGAGTTGAGGTAAATATTATGTAATAAGGCACACAGGTAGGCATTTCCGCAATTTGATTAGCAACCACAACAACAAGAAAATATTGAGCGCATTATGCTTATTTTTGCAGTTTCTTACTGAGAACAAAAGCGCATTTGTTATTGCTGTTATTTTCTTTTTGTTTTAAATAATTTATTTTTAACTCCATACAGGTGATCACTGGATTGTGGACAGGTTTGCGTGGCACACACCCCTCTTTAAGCCATCACTACAACAACAACAGCTACCCTCAACGCAAATTCCACCATAAAAGGTAATTAGAATGTCTATGCTGAAAATATCTCACAAAACTAGATATAACCTACTGCATTTAAAAGCTCAATCACCTGGTACAATTTATTATTTTCTAAAGAAGTGTCAATAATATTTTCCAGTTTAAGAAGTGTTTTGGTATTTTAGAGACTTTCTATTATTACAAAAAGAAAGCTTGTAAATAATTTATTATAATATCTGACACTTGAAATAACTACCTCTCTATTGCATTTATAAATAGTAAATTATAATTTATTATGTATGGATAATAATCAATTTTATGATAATATTCTAAACTAAAACTAACCAACTCAATTTATTAACTGAAATTTACATCAGAAATAATCTACTTCGTTTTTAAACTTTAATTTATAATTAAAAATATATAAATGTTTATAAACAATTTATTATAATATTTAAACTACAAATTTCTGCTCACATCTTATTTAAAATTAAATATTTTTATTTACATAATTATATTATAAATAAACTTATTTTCTTTTAAAACTTACCTTTAAGCTCATTATTGTAGTATTTTTTTTTGTTATTTAATTCCAATTGCAATTTTCAATTAAGAAACGTTTTAGTTTTACACTTGCACCTGCCCCACTGGCAACACTACGTATACGTGTTATTTTTATAATTTTCTTGTTGTCTTTGTATTTTTAGTTTTTGGCGGGTAAACGAACGCACCACTGTACCACACCGACCGTTACCTGATAAGCTGCGAACCTCAAATGAAAGCTTCACCCAAAGTTGTTAGCTTTTTATACGCGCACTTATGCAAATCGTTTACGAAGCCAGAGCGCAGGAGCGACGTTGCTCAGCTTGAGCGTGCGCCCCTTTTTTTTGGTAAGGGGAGAGTGAGAGGGAGCGAGAGAGAGAGAGCAAGCAGAGCAGCATGCGTAACCCAAAAGGCGCGTCGGCGCCGCAGCTTTCGGATCCCACAAAATTTCATGCTTATTTATTAGAAGACATGAAAGGATGCGCAGAGGATGTCAGATAATTAAATAGTTTTTTTGTGGGTGTTTCGCCAAGTCAATTTCATTATAATTGCCGCCAATTGCCCTGCTATGCTAGTTAATGTTGTTGTTGTTGTGGCTGATAAAAAATTATAAATATAAATTTACCGGCATCTAATCTAACACCTTGAAACTGTAATTGTCATGTAATGAGGAAGCCAACCAAGCGGTCTACCTTGTGGGAGAAAGTGAGTGAGTGAGTGAGCTAAAAGCGCGTGGCTTCCATAGACTGAGTTACCTTGTTGCTAGGGGAATTCCGTTCGCCAAACCTCACGCACGCTGCTTGTTGGTTGTGAAATTCTGAGTATTTCATTCATAACATTTTTTGTATTAGCATAATTGAACGTCACGAGTTTGTGGCTAAAATTAATTTACTATGTAGAATAAAGGTGGTAGTAAAAGACTTCTTCTGTTAATTAACATGATCAAAGCATAAGCTGTAAACCTTACATCTGCATTAGGTCAAAGAGCTTTTAAAGTTTAAATAGTAGTGGGTATGTATGAATAAGAAAGGTATGTATGTGTAAGTGCAAGGCCAACAGCTCTCTCTGTACAAATTTCACTCTCTTCTCGTTTGCATGCACTCTCACTTTTTTCTTGTTGTTGTTATTGTTTGGCTCAGCTGCTCGTGCACTCTACAGATGAGAGAAGAGTAAGAATGAGAGTGAGAACGCAGCAGGTGCTGTTGCAGCAGCACTGACGTTATACTGACATTGAACACTTAACGGTTTTTCTTAATGGCCGACGTCAGATTTTTTCGCTGCAATTGTTGTTCTAATTTTACTTTAACGCTTTCATTGGCCACATTAAAACATGTACATGCGCATGCGTGTTTATAAATATTTTGAGGCGCCGGTAATGTTGCTTTTTTGATGGTACCGGTCAATGCACACTTTCGGCCGAGTTTTGTCGTTGTCGCATTTCTCTCTCTCTCTCCCTTATGCGGAAATGGGTCGTATGCGCAATGCGTGCATGCATTTCATAAGACGCAATTAATATTTCCCATACAGTTAGTCCAGTAATTGTTTTAACAAAAATAAAAATTGAATATAATTGAATTTAGTTAACTCAATAATTTCATCTTAAAATAAGAGTTAAAATTAATTTGCATAATACAAAACTAAAAATTTCCAGGATGCTGCATCATGTAAAAACAAATCTAAACGAACAATTTTAAATGCATAAAAAAAGCGCAATGTAGATATTTAAAAATTAAAACTAGGTATATTATGAGGTACTTATGGATCGCAATGGAACCCATCTTCTTATTTTTCTTATTTTTAATTTTTAAAAGAATTATAATAAATTAAAAAAGGTAAATTCAAAAGGAATATATTTTTTCATAATAAAATGTGTGCAATATTTTCAATATCAGAACTATTACTTGACTAACTTTAACACGTGACTGTGTGTGTTGGTATGTGCAAATACGTGTGCTTGTTGTGCTCCTGTGGTATTTGCGAATTTTTAAAATCTAACGGTATCGTCGGCACGTTTGAATGAAAACAATACTGAATTCCAATAAATACACATCTCCACATACATATGGACATTTAACCTAAGGTAGAACGAACAAGAATGTGAATAAAAAAGTTGTTTTGGCATTTACGAAAATATGCATTTCATTAGTTTATTTTTTGTTTTTGTTATGAATGTTGTGATCTATAACACGCGAATTTATCCAGCTAAAATCCGAATCGCAGCCTTGCTCATTCATAAATACATACAAAACATTATATGCTACGTATTTCACAACCTGATTTAAGAAAGAACACGCCACTTGCGCCATGTCAACGATCTTCAGTGTATGTTTGTCTCATTATCTCATTCTTATTCGTACTTATAAACTTACCTGGGCATCGCATCGATCGGTCGGTCGGTCTTTCGGTATTTTGGCTGCCCAAAAACCAAACTGGTTCTCAATCTAATAGTAGATAGCATCTTCATCATCACTCTCTATACTCTGGCACTGGTGTCTAGACGAGCTTGGTCCTTGGCAACAAGAATGGTCAATGTCTGCTGGGTTCGTTGAGCGTGTGATCGTGTGGGTTCCTCTGTGTTGTTATCTTCACTTTATACCCTTGGACAGGGTATTCTAATTTTGTGCAGATATATGTAACTGATTAATAGAGGTGGGGATGAATGAAAAATCAACCTTAGGTGTAGAAATTTTTATTTGCTAAGATATTTAAAACCATCAATTTGCTTGAAACAGCCTGACTAAATTTGACCCACATTGGACAACTATCACAGTCGTAAATTAATTTTAAGGATCTGCTAGGGTATCAAACTTTCGGCGTGCCGAAGATAACCTTTCTTTCTTATGTTGTTGTGGCAGGCGTGTTCCTTGAACTGAAGGCGAAAGTGGTGCGTCACGTCCGTGTCTGACTTTGGCCCCAGCATAACACACAACACACAATATTTTGCCGTTCCACGTTCATTCCTACTATCCTCTGTTTTAGCGGTCTCTCAAAGAATTTTTTATTTCTTTTTTATCTTTCAAGTTCAAGCTAAGAGTTCAAGAAACTCTGCAAATGCCCAAGGAATGCTCGTATTTCTAATGAAGCAAACCGACATTCTTATGCTCTTTCACATGATCACGTATTCCTACTAATTGTATCAAATTCACAGACGCATGACTAATCTAAATTCAATGCCAAGTTTATGTGTAATAAAAAGACTATTGCCCTAAATGGAATTGGCCATAAAGCTTCTTAGTCATTTTAGCCAATGCTATTTTTGGCCAACATAAATCAACCGTGAGTGCAAAGAAAATGAAAGTATTTCAAATAAAACGGCCAGTTGATGTAGTAAGCGAGATACATAATAGAGGGCGCCACATTCTGGCGCCATCTTGTGTTAGCTAATGTAAGCACCGACAGCTGTTGTGCATTAAATCGCCGGCCGCGTTTTTTATGTGAAAAATAATAATATTAAATAATAATGTTCGCAGCGAAAACGCGAAATTTGGTGCGTAAAACCAATTTACCTGTTAACTTGAGCTGGTGCCGCTGGAGCAGCAGCAGCAAAGCCACAGAAACAGCTGAAGTACAAGATGCCGCAAGTAAAAGAGAGCAATTAATCAAAGAGCTGGCGGAGCCTTTGGAAGGAGGAACGACTCGACCAACAATTGATCCCAAGGAAACGAGTATAGTTCTATTTCCCGGCCAGGGCACACAGTATGTGGGAATGGCCAAGGATTTACTGCGCTTTCCCGGCGCACGTCGTATTTTTGAGTTGGCAAACGACGTGCTCAAATACGATCTTTTAAAGATTTGTCTGGAAGGTCCTAGGGATAAACTAAATCGTACCGAGTACGCACAGTTGGCTGTGATGGTATCCTCACTGGCTGCACTGGAGCAACTGCGTGAAGAGCGACCCAAGGCCATTGAGAATTGTGTAGCAGCTGCAGGCTTTAGTCTGGGCGAGATTACAGCGCTTGTCTTTGCCGGCTCGTTGCCCTTTGATAAGGCTTTGAAACTGGTGCAAGTTCGTGCCAATGCCATGCAGGTTGCCTGTGATCAAAAGCCTGGCACTATGGCCATGGCAATCTACGGACCAGATACGAATTTGGGAGATGCATGTGCCAAGGCGCAACAATGGTGTTTGGATCGTGGTGTGGAATCTCCCTATTGTGGCATTGCCAACTACATGTATCCGCATTGCAAGGTCATCGCTGGCAACGTGGAAGCCATCGAGTTTCTAGAGCACAACTCAAAGATCCTAAAGATTCGCCGAATGAAAAGGTTGGCTGTCAGTGGCGCCTTTCACACTCCCCTGATGGACAGTGCAGTTGTACCCTTCAGCAAGGCATTAAGTGCCATACGCATACAGGATCCCATCATAAGAGTTTACTCCAATGTAGATGGCAAGCCTTACAAGCATGCCTCACACATTCTACGCCAATTGCCTAAACAGATCGTCCGACCGGTTAAATGGGAACAAACCCTACATATGGTCTATGAACGCCAACAGGGTGTTAATTTTCCACGCACCTTTGAATGCGGTCCCGGCAAGGGATTGCTCCAGGTGCTGGAAAAAGTCAATGCCAAGGCTGCCCAAACCGCTCATAATGTTTTAGCTTAATTAAGTGTAACTATTTCAGTGTTAAATAAAATGATTTGTTAATATTTTACTATAAGAGTATATCTGAAACTTCCTTATCAGCCAGATAATATTTTCTTCCTTTGCAATCCCTGGTAAATGAAAAACCAACATGTTTTGCTTTATAAAAATTGTATTCTCTTTATTAAAAGAAGAAAATTGAACAGAAATGCGACAAATCTAGATCCAGGAACGGGAACGGAAGCAGTAACAGATTTTAAGTTTTATAATCTCTTGTGCTCATACGATGCGCAAAAGCCGCACCTTTATTCTTGCGAAACCTCTCGAAGGGATCGTTCAGATTGTTGCCCACGCCCTGGAAGAAGAGTTAAATGACTAACTAAACCTTTGACAATTTCTAAAATATTTGTTTCTTTACCTTGTACATATCCTTGCGATCGCGCACCTCACCACCCGAGATGGGCGTGTCAATGCCCTGATTTTTGGAACCCAATCCGGTGCCTGTGCCAGCCCAACCCATTTTCATGAGCATCTGATGTCCCTTGTTCGTCTCCTCGATGAATTCCTGCGGTTTGGCAAAGCTGCTGCCACTATAATGAGTATATAAAAAGTAAGTAACGCTTTAGTCAAGAGTAATCGAATTTAGATAGCCTAAGACGTATTCCTTAGAATTAGTTTACTTACAAGAAACTGGGTGGTGTGGGTGATCTATCGCGTTCCACGCGTCTGGAATTGTTTACGTTGTTGCCGTTGTTGTTATTATTATTATTGCTATTGTTGTTGTTGTTGTTGCTGCTGCTGCTGCTATTGTTACGATCCGCACGATTCTCCCGACTGTTGTTCATCATGTCACGTTCGTGGCGCGGCGAACGATTGCGAGCCTTGCGATTGCTGCCACCACCACCTCCAGCACCAGCACCACCGCCACCTCCTCCTGTTGCTCCAACTCCACCAGCACCAGCTCTATTACGTTGTGGCGGTGGCGTAATAACGCGTTCCGCTGAACGCGACTTGGAACGTGAGCGGGATCTGTTGCGATTGACGGGCGTGCGGGAACGTGAACGACTGCGACTTTTGGAACTGCAATAGAATTTGAAATATTTGTAGATTTGGATATATTTCTAGAAAATTATAGAATAGGTGAAAAATATTATCAAACTTACCGATAACAGCGCTTATTGCTCTTCTTCGTCTTCTCCAGCACAATGGGACTGGGTGAGCGGGATTTGTCGCGAGTGCCATTCTTAATTTCCTCCTCCTTTTGCTTGCGTGCCGCATTCTTCACCTTGTAGTACTCATAGAGACCCAACTTTTCCCAGCCCTCACTGCAAGTCAAAACAAGGAATTTATTAATGATCTCAGACCTGATTAATCTTTACTTACTTATCCCTGGGACGATCATGGGAAGGCGCTGCATAAAAGGCATTCAATGCATTTGTCAAGCGATCGCTTTGCGGTGCCGGCGCTGGCAATCGAATGTCCGTTGAATCTAGCGGTTTATAGTTGTAATCCTCCAGACGTATGAGGGGCACAATAAGACCAGCTGGCAAATCATAATACGGCGCCGTTGGCACTTGCGGTTCCTGGAGCGGCATGGACGGCATTTCAGGATTTTCCAAACGATTATTATCGTCCAGCTGTTGTAATTGTTCTCCTGGATGCACTTCATCGGGACGTTGTTGCAACACAACATTTATTGCAGCATTCAATGCTCCTAAATCAACACCTCCATCATTTACTTGCCCTAAACTATTAAGTGGGATTTGTGCAAATGGTGGCGGTTGCTGTTGTGCCTGTTGTTGTTGTTGTTGGTGTTGCAGCTGCAATTGTTGCTGCTGTTGTTGCAGTTGTTGCTGTTGCGGTATTGCGTGCTGTTCATGCTGCTGTTGCTGTTGCAGATGGATCACAGCTTGAATTGCCGCATTCAACACGCCCATATCCACAATGTTGTCACCACCAGGCACTTGACCAGCTTGCAACTGTGGATACTGCGCTGACTGTTGCGGTGGTTGCTGCTGTGGCGCCACCTGACCATGTATGGGTGGTGCCGGGAAACCTGGCGGAGGCTTTGACATATCCGGAATGAAAAAGTTTGGACCCCGCGGATCCACAAAGTGCTGTTGTTGCTGCTGCTGCTGTTGTTGTTGCTGCTGCTGCTGGTAACCTGGATACATATTGCCCACAGGTTGCTGATGAGGATCATGTGTTGCTGCGGACGGTGGCGTATTCATATGCTCCTTATCCACACCTGGCATGGCAATCCTCTGGGACATGAGCGCCGGTATGTTCTTGGAGCCAGGTGCGCCAGGTGAAACGTGTTGTGACTTTTGAGCGACAAGAAGTTGCTTCTCCAACTGCAGTTTCTGCTGCTCCAATTGTGCAATTTGTTGTGTGGCATGTTGCATAAAGATCTGATGTTGTTTCTGATAGCTGTAAATAAATAGAAATTAATTATTATCCACACTTAAATAATCTTCTTGTATACTTATAGGCTATCAAGGGATTATGACTTACTTGTCCAGCGTGGCTTTCGTGCTCTGCGTATATTTGGCCACAATATCATGATGCGTATTTTGCACATTTGTTTTATACTCCTGCATTGAAGAGTCCGGCGATTGCAGCTTCGATATGACGCAGGCATCAAAGAACTTTGCCTTGGACTCCCACAGGGAAAGCAGCTTCGATAGCTTCTGTCGCTGATCATTGTTGGCAACTAAATAAGAAGCGTTAATTAAAGTTAGTTGTGTTCATATTCAAGTTATACTCATACTTACTCAAATCGGCACTGCAAAACATCGGTATAACGACGTTCTCGAGATTGTTCTTCAGATCGCTGATATTTTTTCGCATACTGTAAATAGATTATTGGGCTTAGACAAAGGAGCCAGTGGATCTTTTTCTTGGCAGCAGTCAATGGTCAGTTTGTCTTTTTGTCGTTTCTGTAACTCAACTAAGCAACAAAGTTATCACTTTACTAATATGATTATTTTTAAAGATATACAATATTTCTTAAAGGAGAAAATTCCTTTTTCTTATTATAAATTATCTTACTAATTCACATCAAGATCGGATAAGCAAAACGAAAGTTATGTCGGTTTTAACATTTTAAGATATCTTATAGTTGGATCTGTAATCTCATATAAGACATATTTAAGGCAGTACCCGTTATTTTATACTCTTAAATTGTTTTCAACTCTGTTACTTAGTTTTCTTTTTATCTTTTTTTGTGTATTATTGTTGTATAGTTGATTTTTGCGAACTTACCAATGATGGAGTATATCATTAACTAAATATATAAGATGCAATTTTTGCTGAAACGTTGAACCATTGACCAAAGCCCTAAAAATAAATTAACAAACGAAAAACATATTTTTGTCCATTTTTCTCTGTATGCACAACAACAAATTGCCAAAGTGTTTGTTGTGCTTGCATAATTAGAGAACTCTCAGTGTGTGTCTATGGTGTGTGTGTGTGTGTGTTTGTGTGTGTGTGGGTGTAAGTTTGTGT
This sequence comes from Drosophila neotestacea, assembly GCA_035044365.1. Classification (NCBI taxonomy): domain Eukaryota; kingdom Metazoa; phylum Arthropoda; class Insecta; order Diptera; family Drosophilidae; genus Drosophila; species Drosophila neotestacea. The sequence continues at coordinate 130,695 of JAWNMD010000292.1, forward strand.
CTAGTTTGAGTGTGTGTATTTGTGTGTTGTGTCTAAATCTAAAGCCTAACTAAGCTCAATATTGATTATTGAGTTTGGAAAAAAACGTGCATCTCATTTTCATTTTCAAAACGAATCAACGAATCATTATGGAGATATTCAACGAGTCTCTGTCTCTCTGAGCACAACGAGTAGCGAGTCAGCGACTCGTTCTTAATTGATCATCAACATGCTCTCGATTTCGATCTCGCTCTTGCTTCAATTCATTTCGTTTCGATTTCGTTTTGTATCACGTTTACCACTCCGTTGAAAAAAAGAAACACAATATTAATTAATAAATGTTGAAAGATCATTAATCATATATAAACTGAGGCATACTTCTTTAAAAGATATTGTAAAACGACATTGATTTTTGCGCTGTCGGTTGAATGCTGTAAAATCCAGTTCTTGCCTAAAATTGCAATATCAAACGGGTTACTCATATTGTCATTTTCTCAGGGGGAATATTAAGTATATATATTTAAAAAATGGTTTTTCTTTTTTCTTTTTTAGATAATTAAATATTTAATTTGGAATGTTTGCTGTTTTGTCTAGCTCAAAATGTTAACTGACGGTATTATAATTAAGACTTAATAACTAAAGTTAACCAGTCAGTGGATAGGTGGTGATAACGTTATATTTACCTGCTGAGATGCTATCCTTGGTGCAGGACTCGATGATCGGCTGAAGGACACCATCAAAATCCCTCAAAATGATGCATTGTTCATTGGCCAATTGTTCCAGTTGTGCCGTCTGTGCCACCATCATCGCATCGTCGATTTGTTTTGTCTTTTGAGTCATCAGGGCCTAAAGTTTCAGTTTCGGATTCATTTGGAGATCAGATTTGGTTTCGATTTCGATTTCAGTTGCGTCGGTTGGTTTTATTTTATTTTTTTGTTGCGATTTTTTATACGGTTTGTTTTTTTTTCGAATGCGACAATAAACGAGTTTCGTTTTTAAAAATTTGATTTCATTTTTTGTTTTGGGATTTTTTAAACACATTTTTATCAGTTGGTAATTTTTTTTTTTGGTTATATGTTTCAAAAAATATACAATAAAGCAAAAATTTAATGTAGCATTGTAAAATTGTTAAATCGATAGTTATAAAAAAATAATATACGAATATTATAATAAATTGTAAATCATTATAATACAAATCTGTAACAATATTTCACATAAACAGCCCCGACGAGAGACAATAGAAAAAATCAGGAGCACTGAAGAGATATTTGACCCCAAAACAAGGGCTACCGATGCAAAAAGCAGAGGACACAGTAAAAAAGAATTATAGAGTACAATTTTCAATGACAATTAATCATAATCAAAAGATTTGTGGAAAAAGTGGATTGAGAATTGAAAGTATAAAGAATTGTTGGCCCCGTCCAACTTAATCCTTGTAAGGGCAATTAAATTACCAAATAAAATGCTAATTACAATTAACATTGTTCGAGTCATTGAAAAGGGAATAACCGACTGACGTTAAACGACAAATCGTAATCTTAATCTTTTTCTTATAATTGTACTATTGTTGGTAAGAAGAATCAGATTTATAATGGAAGAAAATTTAATATAAGCTTGGCAAAAGTATTTCTGTCATTTCCATTACAAAATTGTACAAGTAAGAAAGTTACCCATTTTGATATTGAAAAAACTGAACAGAAAAGGGAGAAAAGTGTTATAGGCTTTGTAGTGGAGAGGGTATAAGTTATTCTGTTGAAAGGACAACAGATTATATAAAAGATAACAAGTAACAGTTACCATAAATGGGAATACTATAGTAATTGCATGTTATTGAAATTGAAAGTTAAACTCGAGAGTTTTAAGGCTGCTTTCCATGACAACTATTTTAGGGGGTACTTTCAAAAATAATTCCAGAAAAATATATGTGTATTTATGAATGTTTCATAGAGAAGACACACCTGCGAATAGAGTAAAAATACAAGATTTATTTACCGTATGTTGTGCGGAAAGATTCGCATCCGATTGTTTAATTTGTTCCCGTAAAGTATTCTGTTGCATTTTGATGGCATCCAGTTGATTGTTTAGATTGATGGCCAGCGCTGTTCCATTAGCTGCTGCTGCCGGGGAAGGGGAAGGCGGTGCCGGATTAGCATTTGGATTTGGCCACATATGCTGCGCTTGTTGTTGCTGTTGCGCTTGTTGCATGTTATCCTGCGTTGGTGGCACTTGTGACTGCTGTTGTTGTTGTTGCTGCTGCTGTGGCGCGTAGTGAACGTGACTTGGCGGTGGCTGTTGCATATAAATTGGACCCGTATGCATGCCTCCTTGCTGCTTCAACACTAAATAGATAGCAAAATTTAGTCACAATTCAAAATAAATATATTTTTCTCGCCTACTTTGTTGTTCAGCTGCCACACGAAATTGATAATAGGTGGCAAATTCACCGCCATATAGAAACTCAAATTTTGGATTGTTTTGTTGCTTTTGTTTGGTGATTGCTTCGAATTCGGGTCCATTGCGTGCCACAAATTCGGCCAATTTGTCTATTATATTGCGTAAACCTGCATCTAAACATAGTAAGAGCACAAAAAAAGGTATTTTAGTTTCGGGTACCATGTGTGTGTATGTGTATGCGTGTGTGTAAGTGTGCGTGCGCAAAGATTTTGCACAATCTTGTTTGCTCACCTCTTGGCGGTTGTACGTCCATTTTGTGAGTTGTTTTACAAACTAGTTATTTTGTAAAGTAATTCCTAAATAATCATAACTTGCTAACAATCAATTTATCACTTTAGCGGCGACCGCAAAGAATTTTTATCAATTTCTTCTTCTTGATTTTATTTTATCTAGACGCCATGTTTAGAGCTGGCACTTTTAGCGATTGTTCTCCAATTGAAAATAGGATTATCGATTAGTCGTGATATCAACAATAATCGAGCACAAATCGAGCGAGCATCTTGCTTTTTTATTAAAACCTGCCAGTCATTCATTAGCATTTTCTTTAATTAAAAGTAAATATGTCAGTACGTGTTATTAACGACGAATCGCATTTTCAAGCAGAGTTAACGCAAGCAGGCGTACGCCTGGTTGTCGTTGACTTTACGGCAACATGGTGTGGTCCCTGTCAACGGATTGCGCCAGTTTTCGACACGTTTCCCAGCAAATATCCAAAAGCTATATTCCTGAAAGTTGATGTGGACAAGTGTCAGGACACAGCCGCCGGTCAGGGAGTGTCGGCAATGCCAACATTCATATTCTATCGCAATAGGAGCAAAATCGATCGTATTCAAGGGGCAGACGTAATGGGACTGGAAGCCAAAATACAGGAACATATTGGAACAGGCGGCTCCGAAGAGGCAGGCGAAGACTACGGCCAGGGCTTGGTTAGTGATATCAGATAATCCCAGAATTTAAGCTAATCTATTATAAAATTTTTACACACAGATGGAGCTCAACACATTCATTTCCAAGCAGGAGTGCGAGTGCTTGAATGAGTCCGATGACCACAATTTGAAACACGCTCTGGCCTCGGCTGGAGGTTACTTGCAATCGGACTGTGATGAGCAATTGATTATGTCGATTACATTTAATCAAGCTGTCAAAATACACTCGCTCAAGTTCAAGGCTCCACCTCAGCTCGGACCCAAGGAAGTCAAGCTGTTCATCAATCAGCCACGTACTATTGACTTTGATATGGCCGAGTCCATGAGCAGTGTCCAGGAATTGACGTAAGTTTATCTAAATAAGAGTTGTTTTTGTGATAATTAAATAATTGTCATTTGCAGCCTGGCCGAGAAGGAGCTGGAGAATGGACAGCCCGTCAATCTACGCTATGTGAAATTCCAGAATGTACAAAACATACAGATCTTTGTGAAGAACAATCAGTCGGGCGCTGAAACAACACAAATTGATTACATTGGCTTCATTGGCTCTCCCATCATTACAACCAAGATGAACGACTTCAAGCGTGTGTCCGGCAAAAAGGGTGAAAGCCATTAATAAAAAACATCGGGTAATTGGTATTAAATTAAAGTTTTAGCGTTTTCACCACATATTACCCAGGATTGCTCCATGTACTTTCGACTTAAAACTAATCAAATTAAAAAACCATACAGAAAAAATGACATCAAATAAAAATAACAATCAGCTGAAAGTTTAGAGACTACTGTGCTGCTTTCCATCGAGTTCCTTGTTTAACATTTGCCAGGCTTTCTCCGCCTGACGTTGGGTAAAGTCGTAGTCCCATTGTGAACTGAAGATCACATGCGATTTGGCCACAATATCAGCATTGTTAACTTGATTGGCAAGACGATTTCTCGCCTCAGTCTCGCTTAGATTGTTGCGCTCCATGACACGCTTTACAGCCTCCTCGGGGGGCACAATCATTGACCATACTTCATGGCAGTTCGACTCCCATCCTGCTTTCAACAGCACCGCCGCCTCCAGCACAACTATTTTGGGCACCTGTGCAGCTCCACGCAACTTGGCCAGACGCTTGTTGACCTCAACCATCAGTTCTGGCCACACAATAGAATTTAACAGCTGCAACTCCTGTGGATTACTAAATACTCTAGGCCCAAGCTTTGTGCGATCTATGCGTCCATCGCCAGCCAATATTTCATTACCAAAATGCTTCACTAACTTCTCATAACATGCTTGACCTGGTTCATACACATCGTGGGCCACCTTGTCACAGTCAATGACATGGGCTCCCATTTGGCCAAGGCGTTCAGCCATTTTGCTCTTGCCTGATGCAATGCCTCCAGTTAGTCCAATAATGTAAGGTCGATTGGGCAGATTTGGGCGTACCTAGTACAAATAGATAACTTTAGTTACTTAACAGTAAACAAAAACAAGAAAATTGGTCAAGATATATAAGACAAAAGCAAATACATGATCTCTGGACTAAATATAATGATCATACCTCTGGCTCACGCCAACGTGTTCCCAGCAGATCAATGCGTTGGTTACTGGAGCTGACCTTTGACTCATGTATGCCATCGTCGACGTTGCTTTCCACAATATCAATTGAAAAAATATCCAACTGGCAAAGTTGTTTAGTCGCTCTTACCTCGTTGACCTTATGACCACCCCGAAGTGTCTCGGCACTGACCACAATCATTTGTAAATTTGGATCACTTGCCGTCGGCCCAAAGGGATCGTCAATGGGCACAATATCATATTGCACTGTATTATCAATATCTGTAAGGAACTCACGCAATAGTGTAATCCTTTCCTCAATAGGCAATATCAATTCTGGTAGGACTTTGTCTACAAAGAGTTAACAATTTTCAATGATTAGAATTAGGTGCTTGTTCATAATTTTACGTTTTCAAATAGATTTACTTACTTTTTGTCATTGCGGTTGTGGTTACTCCAATCACAAGACGTTTGTGGGTGCGGAGAACAGCCTGTGTGAGGAATATCTTATGTCCAATATGAATGCGATCAAAGGTGCCGCCAATAACCACATTCGGATAGACCTTGTAGTTGGACGCATCTGATTGGGAGCTGTCTGTTGGCAGCTGTAAATCCGTACAGATTGTGTCTTCCAAAAAAATTGTGGGTTTACTTATGTTAAACACTGTGCGCAATCTATCACAGAGTTCCGGCTGATGTGCATCCGAGAATATCATATCCACAGGCTTGCGAAGTTTCCAAGTTGCTTCGTCATTTTGCTGCTTCAACGGTGTCAACAGGACACGTAAATCCACCTTGGGGCCTACATAGCTGTTGCTATCAGCATACAATTGTGATATAAGACGACTCCAAACAGGTGGTGGTGGCGTAGACGTACTGACATTTAAATGAATGTACAAGGAGCTGACGTATTTCTCAATTCTGCGCAGGGATTTGCCCAGTTGCTTGATGTTGGACACTACTAGCAATCCTGTAGAGGCCATAGTATTATGCCTATTTTCTAGGTAAATTCAAATTTACAAGAAACACCTGTACTTTGGACTAGGATTGTTGATATTATCATTAATCGATATATAAATAATCGAAAAGTAACAGTGAATTTGCACAAATAAGCCGGTATCATTAATCGATATATAACAACCTAATCGAAAAGCAACACTTATTTCGCACAAATCAAACACATCTATCGAAATAATTTAATAATCGACCGCAGCAGCACAAATCTATCGCGTCTTTTTGAAAACGATCGAATTAGCCAAGCACCGCTATTGTTTCGCATACGCTTTGCTTGGCTATTTGAGATTTAAAAGTCGTCTGTACACCGGATTTAAACGTTTAAAAACATTTAGAATTTCTCAAAAATCAAAATGGAGGATCATAGAACCTTATTTAAATCGAATTCGTTTGTATTAAGCCCCCGCAATCACAACAAAATCAATCGGGAAAGTCAACGCGTCGCCCGACATAAAAAGCGCGAAGAGCGCTTTCAAAGTAATCGCCATATTGATGTGAGTCCAACGCCAATGAAAAAATTTCCCGAGATGTCAGCGGAGCCTCTATCGACTGCAGCAAATGGCGAACAAGAAAATAAGAGTCCCCAAGCGCAAGTGGCCAATAAGTCCACATTCCAAACGCGTAAAGAAAATTATATGCAGCGTTATATCAAGTGGAAGGCGGAACATTCACAAAGAGCACCGCTATCAAGAAAGCAGAAATCCCAAGAAACGCAGCCTCCACCTGCAGTGTTTGTGCCATCCAAACGACGTTCTTTATATGTTGTTATAGATCCAAAAACAATCAGGGCAGCGGAAATGCAGAGATTGCCTGAGGCGCCGCTACCCGTGAAACACATACAACTAGAGCAACCCCCAGCAGCAAAGCATGCATCTGGATTTGCAGGAAGAGCCCAAGCTGGAGGAAAGCACACTCCTGGAACTACAGCAAAGGCAGCCATACATTCAGCTGGAGGTGCAGTGAAACCCACAACTGGAACTGCAGTAAAGTCAGCAGTACACACAGCTGGTGCTACCCTGAAGCATAGTTCTGGAGCTGCAGTGAAGCCTACACCTGGAGCTACACTGAAACAAGCTCCTGGAACTGCAGTGAAACCCACTAAGCCCACACCTGGAGCTGCAAATCCTACACCTGGAGCTGCAGTGAAGCACAAGCCTGCAACGACTACAATAAAGCCTGCAGCGAGTACAGTAAAGCCTGCAACGACTACAGTAAAGCCTGTAACGACTACAATAAAGCCTGCAGCCGTTGTCAAGAAGCCTGTGCAACGGCCTCTGGCTGCAAAACATCCTCAAGTAACTACAGCAGGATCAGCTAATGCCCAGGAGGTTACAACGACAGTCAAAAAACAATGGCAGCTATCTACAGCTAAAAAGCCTGCGCCTGTGGCGGGAAAGGTGTCCACGCCAGCTGCCTCAACTACACAAAAGCCGATAGTCTCTGTAAAGAAGCCTCCACTAAATCCTGAAAATCCACCGCCCACAGCAGCAGCCAGGACAACCAAACTCAATAACATAATGACGCAGCCATTTGACAATGTTAAGCCAGCAAACGTTGCCAAAATTGTCAAGCCTATAAGATCTGGCGGCGCTGCTGGAAAGTTCAAGACAGGTGCGACACATAAGGCAACAAAAAGTGATGCAAAATCAAATCTTTCCATGCGTATGAAGCTTAAAAAAGCAGCTCCGGCTAGTAGCAGACAAAAGCTAGCCGAAAAAGTGCCTAATCTTAGAAAGGAACTTTTGGAAGCAGCTACAGAAGAACCAGATACGCCTATAGATTTAGCTAGCATTGAGAATCCTTTCCATGCACAGGCAACATCCACGCAGTGCAAGATGAACAATTTTAGCCAGGATCTGCTGGAGGTTTATCGTGACATAACTCAGCTGAGTCCTGTGACAGTTAATGAAGACCCAAAGAAATCAGAAAATGCATCTGTTAAGCGGCAGTTAATACCAACGGAGAAATCGAAAAAGAAATTCAATTTTGTGCGCTACTCTATCCCTGCGGTTGGATTGGAATCGGGAGTAGCTGAAGAACTAGGCATATTAAATTCTTCAGAAACAGGTAAGCATAACATGGAGACTCTTCTTATATATGATTCAATATTATTAATCATTTCAGTTGAAGATGAGGCAAAGGAAGCGGATGACCAGAATACTTTGATGTCTGTGACAGTTAATGAAGACCCAAAGAAATCAGAAAATGCATCTGTTAAGCGGCAGTTAATACTAACGGAGAAATCGAAAAAGAAATTCAATTTTGTGCGCTACTCTATCCCTGCGGTTGGATTGGAATCGGGAGTAGCTGAAGAACTAGGCATATTAAATTCTTCAGAAACAGGTAAGCATAACATGGAGTCTCTTCTTATATATGATTCAATATTATTAATCATTTCAGTTGAAGATGAGGCAAAGGAAGCGGATGACCAGAATACTTTGATGTCGGCAGCCACAGGTAAGCATTAAAGACAATTTAATTTAACACCATTATTCAATCTTATTGATCATTTCAGTTATAGCCAATGCAAAGCTAGAGGATGAGCAGGAAACGTTGATGCCGCCGGCAGAAGGCAAGCATAAAAGATAGTTTAATTTATTTAAGCATAAAAATGCAGCCTGTATTTTAATTATAACTGTTACATCGATAATTTCAGTTGAGGTCAATACCAATTTGGCACAGACGCCGCCACAGAGTCCAAATTGCAGACCAAACTATCTGAGTCCATTTGTGAGCGTTTCACGTGGCAAAGTGAACTCTCAAACGGAGCGTAAGAAGCGTGACAGCATGTACCTGCTGGAGGAGGGAAAGGATCAACCAGAGACGCCAATTGCCGTGCGTCGAGTACTAGATGCTGTCAAATATTTCCGCGTGCAGCTGGACAATGAATTAAGACGCCTTCATTCCCTATGCGGTGAGTGGAGTTTATATTGCGAACAGAATGAAGCAATGCTAACGGAGACTGGTGGCAAAGACATGATTGATGCGGCTATTGGACAAACCAAACTGTTAGCCAGCAAGAAACTAATGCAATTTAGCAGTCTCATCGATCGTTGTGAGGCGGGTGCAACTGGAGTTGGATTGCGTCCCAATGATGGCAGTGAAGCCACAAAACCCGTGTTGTCCGAAGATTTAGAAGGCTGGTGGGATATGATGCGTTTGCAGAGCGATAATGTGGACAAACGCTTCGATAACCTGACACGCTGGAAGACCAACAATTGGCAGGATCCAGATGTAGTAGCCAAGCCCAAGAAGAAGACCAAAGTGGCGGCCAAGACAAAGGTAAAGCCAGCTGCCAAGGCGAGCAGCAATCTTATGAGTTTCCTACGCAAAGCAAAGGCAGAGAAAGTGAAAAATCAGACGGAAGAGGGACAGCTGGAGGAGAATACCACACCAAAACGCCAACGTGTTATTGTGGTACGCGATCGCAAGTCTTTCTCACCGGCAAGGACTGTGTTGCGTTTGTCCATGGGAAGTGGAGGACGTCCGTCGATTGCAGGAAATGGTTTGTTAAAATCTGCAATTATGGGTGCAGCTGAGCAAAAATCACGTCAACAGACACCACCGCCTGCGACACCACATCGAATGTCCATTTTGAAAACACCAGGAACCAAGAAACGTGATCCTGGCACACGTGGTGTTATGTTTAGTGCAAAGAAAAATGTGCGACGATTTGAGTTTGCTGTTGAAGAAGGCAATATCAGTGGAGGTGACGATACTGTGCTTGGAATTGACAAACTGGAAGACTGTGAAGAAGATATGTCCTTGGAGAAGAGCTCCTCTTCTCAAAATAATCAAACTATCCAAGCTCTTAATGGAATTCCAACACCAGAAAATACAAATTTATTACGCACATGTCAACTGCGAAGCCGCAAAGTTAAAATAAGGCCATCATCTGAGTTTATGTAGTTTTCTATTGTTTTATAATAATTCATAAGTTGAAGTTAAAATCGGTTTAGAATTTAAATGTTTTCTATTTTATTTGAATGTTACTTAAACTCAACTAAAAAAATTATGTAAAGTATTTAATATCTACGTTAAATGTTTTATATTTGAACTTACAATAAAGTATTAAATTAACATGAGTTAACTATATTGAAGAGTAATATCTGCAAAGTTCTTTTCAAAGTTGCGAATTGGGATTTATTAAATTGTATTTATCAATCTTTATTAAACTACGTTTATCAATCTTGTTTATTTTACAGATTTTAAATTGAAAGTGGGTCGCCTCAGTTAAAATTTTACTTTTGCCATGAAGTCACACAAAGGGTAACTTGTTTGGAGTGACATCACTAAAATGGACCCTTTTAAGATTTTTGACATCAGCAACAATTTCTGTTGTACAGCAGCAACATTTTTGACATCAGCAAGCATTTTTGTTGCACAACAGCAACATTTTTGACATCAGAAAGTAGAAATTATGAAAATAGTAGTAGAAATTTTGGAAATAGTAGTAGAAATTATGAAAATAGTAGTAGAAATTATGAAAATTTATAGTAGAAATTATGAAAAATATTTTCTGTTGCACAGCAGCAACATTTTTGACATCATCAACAATTTCTGTTGCACAGCAGCAACATTTTTGACATCAGCAACAATTTCTGTTGCACAGTAGCAACATTTTTGACATCAGTGAGCTTGAAGGTGAAAATATGTTGTTCCCCACCACTGCCAATAAAAAACGCATTATAATTTTAAATTATCAACATGTTTTATTCTTAAAATCCTAGCCTTATAAAATAACAATGATCAATAATTTAATAAATAAATAAAATTTATAATTAGAATCTAACTTAAAATTAAAATTTGATTTTGAATTACATCTTATAATTTATTTTATTTAATCAAAAAATAAAATTAACTTGTCGAATATTAATTTTTTTATAATACTACCTTTTTTGCAGCTTATTCAACACGTTCCTGCTGTAGCGTCAAGTTACAATTGGCAGAGTTAACACCCAAGCTGAAGTCAACAGCATCGAGGTGATCAAGGACGAGGAGTCTCAAGGATAAGGTTCTCGGCTGCAAGCGTGGTCTGATTACCAAGTTGATCATTCTTGGATCAATGGAAGAATGTAGTTAACTGTAAGTACAACATTGATTTAAATTATCATATCTGATATATGTATAAAATATAAAATATATTAAATAAATTCATTTTTCATGCAGTTCTGCTCGAGGAATATCGGAATCAACTCTACGATGTTGGACTTAGCGAACTGACGGCATTTTGGCCTCCAATCAAAGTTGCCACAACTGAAGAGTAATTTGTAATCCTTTAGACAAATAGTTTTATGTACAATAATAATTAATATGTATGTATAGTTATGAAAGCAATTTACATTGGAATACAGTTCCTGTTAAATTAAACTGAAAGAAATTTATGTTTAAAATTAAGGCATATTAACTAAATTTTAGCTTATATTTCGATGTTATTCGTAAGGATAGGATTTTAAGAATAAAAGAAACCGATATTTTAAAATTACAAAATGTTTTTTCATTGGCTGGGTTGCTTTACAGGTGATAGCGGGCTTAAAAAGCAATATCCAACTGAAATACCAGACGAACAGATTTCGGAGCGACTGCAACGCGATTTCAGCGCGATTTCGGCGCTATTTTCATACTTTCTACTACTATTTTCATAATTTCTATTACTATTTTCATACTTTCTACTACTATTTTTATAATTTCTACTACTTTTTTTCTAATTTCTACTACTATTTTCATAATTTCTACTACTAATTTCATCGCGATTTCAACGCGATTTTCATAATTTCTACTACTATTTTCATCGCGATTTGAACGCAATTTGAACGCGATTTCAACGCGATTTCGACGCGATTTGAACGCGATTTCAACGCGATTTCAACGCGATTTCGACGCGATTTCAACGCGATTTCGACGCGATTTCAACGCGATTTGAACGCGATTTCAACGCGAATTGACGCGATTTTAACGCGAATTGAACGCGAATTGAACGCGATTTCAACGCGATTTCAACGCGATTTCAACGCGAATTGAACGCGAATTGAACGCGATTTCAACGCGAATTCAACGCGAATTGAACGCGATTTCAACGCGATTTGGACGCGAATTGAACGCGATTTGAACGCGATTTCAACGCGATTTCAACGCGAATTGAACGCGAATTGAACGCGATTTCAACGCGAATTCAACGCGAATTGAACGCGATTTCAACGCGAATTCAACGCGAATTGAACGCGATTTCAACGCTAACGCGAATTGAACGCGATTTCAACGCGAATTGAACGCGATTTCAACGCGAATTGAACGCGATTTAACGAACGCATTGTTGAACGCGATTTCAACGCGAATTGAACGCGATTTCAACGGATTTCAACGCGAATTGAACGCGAATTGAACGCGATTTCAACGCGAATTGAACGCGAATTGAACGCGATTTCAACGCGAATTGAACGCGAATTGAACGCGAATTCAACGCGAATTCAACGCGATTTCGAACGCGATTTCAACGCGAATTGAACGCGAATTGAACACGATTTCAACGCGAATTGAACGCGATTTCAACGATTGAACGCGTTGAACGCGATTTGAACGCGAATTGAACGCGATTTCAACGCCAATTGAACGCGATTTCAACGCGAATTGAACGCGATTTAACGCGATTTGGACGCGATTTGAACGCGATTTCAACGCGATTTGAACGCGATTTCGCGATTGAACGCGATTTCAACGCGAATTCAACGCGATTTCAACGCGAATTGAACGCGATTTCAACGCGAATTGAACGCGATTTCAACGCGAATTGAACGCGATTTCAACGCGATTTCAACGCGAATTGAACGCGATTTGAACGCGATTTCTGAACGCGATTCAACGCGATTGACGCGATTGAACGCGATTTCAACGCGAATTGAACGCGAATTGAACGCGATTTTAACGCGATTTGAACGCGAATTGAACGCGATTTCAACGCGAATTGAACGCGATTTCAACGCGAATTGAACGCGATTTCGGAGCGATTTGAACGCGATTTCGGAGCGATTTGAACGCGATTTCAACGCGAATTGAACGCGATTTCAACGCGAATTGAACGCGATTTTAACGCGATTGAACGCGATTTGGACGCGATTTGAACGCGATTTCAACGCGAATTGAACGCGAATTGAACGCGATTTTAACGCGATTTGAACGCGAATTAAACGCGATTTCAACGCGAATTGAACGCGATTTCAACGCGAATTGAACGCGATTTCGGACGATTTGAACGCGATTTCAGCGATTTGAACGCGATTTCAACGCGAATTGAACGCGATTTCAACGCGAATTGAACGCGATTTTAACGCGATTTGAACGCGATTTGGACGCGATTTGAACGCGATTTCAACGCGAATTGAACCGGTTTCAACGCGAATTGAACGCGATTTCAACGCGAATTGAACGCGATTTCAACGCGAATTGAACACGATTTCAACGCGAATTGAACGCGAATTGAACGCGATTTCAACGCGAATTGAACGCGAATTGAACACGATTTCAACGCGAATTGAACGCGAATTGAAGGCGATTTCAACGCGATTTCAACGCGATTTCAACGCGAATTGAACACGATTTCAACGCGAATTGAACGCGATTTCAACGCGATTTGGACGCGAATTGAACGCGATTTCAACGCGAATTGAACGCGATTTCAACGCGAATTGAACGCGAATTGAACACGATTTCAACGCGAATTGAACGCGATTTGGACGCGAATTGAAGGCGATTTCAACGCGAATTGAACGCGAATTGAACGCGATTTTAACGCGAATTGAACGCGAATTGAACGCGATTTCAACGCGATTTCAACGCGAATTAAACACGATTTCAACGCGAATTGAACGCGATTTCAACGCGATTTGGACGCGAATTGAACGCGATTTCAACGCGAATTGAACGCGAATTGAACGCGATTTGGACGCGAATTGAACGCGATTTCAACGCGAATTGAACGCGATTTCAACGCGATTTAACGCGATTTGAACGCGATTGGACGCGATTTCAACGCGATTTGACGCGATTTCAACGCGATTGAACGCGATTTTACGCGATTGAACGCGATTTCGAACGCGATTTCAACGCGAATTGAACGCGATTTGGACGCGAATTGAACGCGATTTCAACGCGAATTGAACGCGATTTCAACGCGATTTTAACGCGATTTGAACGCGATTTGGACGCGATTTCAACGCGATTTGAACGCGATTTCAACGCGAATTGAACGCGATTTTAACGCGATTTGAACGCGATTTGGACGCGAATTGAACGCGATTTGAACGCGAATTGAACGCGATTTTAACGCGATTTGAACGCGATTTTAACGCGATTTGAACGCGATTTGGACGCGATTTGAACGCGATTTCAACGCGATTTCGGAGCGATTTCGAGCGATTTGAACGCGATTTCAACGCGAATTGAACGCGATTTCAACGCGAATTGAACGCGATTTCAACGCGAATTGAACGCGATTTCAACGCGAATTGAACGCGATTTCAACGCGATTTCGAGCGATTTGAACGCGATTTCAACGCGAATTGAACGCGATTTGAACGCGATTTCAACGCGAATTGAACGCGATTTCAACGCGAATTGAACGCGACTTTAACGCGAATTGAACGCGATTTCAACGCGATTTCAACGCGAATTGAACACGATTTCAACGCGAATTGAACGCGATTTCAACGCGATTTGGACGCGAATTGAACGCGATTTCAACGCGAATTGAACGCGATTTCAACGCGAATTGAACGCGATTTCAACGCGAATTGAACGCGATTTTAACGCGAATTGAACGCGTAATTTCTACTACTATTTTCATAATATCTACTACTATTTTCATCTTTTTACTACAAATTCTATAATTTCTACTACTATTTTCATCTTTTCGACGGTACAGCAGCAACAGTCCCTTTAAGTGGCAAACTGAAAAGAAAGCCCTCCCATGAAAAAACGTATTTTCTTCTCAAATATGTTTGTTTTATTCTTAAAATCCTAGCCTTACGATTAACAATTGAGATATTACTTCTATAAAATTTACAATTGCGTATTTGTTAATATAAAAATACATCTACAAATTTATATCAAATTAAATATGCGGTCTTAATTCTAAAATTTTAAATTCTAGGTTCATTAATTGTAACATTGTAATTGTTTCACATATTTTTAAACTTTTATGTTAATACAGAAACATTGTTTTGTAGTCTATATAAATAAATGTTACAAAAAAATTGGTACGGTTTACATTTTGTAATATTTATAACTACAATAAATTAATTCAAGCGTCTTTACAAGTTGTGGCAGCTTTGTTTGACGACAGTTCGCAGTGTCTCCTCGTATAGAAGTTGTAGATAAACTGAGCAAGCAGAACTGCAAGAAAAAGAAAAGTTATTTACTAAAATTATGGTTTATAAACAAGATATTGTAATTTAAATCTATCTTATACTTACACAGCGCTGCTGTCTGAAATTTCCTTCATTTCACATTGGTCCAAAGTGACTGTCGTTTTTCTCCATTGCTTCAACTATTAATTGTAATATAATTGTTTTTAAGTTCTGAGCAATAAGAGGCTGAAGTGATTCTATTGATTCAGCGACAAAATGACATAATAAGGAAGATTTTTGCTCTTAAGCTTCAATCTGAAAGAATTAAATAATTAAGTATTAAATAAACAAAATAATATGTAGAAAACTCACCCCAATCGACATCGTGATAATTGATCTTCGTGCCCTTCTTGATCCTTGTCTGGATCCTCCTTCTCATTGCTCACCCAATCTATCTCAATCTGTTGATTGATATCATCTACGACATCTGGTTGTTGTTGTTGTTCTTCGTGCTGTTGTTGTTCATCCTGCTGTCGTTGTTTTTTCAACTGCGTCATATCCCATAGGATATTTGCGAATTGCAGCTCTTCTAGTTGTTCAGCAGCAGATTGTTCAATCTGAAAGTGATCAATTTATATATACATACTTACTTACATATTCATCAACATTGTTGTTGCTATTGTTGATATTTTCTTTTTGCTGCAGCTCTCTTGATCATTTTTAATTCTTTGTTTCTTGCGCGATTCTTCTTATCCTTTCCTTTTGCTTCGCCTCAGCCAGCTTGTGCAATAGATGTAGATGCAATTGCTGCAAATAATAAGTTAAACAATTTTAAAAAAGGCCCTTTTAAATAAAAAATTATTTTTAAGTAAGAAAACGATTTTTTTTAACAAATCAATGAAATTCGAGATTAGATAAATTCAAGAGGATTCTTTTAACATATCGTTCGTCTTTGTAGCCCTTCTGGGCAAAAAAGATAAAACCAGATTAACATAGCAGATTATATGTATTTCATAATTACCCTTTATTAAAACATGAGAACTCTAAATTACTTTTTTATCTACAAGCGCAAGTTTTTTATTTGATTTTTAGTGGTCTTTTAATAAAGCTTTCGATAGCAATATTATTATTTATTATTATCGGTATTTCATTATTTTTCCAACAAACAATCTGCACACTAGTTGGTGGGAATTAAGGAGGGAGGCCATTTTGCTGAAACCATTGCAATAAGTAAATAAGGCAAAGCGACCGTTACGACGACGGCAGCGGACAGCAGAGTTGCCAGTACCACGACAAAATTGTAGTTCTAAAAAAGAGGCGCTAGCAAACAAGAGGTGGCGCTAAAATTGGACACACCTGACAACTCTGGTCACCGAAATCGAGTGACCGCCGAAATTTTTTGGACACTCGAGAAATTCACTCGAAAATAAAAATCATTGAAATTTTGCATAGATTTTTCGTAGAATTTTCTCTAGCTTCCAGAAATTTCCAGATGTTTTGGGACTCATTTGAAGGAACTAGGCCCCGGAAGGGCTACAAAGACGAAAGATATGTCAAAAGAATCCTCTTGAATTTATCTAATTTCGAATTTCAATATTGTTGCAAAACAAATCGGTTCTTACTTAAAAAATTGTTTTCTATTTTATTTTTGAATAAGCGCGCGTTGCCCGTTCATGCTTTCATGTTATCATGTTAGCCAAGGCTGCCACACGTTTCAAATATGTTAAATTTTTGAATCAATTTACTGAACAAGTTCATTCGCTCATTTTAATGACCCGTTCATGTGAACTTATTCAGAACGAAACGACACAACTCTACGGTACACCCACCACCACTGAAGAAAAAATAGTTTCTTGATCATTTTTGAAGCAAAAATGTCTCGACAAGCCACCAGATTAGACGCAAAGAAAGTGGTAAGTTAATAACTGAAAGCAGGGGCTCGACTCCGACTCTCGTTTTTAGTTGTAAGGTTAGTTATTGGCCTAGTCTAAATACGAGAATACATATGAACATTGAAGTGCCTTATCCACCCTCAAAATCGGCTTCACATTCGCTTTTCCAGTAAGTGTATATTGAGGGAGTGAAGAGGGAAACGAAACACACAGAAAATAGCGCAACCTGCGCGCTATGGATAATCATTTTAGCAGTAACCGCACAACAATAGCAACAACTACCGCAAGAATGAGCAACACAACAACAACAGTCGCAAACCACGCGACCAACAGCAACAACACTGCGAATGTAAACAATGCAACAACAACAACTGTTGGTGTTGGGAATGCTGGACAACCAATACAAGTGATACCAATGCCAATGCCACAAATCATAATTGGCCAACAGCAGCAGACGCAAGGTGGCGGGGCGACGGGCGGGCTGCAACCACAATTGATACCATTGCAAGCGAATCAAATAATGCTGCAGGCACAACAGCAACCACAAATGCAAGTGATGCAACTGCCCGATGGCCAGACAATATTCTATCAGACGCCCACGATTACATCTCTGGATCCAAATTCTCTGGGAGCAGCTGCAGCAGCTGTTGCAGCACAGCCGCAACCACATTACGTCAATATCAATGGACAATTGGTGCAAATAACGGCAGCACCAAGTGCCAATCAAGCGACGGCAACAACTGGGCAACAGATCATAATGGTGCCACAAATGGCAGCCGTAAATGCTGCAGCTGCAGTAAATGCGGCCAACAATGTGGTCCAAAACAGCAGCAACAACATGCAAAATGTGCAACAACAGCAACAGACGCAGCAGGTGCAAGTCCAGGTGCAGACAGCAACAGGAGGAACGGTGACGAACGCTGGTGCCGGAAGTAATTCCGGAAGCAGTGCCGATGCCAGCACCAGCACAACGGGCACGAATACAAACAGTGAGGAGGATGAGAACTCCAAGGGCGAAGCGGATGAGGAGCCGCTTTATGTGAATGCCAAGCAGTACAAGCGTATATTAATACGGCGTCAGGCACGTGCTAAACTGGAATCCCGGATACCCAAGGAGCGTTGTAAATATTTGCACGAGTCTCGTCATCGGCATGCCATGAATCGGGCACGCGGTGAAGGCGGCCGCTTTCATTCCGCCCAAGAGAAAGGCGATCAATCTGGCGGACTCGACGGCATCAGTCTTCCACTGGCGGCCAGCGGTGGTGCCACGCTCAGTCGGGGCACGGCACGTGCACCACCCAAACTGATAGCACCACACCAAACGCCGAGCATAACGATAACAGCCATCAAATCGGAATAAAAAATGTTGTCGATAGCACCTTAGACCTTATAAATATACATATGTATCATAATTAAGTAGATATTAATCTCAAGTCTTAAGGATTAGGTTATAACTCTTTTTTGAATTGTACACAATTAAAAATAAATTTGTATTTATTTAAATGTGTGCGCATCTCAGCTATGGACATGTTATACAATTGTTTCTTTGCTGAAGGAGGAATCCTTGCACATAACCATATAGTATCTCTAGAATAGATCTCGAATGTTTATTTCTGGTCTTAGCTCTCAATCTGCATTTTCTTTTCATACACACACACACACACAGAACTCGGAGTTCCTAACGCTCACCTATGGCGCTCTGGTAACACAGATGCTACGGGACTTCGAAAACGTGGACGATGTGAACAAGCAGCTGGAACGCATTGGCTATAACATGGGCATGCGTCTGATTGAAGATTTCCTGGCACGAACCTCGGCTCCTCGTTGTCTGGAGATGCGTGAGACTGCGGATCGCATACAACAGGCATTCAGGATCTATTTGAATGTACAGCCCACGATTTCCAACTGGTCGGCGGCATCCGATGAGTTCTCGTTGCTCTTTGATGCCAATCCTTTGACGGAATTTGTTGAGCTGCCCACAGATCTGTCCAATTTACGCTATAGTGCCATACTTAGCGGTTGTATACGTGGTGCTCTAGAAATGGTCCAGTTGGAGGTGCAATGCTGGTTTGTCCAGGTACATAAAAGACATATAAAATATATATAATTTGCAGTTGGTCGAGTAATTGTTTTGACAAAGAAAAAAATTCACATATTCGTTTTTTTTATTTAAGCCCAATATCATACTTTATTTAAACATTTTGTAAGATCCTTAAGCAACTATAACAAAATAAGAAATATGTGAATTTTTATAAAAACAATTACTTGACTAGCTTTATATATTTATTATACAAATTGCAGTCATACATATATCTCTGTGTGAGTGTGTGTTTGTGTGTGGAATACTTTATTGGTTGTTTGGCTGTTTTTTTTATTTTTAATTTAATCTTATTTTTTTGGTTTCTTGCAGGATCAACTGAAGGGCGACAATGTGACGGAGTTGCGTGTTAAATTCGTGCGACGTCTAGAGGAAGCCATACCAGCTGGCGAGGATTAGAAAGAGAGATAGAAAAAGAGATATATATATATATATGTATATGTGGTTAGGGAGCTTCTCATTTTAGAATTTTAGTAAGATTCTATACAAAAGCTGCATTCCGAAGCGAACGCGCAACAATTAAACAAAACAAATTAACAGCAATAATTATAAAACATTTTTAGTTTTATTTTTATTCGACTTTATACAAATTCAAATATATATATATGTATCTGTGTATTTATAAATATAAAGCATAAAATTGTTTAAAATTTAACGCATTTTTTGTTTAGTTTTTCAAAAGCATTTTCAACAATTTCTATACAAATGTTAATCAAATATGTATTTGCTTTAAGCATTAGATTAAAGCATGTTTTGTATAAAATATAATATATAACGTATTATTCTTTAGTTAAGGCGGCCTTGGGATTTGCGATGGCTTTTGGTTTTATTGCACAACAACAATACTTAAACATCAAATTTTTTAAAAATGTTTTGTGTAAATAGCATAGAAGAATACTTCTAACAGGCACAATACTTGGTTACATGGTTTTGGCTTTGGTTTCTTGAACGTTTTACAAGCTGCGGCTATGTTATAGCCTCTTTCCACTCAAATATGTGTGCAATTTTCTTTGTTTTATAAATTTCAATGCATTATTAAATAATGTGCGTTTGTTTGCCCAATATTTAGCCTAGTGGAAAGAGGCTATTTTGGGTATTTTGGTATTGTTAACACTAGTTGTTGTCGGTTATCGATTATGGTTGTCGCTTATCGATTGTTGGCGGGTTGGTTTAACTCTGCTGTGGGCAAAGCATTAGATTAAGGTTCCGGCGTGTCAGAACTTTGCGCAAGGCTTGCAGTGTTTTCATGCAGATGACGACGCAACAACCGTTGGCCACGCCCTCCTGTGGACTCTTGCAGGTGCAGGAGTTGGAGTTGCTCTTGACTGCGCTGCTGCTGCTGCTGATGACGGCAGGCGGCGGTGGTTTGCTGGAGCAGCAGCCGGTGGAAGCTACAGCAACGGGTGGTGGTGCACAGCAACCAGTGGCGGGTGCGGGAGCGGCAGGTTTATTGCCCGAGCAGCAGCCTCCGCTGGCAGGTGGAGGTGGAGGAGCTGCACCGCCACCACAGCAACCACCTGTTGCCGGCGCTGGCTTGGGTGTTGCTGAGGAGGAACAACCACAGCCTGTCGTAGCTGAAGGTGCTGTTGCTGGCTTGCTGCCACAGCAACCACCACTGCCACTGGCGGAGCTGCTGCCGCCACTCATGGAAGCCAGATTTTGCAGAAGCAAAGCAACGTCCTCGATGTTTTGATTCATTTCCGCTTCGCGTTTACTCACTTTTTTGGTGACAGTGCTGCCACAGATGCGTTTGCCACCTGCGCTGCTTGTAATCATTGTGGTTGGCTTCACGGATTTCACCTTGGAGGAGGAGGCGGTGGCACCACAGTCACCACCGTGGCAGCTCTTCGTTTGATCACACTTGCAATTGGTGCAATTGCAGATGCCCGCATCTGCTGTGATCTGCTTAAGCGTCGGCTTATTGTCCCTAATGTCCAGCTCCACCAAACCAGATGCATCGCTGGGCACCTGCGATGCCTGCTGCAATGTGGCCTGCAACAAGGCACTATTGTTGTCAATGGTCATAAGTATATCGTTGAGCAGTGACTCTGTCTCCATGTCCTCATCATTATCAAAGCTATCATCCTTAAGCAGCTCCTCAATATTCTGCGGATTGAGCTCTAGAGTAGGCAACGTGGAAGGTGGAACATCTACAGTTTGGTTACTAGTGCTGTTAATCATTTCCACATCCAACGATGGCGTCATTGTCAACTCATCCATGTTGCCACTAATGCCATTGCCAAAGTTTTGCTTTAAATCTACAAAACTGGGCATTTCCGTAGGCAATGCAACGCAGGCATCTGTCAACGGTGCCATGGACATAATGGGCTTGGAAACCAGCACACCAGCATCTATCCAGGGACTGGGTATCTCCTCCTCGGCGGCATAGGACAAGGGATAGGCCTGCGATGTCTCGGGAAGCATGAAAACATTGGACACTTGCTGCAGCACAACGCCGCTATCATTGCTAGTTGTCTCAGAGCTGTGGCTGCCAGGATTAAGCAGCACCATGTCTGTAACTTCGATTTCTTGTTTCACTTTTATTTGTTGATCCTGCTTCAGTTCCTGTTGCTGATCTTCCTCCTGCTGCTGTTGTTGTAGTTGTTTCTGTGCACGTTTTAATTTCTTTTTGCCCTTGTTGAGCATCTGCCGTTGATGCGTCTTCTTGTGCGACTTAAGACTGTGCGAGGTACTGAACGATTTCTGACAACTATCCTCCTGACAGGGATACGGTTTCTCCCCGGTGTGCGTGCGACGATGTGTCTTCAAATGATGCGAGGCTGTGAAGGCTTTGCCGCAATCGTCCTCGGGACACTTGTAGGGACGCTCCTGGGTGTGGGTGCGCATATGCTTCTTCAGATCACTTAACGTAGTGAAGCATTTTTGGCACATTTCACAATTGAATGTCTCACCATTGTGCAGACGAAGGTGAGCATGCAATCTGATAAGAATAATTTTGTTGATTAGACAATGGACACCATATTGGATTCTTGCCTATCTTGGCTGTTTATTTATTTACCTGTACCGCGTGTTAAACGCCTTATCACAGCCATTCACATCACATTCATAAGGCTTCACTTTGGTGTGGACGCGGACGTGGATCTTCAGGCTGTAGGATGTGAGGAACGCCTTATTGCAGCCCTCCTCCGTGCACTTGAAGCTGTAATCACCTGTGAACCATATATTTAAAATTATTTATTAATTAATAAAAACATTTTTATAACATTTAAATATTGCGCTAAATGCGTCACACAAAACACATAAAGCAAGCACTTAGTGCTGCCAGTGTTGGCAAACATGGTAAAATAACTTTCTAAGGTAAGTTTAAAGCGCCAAATCATAGTGAGCTTATTAACTGCTTTCAATAATTAATTTCGCTAGATAATAAATTATTGAATTCTAAGGAGTTTTAATGCGATCATTTGTTTTCAAATTAAAGTTTATTTCTTTTCAGTGACGTCACACGTTGCCTTTGCTGTGCATAACAGCCCTGTCTCGATTCTGACAGTGTTGATCACCAAGAGTAAGGACGCGTAGTTGCCGCAAGCTTACGCACGCATTAAAAGTTATTTAAATTACCATTAAAAAACAAAAATGAGCGATGCTGAGATAAAACTAATCAGAAGCGTTAAGCTATATCCTTGTTTATATGACAAGTCGGACATTGATTTTCGCAATCGCCAGAAAAAAAGTAAAGCATGGGTCAGTGTAGCTTCCAAGTGCTTTTTACCAGGCAAGTATACAAACCAGCACGCACACACACATGTAAATAACCATGTATGTAATAATTTTTAAACATAGTTAAACATGTCGAACTTCGTTGGAAGAGACTGCGTGATCGTTTCGTGCGTGAGCATCGTAAACCTAGAGATGATCGAACTTGGGAACTGTATAGTTCAATGACATATCTATTGGATCACATTGTACTGCGGAATTCTAAGGTTGATGAAGCCGTAGCAGAAATGGAATTGGCATTGAAACGGAACAGCTTCGATAATTTCAGCGAAAGCAGCTATGAAACGTCAACCAAGTCCGATAATGGTACTGCAGGGGAAATTGAGGAGCATTCATTGAGCGAATCAAAAAATGAAACGCCACAAAATGATCTCCATGAGGCACAATCGGAGTTTGTCAAAGTTATGGGTCAGCTTAAAAACTTATTGGAGAAGCTCAGCGAGGAAAAGAGTACACCAACTACGGAGCAGGATTCCTTCTACAAATATCTAGAGTCCATATTGAATCGCGTAAATGAGCCAAAGCGTTGGAAAATTCAATTCGATATATTAAACTTTGCAAACACGCTGGTTAAAAAAGAAAACGAAACACGATAATACCTAAAAGGTATAACCTATTGAAATGAGTTGAAGTTAATCAAGTGTTTTGGTTAAAACAAAATGTTAAGTTCCTTTTAGTTTAAGAACAAGTTAAAAAAAAATTTATAGTTTCTTTTAGTTTAAGAACAAGTTAAAAAAAATGTTACAGTTACTTTTAGTTTAAGAACAAGTTAAAAAAAGAAATAATAAATATTGAAACTCACCTGTGTGGGTTTTTAAATGCGTTCGCAAATTTCCAATCGTGCTGTAGCTGCGATAACAGTTCTCATAGTTGCATTTATACCGGCTTAGAGCTTCATCGGAGCTCTGTGTATTTTTTTGTGGAGGGGAGGGACAAATTCATATATTTATTAGTCATTGTGTGAGCTGCATATTTTATATATCTGAGAAAATATGTACAAAGTCGTGGGCTTTCAAATAAAGTCATTAGGTCGTTAGGTATGTATGTATTATGTTTATGTACTCGTAAGTCGGCCAATAAATATGTGTATTTAAATATAAATAATTAAGTGCATGCAAAGTGAGTAGAATTTGATTTTTGTTTAGATGTATAATATGTTGTTGTTTTGAGGAGGTCAAAGGTTAACTAAAACTACGCACCAAGTTGACTGTTTGAAATGCGAAAAGTGGTTAACAAATTTGAGCAGCGAGGATCGCAGGCGGAGGGGGGCAACACTGGCCACCCCTTTTTTGTTGTTGACTAGCTCTATGATTATCGATTATTTTTGCTATCGATTAATTGCTACAAGCAGCGTTACAAAACGTTAGTTACTACGGCACACGACGTTTTAAACACAATTTGCAAATGTGTGTGCGCATGTGGGCGTTGTTTATGGAATGGGGAGCTGAGTACCTCGTACGCCATCGCCATCAGTTGATCCTCATCGGTGTCCTTATGCAAGGCGCCGGGGTGTATGCAGTGAACCAATTCATCGTCCTCATCTGGTTCATTCTGCTCATCGATAAAGCTGGAAGATCGTTGGGTTATTCTCTATCTCTCTCTTTCGAAAATTCGAATCTTTTTCTCTCTCGCCAGTTGGAAACAAACAGCAACAATAATAGCAACAACAAAAAGAAAATAGCTCTGCCTTTAATTTGTGTCAGTGGGCCGTTATAATGTTTATACAAATATGCAAAAATATATATGTACATGTGTCTAATGCACAGATTAGTGAGGTTAGAGAGCGCAACGGTAAAAGACCAACTATAAGCAATATGTCAAGTAATTTGTTTTAACAAAATGCACACACAGTTAGTTAAGTAAGTGTTTTGACAAGAATTCAGATATTTAATTATACAACAAAACAATTATTAGTTTTTAATTTTGTTTCCATATATTATTTTTGTTGAAATTATGCGATCTATTTTTAAAAACAGAAATCAAATTTGTGCCTTTTCAATTTTGACAAAATACTTGCCTGACAAACTGGAATATGTAGTTTATTTTACAAAAACAAAGGAATTGTTTTTTATTTCAAATATAAAAACAATAAAATTTAAATGTTTAAAAATAAGCTCAAGAAATAATGTTAAGTTCTTCTGTCAAAACAATTACTTGACATACTGTATTCATTAATTAACAGTTGACAGACAGCCAAGCAGGAACATCAGTCAAAATGAAGAACAACAAAACAAAACCCTTTAAGCTTTAATAACCAGATTAATTAATATTTAATATTGTCATGGTCAAACACGACGTCGAAATAACTATAAAAGAAAAACCAAAAGAAAACACACACACATATGCATAGAAAAACAAAATTTCCAATTTGGATAAACAACAAGTGCGTGGGCGAGTGGACCAGACATACCCTCTACTCTATACCCCAATCTTCCCCCATTTTCTGTCCCTGTCACGGACACAGCTGGCAGAATCCCCCTACACCATCCAACACCCTCGACAACCTGCCCTATTCTCATATATCTGGCGAGCGCTGAAAAATGAGAAATATGATTGAGGTGAACACTCATGGTGATAAAAATAGCGTAGCGTGTAGACGTTGAGGAGGGACAGAACGGACGGACGATCCTAGCAATACAAAGTCGAGAAAAAATTGAAATATGATTGAACTAAAAATGAAAACAACTACAAAGATGGGACTAACCACACCGTAAGAGATCATTAAAAATGCAAAAGTGGCATTTAATAGATATACACAAAATAAATTTCTTGATTATCTGTAATGATCAACAAGAGGTCGTAACATTATTGAAAATAAAAACAACAACAAGACATTATTCCCAAGGGAAATAAATCAAAAGCGTGCTATTAATATAAAAGTTAAGAAATTTGGTTGCCTCATTAAGCTATTGTAGAAACTATGGATAAAAGAGCTCCACAACGTTATGGAAAGTTACAAAGAAATCAAAACATTTGTTTTCCACCCGAGAAACAGAGTCTAACTAAAGTTTCAACTGGCACTGATAAGGCATAAAGCATATTGTTGAAGATTTAGTAAGCAGATAATACTACGAGTATAAAACTAGACACGTTGCCTATTTTAAAAGCTAGATTTACAAAACAAAAAAAGAAGACAATGAACAATTAGCAAATCAACAAAACACAATAATGGTGTGAAATATAACATATTGACAGTTTCCTATGTATGCTCTACTTATTGGAATATTCTCGAATAGAATTTCACAAGGCCCCAAAAAGAGAGAGAGAAGCGTTTCATTCGACATGGAAGCCGGCTACTTTACACCAAGTGTGAATGAATTTGGGGAAAAATTCAAAACTTGTGCTTCTCACACATAAAGTATATACAGTAAGTCAAGTAGTTGTTTTGACAAAATAAAAAAATTAATGAATTACAGAGGTAATTCGTTTTATTGACAAATGTGATTTTAAGAACATGTTAGTTTATTAAAATTCATTCGTTACTATAATATTTTAGTCATAGAACATTAATTTTTATTATACAAAAATTAATTTATTATATCGCTCATAAGAAAAGAAAAAAGTTGGGTGAAATGAAATTTAGCTTACAGAATTTGTAAAAATTAAAAAACAATACCGATTTTTTCCTGATCAAAACAATTACTTCACATACTGTTCATATGTATCTATCTATATGTTTTTTTTATTATTTTGTAGTGGGGGAAATCTAAATGCGTTCATCGGCGTAATTATTTTTAGACCAAACAAACGATTTGGATACAATCATCAGGCAAGAAGAAGCAGAATTAAAAGCAGCGGCTGCAGTGGCAGCAACAAAAACCGTTACATTCTCATTGCCATCCAAAATCGAATACACATAGAAAGATACATATACATATCTAAAGATATAGATACTTGTATGTACATATGTATGTACCGTGGGTGAACACCGGCGAACACATATCAGGCAATTAGCAACAACATGCAAGCATTTCGGACACTTAACGGACGCGCGTTGTAATAAGTGGACATTGGAATTGTTGAAATTTGCCAAATTTTCGCTATGGGTGAGAGCAAAAAAATAAATCTTTTTCAGCTTTTTTTGCAGGCGATATTTGCATCTAATTAGTGCTGCTGAAGCATAAACAGCAAGCAAGAACAACAACAAAAACAAAAGGAGAGGCAGGCAAGGCACGTCACATTTTAGAACAGACGGAATAGAAACACGAAAGCATGCAACAAACAGATTTGTGTGGGCAGTGGAAAATTTAGACATATGTATGTAGGCATAGCCCTGGGCGGGGGTCAGCATTCGAATTCGAATTCGAAAGTGCAAACACCTGCCCATAGTAAAATTATATACAAGGTGACGTGGTGAAATAATTTAGGAACCAAAGTAGTGGACACCTTCCTTATAATTCCACCATGCACCTGGCAATCAATCACTAATCAAAAGCAAACGTTATCGATAAGCATTAACAGCAACAACATCAATAACAAAAGCAAAAGCAGTTTTGCCAAAACATGCAATGAGGCTGCCAGTGCTTACTACCTCGTCCCAAGTGTGAAATATGCAGTAGGAGGAGTAGTTGATGCGGAGGATAATGCTGAGTTGTTGTTGTTGTTGCTCTGCTGCATAAGATCTGCACTGCTAATCTCTGTTGTTGTTATTGTTGGATCTTCGCTTGCTGACACCATGCTGAAAGACACCACCGTGGGTGGCTGCACCTGGACAAGCTTTTGATTTTGAAACTGATATTCCAGCGTAAAACAAATGTCATCCAGATTATATGTGCCAACCGTTGTTATGATCGGTATCTCTATCGGTATCGGTATCGACGTTTGTGTCGTGGATGCCGTGGACGTTGTGTGATGCGATGAAATGGGAGTGACTGTGTGTGTGTTGTGGTGTGTGGGCGAGGATGATGTGTTTGTGGTGCTGGTTAGCAACAGGGGTGCATTTGTTGTTGTCAGCGGTCTCAGTGTAAACACCTCGTCGTCGTCATCTATGTCATCGTCGTCTATGTTATTGTTTTGCGTCTGTGATTCCTGTGCACCGTATAACGTATATGTCGTTGTTCTCGTCGCTAGCACATCATCGTCCGCCTTAAGTGTTAAACTTAAGCCTAATGGTTGCAGCACCTGTTGCTCGCCAGTATAAATGCTGCTGCTACTGCCACTTCCACTGCAATCGGGATCTAGTTTGGGCGCCATCAATGAAGCCAACAGTGCTTTGTCCTCAAACCCATTGAAATCTAGCTGCAGCGATGACGCAGTTATCGGCGGCGAACCAGTTAACGATGTGCGCGTCGAGTTTGTATCATAATCCCTGCTGTCTGATAAGGAATTTCCATGATTCGGTGACTTCCAACTGTGTTCATAGAACTGTTGTTGTTGCTGATGTTGTTGTTGTTGAGCGCTGAGTGTTTCATCGTTGCTTGCATCCATTTTGTACTTATTCTAGTATTTCACACAATCACACACACACACAAGTAGATCAATTTCACGCATGCAGTTGATTTTGCTTTTTGCTTATACCACTGTGCAATGCCGATATACATATATTTATATATGTATTACAAAAGAATTAGAAAATTATAAAGAGCAACAGCGGCGAACGAGCGAAAAAATCACGTCCGCGCAGCGCAACAACAAAGATAAGACTGACTAGTGATGGGTAGTACTGGCCTTACCAGTATTGTCAGACTTCAATATAAATCTAGTTCACACAACAAACAAAAGTTCCACAAACAAAGTACTCACTTTGTATTCGATACCAAGTACTTATCGGTATGCTGCAGTATGCAAAGAAGACAAAAGGTGGCGCCCAATACTTGGTATTTTGCGCGCAATTTAAATTAAAATAAAGCAATTGTTTAACTAAACAGCAAGATTTTAATAGCCATCACAATATTATTTAAATATCAGATTAAATGAAGGAGATTACTTTTAATTACAGTTCGGTTTTATTAATCCTTCATCTAAAATTTAGTTCAGGTGAATAAAAAATTCCAATAAGTATTAACTCTTCCTCATTAGACGGTGGCGCCATCTCTCGTTTTTTTTGCAAAACATAAATACGCCACCTATAATTCTTATGGACACGTCCCTGTCTTTTGTTTGACAGACAGGGATGGATGGATGCTTCGACATATACAAAATTCATTGATTTTGTCAACGTAAAACACAGCGCATAGCTGCACAGGCGAACATCTAAAGTGAAGTTTAGTTAACTAAATAAGGAACGCAGCTGTGGAAAAGTGGAGAGCAAAAAACGAACAAATATGCAAGACTTGCAAGAAGAATTCCAACTGTGAAGACAACGCGTTCCAACAAGAGTTTCGCTTGCTCCCAATTTCCAATAAGAAAGAAGTGCGAGAAAAAGAGCATACGGTGTAAAAGGAAGCAAGAAAAAAAGAACGCACGCAAGCAATCAAAAAAAGAAAACAAAAATATAGAAGCAAATAAAAATGACAATCGTTTTACAAGAATAATTATTGGGAAGCAATTGAGGCTGCGACGGCGGTCGGCCGTAAAATGCCAAGGAACACTTGCAGGCCAAGTGAATGCGTAGCTAACGGTAATGGCAACGGTGATAAGGCTAACGGTAACCAATATGACAGCACAACAACAACATCTGCCGCAGGAGGAGCAGCGGGGGGCAGCAGAGAAGTTGCTGCAATTGTTAAGCAGGAATTTGATGCAGCGCCACCTGTGTGTCACAGAAAATCCGAGAGACGAAAAATTGCTCGCGATATTTTTCTGGTCTTCGAGGAGCAGCCCACAAGAAGGCGCAGGGGGCGCGGCGGAGCACGGGGCAAATGTACGAGGGCCAAACAAAAGTTTGGACATTTAAAAGTTGCCAATACACCACGTATAAACAAGAATGTCTTGCGTGAAATCAAAACAGAACCAAAGTGCAGCACAGCAGCAGTAACAACAGCAATAGCAAGAGAAGTAACAGCGGAGGCACCTGCTGTGGCAGCAACAATGTGTGAAAAAACTGTGGAAATACCTGCCGCAAAAGCAGCAGAGATTGTTAGAGAGCCAGAGAAGCCCAAGGCCAAAATGGCCACAGTGAAACTTGAAACCAAAACAGCATCAAATGCAATAGCAACAGTAATAGCAACTTCAGCAACCGTTGCTGAAACGCCAGCAATAGCAACAGTGACAAAAGCAGCAACAGCTGCTGCTGTTACAGCAATGCCTGAGTTGACGGAGCAGATGTCACTAGCAACAGTAACAGCAACTCCTGCAACCACAGCAACAACATGCCCCGCAGCAGCAGCAACATGCCCCACAGCAGCAAAATCGCCGACAACGCCAAGCGTGAATCCCATTTTTCTATGGGTGAAACAGGATGACACACGAATTGTGGAGGTGCGTTGCGAGGATTATGATAAACGCAATCGCATTCGTCTCACAAAGACAACAAATGGTTGGCGTTCCATGCCACGTACAGATGCCTCATCCAGTCGTATTGTCAAGTTCTTCCACAGTGCAGCAACGCCCAGCTTGATGAAGGTCAAGCGGGAGCAGCTGCAACAACAGCAATCAGTAGAGCAGGAGGAGGAGGAGGAGGAAGAGCAGGAGCAACAGGAGCGGGAGCAGCTACAGCAGCAGCAACAGCAACAATCACACCAGCTGCTACATGACTGGACTGTTGTCGAAGATGACCAGGAGCCTGAGCAGGAAGAAGAGGAGCAGGAGCAACAACAGCAACAGTTGCAACAGGGTGCTGTCATAGAGAATGTTGTCGTTGTGCCTGCCCAGCAACAGCAGCAACAACATGAGCAACACGAGCAATTGGAGGCGACTCCACCAACACAGGATGTTTGCTTTGATGCGCTGCTGGACAGCGAGACAAATGCATCCACGAAGGCAACAAAGACCAGCACCATCACCAGCAGCAATCCCAATACGCCAACATATCAAAGTTCAGCATCACCAACGCCCTCGCCAACGCCAATGCCTTTGGAATTGCAGCTGTGCCCCAAAACAGGACTGTTTCTGCCCCAGGGAATGGCCGCGGCCGTCGTTCTAAACGAGGAGGAGACCACGGACAATGCCAGAGCTCAAGTGGAGCTGCAGGAAGAGGAACAAGGGGAGGAGGAACAGGAGCAAACGGGTAAACCTTTGACTGATCACAGTCTTGATGCCAATACCAAGAATCTTAAGGATCTGCTGGATGATGCCGATGATCTGCTTCAGAATTGCAGCAGTGACAATGGCAGCAACGGGGCTGATTTATTAGATTCCTTGGTAAAGCGCAGCTGCGAGGATCAGGATAATTTGATGGGAGGAGAGACAACGACGACGACGTCGTCAGTGGCAACAACTGCAACAGCTCCAAGTGGAGGAGGAGGCTTAAGCTCGTTCTGTGTGCCTGATGTGGTGGCTGGCAAGGAATTGCCCAGCATTTTGGGCATGGACAGCAGCGATGATGCACCCAAGTGCCTGTCGTTTAATGAGGCCGGCGAAATTGAGGGACTCAATGGTGACCTCTTCCTAGGCATCGATTCCTTTGATAAACCTGCTCCTGAGACCGAGGCAGAGGCCAATCCCACGGAAACTCTATTGGAACAGCAACCGGAGCAGGCGGAGACATCTCCACCCCTGGTTGTTGTACCCGATGAAACGCCCAAAGATTTGAGCTACAAAAAGCGTGAGGAAGTCTGTCCCCCATCTGAATCCCGTAGCCAATGTGCCGTCACCTCCAGTTCGGATATCTTGAAATCCAAGTCACCAGAGCCGGAGATTCTGCAGTTGCCAGCTGCTCCAAGCATACCAGCCGAGGTGGAGACCACCTCGGAGACCATCAAGCATCTCATACTGGAGCAGTTCCTCAAACTTAACGGTAATCCTCAACAGCAAGCGGAGCCCATAGATCTGGGCAAGGCGACAGGAGGACGTGGAGGTGACAAGCTGCACACCGTGGTCATTGATGATGAGGACGAGGAGGCGGATACGGAGCCAACGGAACCGTTGAAGAAACGCCCCAAGGCCATTAAAATGGACAAGGATCCGGATGCACTGACTCAGCTTAAGATGTTGATTAGTAATCCACAGTGGAAGGTTCCTGATCCCATACTCGTGCCAAAGGATCGTCTGGGTGCAGTGTTGGCTTCCCCAGCCCGGGAGATTCCATTGCTGTTGACCACACGGCCGGAGTTGCGTTTGCCGGAGGCTTTTGCCTATCCGGAGATTATACAGAATCCCAATATACTGGTGGTCACCATGGAGCAGCTAGAGGCCATTCTCAAGAACGATGCGGATCAAGCCAAGACGACAACAACGACCACGACGACGAAACAAAACGTTGCCACGCCTCCTGCCCCGTGCCCCGCCTCCCTGGTCCAGCAGTTGCCGAAAGTTGTTGCCAGTCCAAGTCCAAGCCCAATGAAACCACATCAAGCAGTTCCCAGCATTCATAAAGCCATGCCAGCTAAATCCGGCTCCTCCGCTGCCACGCCTATTGCTGCACCACCCACATCCTCGCCAGCTGCCGACTCCAGCATGTCCACGGAACTAAATGCCACCACATTGGCGCTGCTCCAGCAGATGCTTTGGTTGCCCTACTTTGGACAACTGTCGCAGGAGTTCTTCAAGACTCTAAAGGATCCTTTGGGATTGCAGAGAAAGTTTATGAGCAATCTGATGCCACTGTACCAGAGTCAGTTTGGACTGCAGCATCTGGATGAGCTCTACAAGCATTGTATGAAACAGAAGCCAACGGAGGAGCAACCCGGAACAGTTCCTGCTCCAGCTCCAGCTCCTGCTCCAGCGCCTGCCAAGCAATCCTCAGCTGCCTTTAATGGCTTTGGCAGTCCCATGGAGTTGGCTTTTATGCAGAAACTACTCCAGCAGCAACAACAGCAGCAGCAGCAGCAACAACATGGCAAGGAATCCTCTCAATCCTCTCATCATCATCATCATTTGGAGCATAAGCGTGCCAGACGCGATGTGGATGCCACGCCCCTGCACATACCCGACTTTAACAAGCAACCCACAAAGACAACGACGCCAGCAACTGTTGGTGCTGCTGCTGCTTCTACGCCTGCAACTGTTGCTGTTGCTGCTGCTCCTACTACTCCTACAGAGCACAAACCGCGTCTAACCTGCAAATCATTATCAAATCTTTTGGAGCCAGAAAGCAATGTGGTTCCTCTTCTTAATGTGCCCTTTGATGCAGTGCGTCGTGCTTCCTCCATGAACAAGACATCGCAACAGGAAGCAACCAGCGGACGCACCTTGCGCTCCAGCAAGGCATGTGTCACCTATAATCCTCTAGAGCATGCCAAGCAATCACAGCTGCAATCTCAACAGCAACAACAGCAGCAACAGTTGCAGCGCAAACGTGGCAACATGTTGGCACACGAGGTGCAACAGCAACAACAGCAACATTTGGCTGAGGCTGCAGCAGCAGCGGCTGCAGCAGGAGGAGGCGTGGCAGGAGCGGGCATGGATGCCAACTCGGCGCTGTGGCATCCACTTTTTGGCAGGTTAGACTTACAACCAGAAAAAATAGTTTCTATCAAAAGTTAATTTCTTTTATATACAGATTATAAGTTTCACATTCCCTGGTTGAAACTAAGAAACTATTTAAATTACAGTTGATTTAATTAATATTAATGAATGTTCAATTTCCCAACAGCAATCCCAAGCAGGGCTACAACAGCCCCTGGCAATGGACAACGGTGACGGCAACTGGCGAATGACAGTCAAGTAGGGCTCACAAGGAGCCATCAACGGCATCAAATAGCTACGAGGAGCAGCAGCAGCAGCAGCAGCAACATGACTACAGCAACAGCAGCAGCAACTACCATGCCAAGCAGCAGCAACAACACTCCTCAACAGCAGCAACATCAGCAGCAGCAGCAGCCAACAATCAAAATAATCACCAGAGCAACAAATTTTGTTATCCAACGACAGCAGCAACAGCTGCCATGGATAATATGATTCAAAGCAATCAGTTGCTCAATTCGTATCTATATCAAAAGAACGATGTTGCCGATGCAAGCTACATAGCAGAGCAAGGTTATTGGCAACAGCAGCAGCAACAACAGCAGCAGCAGCAACATCATCAACAGCAGCAGCAACAACATCAACAACAGCAGCAGCAACATCAAAAGCAGCAACAGCAATGGAGCAATCACAGCAACAGCAATCAACGCAACACCAACACCAGCAACAATAACAACAACAACTATGCCAATAACTATGCCGCAGCAGCAGCTGCCTCCATGTACATGCAACACTTTAATCCTTATATGCAACAAAAGGCAGCTTTACTGGCCGAAAAGGCAGCACAAGCAGCTGCTGCAGCGGCCAATAAACATGGCCGGTATGCCGGCGATTATGGCTAAATAGGGAAACTTCATTCATATAATCAACACCACTTGCATATTAACATTAAACATATAGTTGATAATAACTAACACAAGCATATAGAACTATACAGCCAATATGCCCAATATACATATATATACATATAATATATACAGTATATATAGTCAAACGGTCGCGTATAGTTCATTTTATGAAAAGGAATTGCTAAGGAATATTTTCCGTTAATTTAAACGTAAACACAAGCAACAACAACAAGGTAAACGGAGAACAACAATAATTAAAAAACGAAAAAAAAAACAAAAAATATATAATTATAAACAATTAGTAAAAATTTGTTATTGGTAGTTTGTTAAAAAAAAGAAAAGTAAACAAAAAGAACATAAGAAAAACAAAACATAAAAATAGTAGAGAAAGCGAAGAAGCAAAAGAAGCGATGGCAAAAAACAAAAACTAAAACGAAAAGATAAGGAAAAAAGTAACCTAATTATTGTATTATTGTTAACCCAAGCTGCGTTATATTATTATTATTATTATGATTATTATTATTATTATTAACTCGTGTGTGTGTATATAGCGTTTTTATCTAGATGTATTACCACTTAGTAAGTCCCCACTAGACCAACCCTACAACATACCCTCTACCCTCATCCTTATCCTTATTAACCTCGAAAAAACTCCCAACCAGGCTAAAACCAGATCCTTCCAATGGGAATCGCAGCGCTAAAAGGCAATTTAACAATATTTTATTTTGTTCATTCATTCCGCAAAAGGCAAAGCTACAATTTGAAGGTTTTCTGTTTTCAATTAGTTATTCCTATATTTTTATTATCATTATGATTACTATTATGCTTATTATTTATATGTGAAAAACAAAAAAAAAACCACATGAAACAAATATCGAATCCCCTTAAAAATGTGCAATCTTCTTACATAAATAATTTATGTTTTAGCAACAAACGAAAAACAACACAAAACACAAGAATCACAAATCTTATAAATGAGAAATGGCAAATGCAAAAATGAAAAATAAAGAAAAACCTTTTAGAGAATTTCGCTGATAAAGGCAACAGAATAGCAAAAAAATAAAAATAAAAACAATTTTTTAATGGTATTGGGCTCATTTGGAGGGGGAAAGAGGAAATGATCAGAATGAAATTCCGGTTGAATATCGGTTGATGTTTAGGAAAGTTATGCAGCTTTAAAGTAACATTTGAACTGGCTATTTGACACGCAGGATTTGCAGGACGATTTGAAAATAAAATCTAGAATCGAGGTTGAATTTCTGAGTAGCCATCGTTTTTCAGATCTACATTTTCTTAATATAGGAATAACCCAGATTTAAAAATGTGAACTGAAGTTAAAATTGTAGGTATTAAAATTAACTGCAAGCTTTACTAAATAAATTAAGGCTTGAACAAGAGACAGAACTTTGCAGCATCCTCCAATTCTATATGAAATGCGGGTTGATTGTTAATCAGAGTTTTATATATAGAAATATATTTTAATTTCGGTGTATATAGATAGATATATATGTATATAAATGTAAATGTTAATTTCTGTATAAATACGCAACTTTTCACTTACAAACATAATATTATTGAATAAGTTTATCGTTTAGTTAAAACCACAATCTAATTTTAAGAAAAGTTCTTTCATATGTTCACAATTATTTGTTTTTTTTTTTTCTTTGTTATATTTTAGTTTTTGTTTTGTTTAAAGCATTTCAAATGCGCGCGTGCGAATGTTTTCAGCTATTTGTAGTGTGTATTTGTTTGTGCTCCCAGCCGATGATCTAGAATTCAGATTTGGATTTGTTAGATTATTCAATTTGACGATGGGCCTCCTGAAGTCGAGCCACAACACCCTGATAGAATTTGATCTGTTCGGCAATGAAGGTCTTGAGTGTTTGCTTCAGATGCGTATCTCGTTCGCTCTTGAAGTGTGTAAGCTCCGCTAGAACCGTATAGGAGACGATATCAGTGCGTCTGTTCACATCCTGCAGCTGGGCGGGACTCATCTTATTCTCGGCAGTAATACGCTCACAATCCTTGCGCTTCTGTATAGCGCCCTTGTGTCTGGAGAACACATCCGGAAAACAGTTCAAGACGCCCC
The DNA here is from genome assembly GCA_035044365.1 of Drosophila neotestacea. Classification (NCBI taxonomy): domain Eukaryota; kingdom Metazoa; phylum Arthropoda; class Insecta; order Diptera; family Drosophilidae; genus Drosophila; species Drosophila neotestacea. The sequence goes on from JAWNMD010000292.1 coordinate 167,111, forward strand.
TGAAAAAGGAGATTTAAATTAATTCAGTAAGATTCTAATTTGATATGTATAAGAAACTCACCTGTAAATGTGCAGACGATCGGAAAGAGGTATCCAATCGTGCTTTGGCTGATCCCCCACCATTTGTCCAATACCAATGTAAATACCACCAATGCGACCAACACTCTCCGACAATGGAACCCCGTTGCGTGTGGGTGCACGTCGTTCATCGATGGATAGAGATTTGGCTAATTCAGAGAGACCATCGCCAATGCGTTGAAATTCCTTTTTACTCTGACCCAACGATCGTTTAGCCATGTCATTGGAAATGTTATTCAAATTGCGTATGGCTCCATCCATGGTGTGAATGAACTGAGAGGCACTCTCCAGTTGAGCATCGACTTTGGAGTGCAGCAGATGATTCGATGGCGGCGTTATGGCCATACAATAGTTCATATCCATGTAGGGATCACGATTTTCAGCTTTCCGTTTACCCGATTTCCAGACCTTTTCGTCCGTACAAGTAAGGAAATGATACCAAACCTCGCATTTTGAAATAACCGGATGTCGACAGACCCAATCGACAAATTCCTGAAGTTGCACTCGACGATGCTCCACAAATTGCTCCTCATAGCGACCAGAGATCTGTTTATCCGGCAATGGAGGCACGGGAATCAAACAGAACTTTGCCGTCAAACGTTCGTGCAGCCAATCGAAGTGTTTATAACGACGCGACACCTGTGACAAAGACAAACGACAATTCCGATTAGATAGTAATTCAATTTCGAAATGTGACACACAAACACTGAGTCATTTGTGAAGGCAGTTACAGAAAAAAAGAACATTTGCCACACACACACAGAGTTGGAGAGAGGGGGCTATAAATGAGTTGCAACTGAGTTGGACGATTGCCCCTTTGCTTGCCCCCAATTGAACTCACAACTTCAACTCCAACGTCAACTTACATCATGCTTACACTGTGCAACATAATTCTATTCTTAATGTTGGCACAATTTAAAATCTAGCATTATACATAAATATATATATTTATTTTTATAGCTACAAAATTAAGAAATCTAATAAATTTAAATATTTCCATATCTCTCTTTGTTTGTCAGCATTAAATTAAAGTCTACACTAGGAAACCTCATTTGCCATTAACTTCTGATCGGTTGTCCTATTTTTATCTCGCAATTACAATATAGCAAAGTCTAACTATAAAATAGCCAAAATGACAACACCACTGCTATGAACAATTCAACTTGAATTATATTATTTAAGGAAATTCCCTTACTTAGTAATAATTCGATAAACTGTGTGATATAAAAAACTGGAATATTCTAAATTATGTTGGATAGTGTACACTCAAACAAACACATACACAAGACCACACGGATAAAGGGTTTATCTACGTATACGAATGTAATTATGTGAATCGCTTTTGCCCCCGTATAATACATATATAATAGTGACTATACTCACGGAGATATTATTAAAACTAGGCGTCAGCTGGTAGGCAATAAATGTTTTCATTCCTTTGAACTTGGATTCCTTTTTGGGACTGGCTACAATAACAGAGTATGGGGAATGATTCTGGGTCCATTGATATATGGAATCCTCTACTTGTGTTATATAGGCCTTTTCACATTCGGGTATAATTTCCTTACTGGTGAATAGGCCAAGTATATAGGAATCGGAGCTCTTGGCAAACATGCCCTTCTTCATCGTGGCAGCACTTGAGGCACCTGCCGCCGTGGAATTTAATGAAATTGTATCATCGTTGGGCGCAACAGGTAGATGCCTGTTGTCATAGTCGCTAGTTGAATGCGAGATGCCGCCAGTGCGCGCCGTTGTTGATGATCTGCCTCCAGCTGGCGCAATCTCGGAATATGTCTCATTGTCATCGCTATCGGACCAACTATCATCATCCGCATCAGGTGTTGGATCATATCTTGGCGCTGGTGGTGGCATACCAAAGGGGTCAAGGGCCTGTTGAGCTGATGGGGTGGCACCCACTGTGCTGTCCACTGTTGTAAACTGGCGTGCCTCGGCTGCGGACATCACCTCCACGTAGGCCGCTGGAAAAAGACCAATTTGGCCCCGACTGTTTTTGCCCTCCCACCAACCTTCGCCTACGTCGCTCCTTGTTACGGTTAGAATGTCTCCGGTGATAATCGATAGTTCCGATGAGCCTGGCTCACCAGAAAAATCGTACATTGCACGTACGTAAGATGTCATTTTGGTTATTGCACGAATTTAACGCGTTTTTTATCTAAATCCGCTTCCATAAAACAAATGAAAAAGCCAGTGTCTGAGTCAGTGTGTGTGACTAGTGTGACCGTTGTGTTTTACACTGATTTCACAATCGGTAATCGAGAAGTTTAAAATATCGTAATCGTAAATGAAACAACACAACAACTCTGGCTGCAAGCAACTCTGTACGGTCAGCTAAATGTATCGATTAATAAAACACATGTAAAACTAATCGAGTCGGCTTTTGTTTTTAGTTGCTGAGCAACGAAATATTAAAATCCATTTAATTTGTTGAATCTTTCCAAACAAGTCGTTTGTTGTCAACAAGAAGTAAAGAAAATTCCATTTTACCAGTGAACATAATTTTAATAATCAGCAAACATGGCCGAAACTGAGAAAATCGAAGTGCGCGATATCACACGCATTGAGCGCATTGGCGCCCATTCCCACATTCGCGGTCTCGGACTGGACGATGTGCTGGAGGCTCGGGCTGTCTCCCAGGGCATGGTTGGCCAGAAGGATGCACGTCGCGCTGCTGGAGTTGTAGTGCAAATGGTGCGCGAGGGTAAAATAGCTGGACGTTGCATTTTACTTGCTGGAGAACCAAGTACCGGCAAAACTGCAATAGCCGTGGGAATGGCCCAGGCTTTGGGCACTGAGACACCATTTACTAGTATGTCTGGCTCGGAAATTTACTCCCTGGAGATGAGTAAAACTGAAGCCCTGTCACAAGCTCTGCGCAAAAGCATTGGCGTCCGTATCAAGGAAGAGACAGAGATCATTGAAGGCGAAGTGGTGGAAATACAAATTGAGCGTCCAGCAACTGGAACTGGTCAAAAGGTGGGCAAGGTGACACTGAAGACCACCGAAATGGAAACCAATTATGATTTGGGCAACAAGATCATCGAATGCTTTATGAAGGAGAAGATTCAAGCTGGGGATGTAATCACTATAGATAAGGCTTCGGGCAAGGTCAACAAACTAGGACGCAGCTTTACTCGTGCTCGTGATTATGATGCCACTGGGGCTCAGACTCGTTTTGTTCAATGCCCAGAGGGTGAGCTGCAGAAGCGCAAGGAAGTCGTTCATACAGTCACTCTGCATGAGATTGATGTGATCAACAGTCGCACCCATGGATTCTTGGCTTTGTTTTCCGGTGATACTGGTGAGATCAAGCAGGAGGTTCGTGATCAGATTAATAACAAGGTCCTGGAATGGCGCGAAGAGGGCAAGGCTGAAATCAATCCTGGCGTGCTCTTCATTGACGAAGTACACATGCTGGACATTGAGTGCTTCTCCTACTTAAATCGCGCTCTGGAGTCGGATATGGCACCTGTGGTGGTTATGGCCACAAATCGTGGTATAACACGTATTCGTGGTACTAATTATCGCAGTCCCCATGGTATACCCATTGATTTACTTGACCGCATGATTATCATACGCACTGTTCCATACACTGAGAAGGAGGTCAAGGAGATTCTGAAGATTCGTTGCGAAGAGGAGGATTGCATTATGCATCCCGATGCTTTGACTATTCTCACACGTATCGCCACCGACACCAGTCTTCGTTATGCTATACAACTTATTACCACAGCTAATTTGGTTTGTCGTCGTCGCAAGGCTACTGAAGTGAATACCGAAGATGTCAAGAAGGTTTATTCACTATTTTTGGATGAGAATCGCTCTAGCAAGATCCTAAAGGAGTATCAGGATGATTACATGTTTAGCGAGATTAATGAACATGAGGAGGATGTCACTACTGCTACTGGAGGAGGCGCCAAGCGTCGCATAGATACCGGCGATGGCGATGGTCAGCCAATGGAGCATTAGATTTTAATTGACATTAACTCATACATTCTCATTATCATTCTTTGAGCCCAATAAATATGTTTAAAAAGCAATGTACCTAATTTTGTTGAACTTGTTTTCTTTTAAATCTTGATTTCTTTTTAGAAAGTTTACAGCAGTCAGTAAAATTGATCGAACGATTTTTCCATTTGTTGTAGTACCATCCGGATAAACATATTTAAAACTTTTACAAAATGAGATCTGAAAATTATAATAAATAGATACTATAGGCATGGGGTTTGCTAAAACCTCAGATGGCAAAAGTTGAAATATATATATTTCCCGCAATTTAAAAACAATTTGTAGTTCTAATTTCATTGCTTTATTTTAATTAAATTTGCACTTTTCGAGTGAAGATCTATTAGAATTTTCGTGAGCATATCAAAATATATTATTTTTATGTACTTAAGTATGGTATAAAATTGTCTTTATAGTTAGATATAAGTCTGAACGCCGGCTTGGTTTAAATGTTCAAAGAGCAATGAAATTATTTCATTGACTAGGCATTGCTTTTTTTGATTAACGCATCGGCAAAGGATTTAAAAGAAGTTTCGGCCTACAAAATCGAAAAGGTCTGGTTAATTTGTATCCGTTAAATTGTATATATACACGTATATAAGTTGTTAGGATTATTAAATTGGAACGCATTTTGGTAACATATTGTTTTTCCATAATTCTAGACAAAAGAAATCTATTTACTCAAAACTATTCCGGTTTTTTCAATAATGTTCGATTCTACTTTGGTGTCGGTTGATTAATCTTGCTTTACGGTTGACGCTGTTCGTTGCTGTCTGGGCTGGGTTTTTAAATAGTAACGATAGCCATGAAACATGCAGGCCCAGATTAGCATGTATATGAAGCCAAAATAGTTGACTGCACTAAAGACTGTTATCCAACGTTCGTACTTGAGGAAAACAAATGAGGTAAGGCACCAGCCCATGTAGACAATATTATAAGACTTTAGGCAAATGAAGTAGATGACTGCATAGATCTTTGAGTTGTTAAGGGTCTCTCCATAGGTTGGCAAGACATGTTTGGTATAAACACTTTCAATCTGTAAAGAAAATTGCGTTAATATGATTCATCATTTATGGAATAAATCTCATTGATACTCACTTGCTTCTCAGTGCTGACAATCATAAATTCAATGAGGAAGGCCATGTAGTAGCCACTGTGAAAGCCATGCCAGACGGCTAGAAAACCTAATGCAGCCCCATAGCTGATATTGCGATTGTTGAGAAACTTAAGACGCTTGAAAACATATTGAGCCACCCATTGATTTGTGTTCACATTAAAGCTCTGCACATAGTGTTGCATGGTATTGCCTGTCTCCAGTAGCTTCAGCTTAACATTGCTGCAGCCAGACCAGTCCGGATTACCGAGTGCATCCTTCCCTTTGTATGTGAAGCCAATACACATTAGAGCGCCTTCTGCGAACAGCCAGCACGAGATGTACTTGTACAGTGAGAACTTGGCCCAGAAGCCCAAGAAGTAGATACGTTTTATGAAAGACTGCTCGGCAAACTCCGACGATAGGAAATATCCATCCGGCAAATAGGCCAGACCAACTTGACAGATAGCTAGATAGAGCACGCCAGCTCCCAGACGCTTGAGTCCCGAGGACATATAACCATCGTATTGTCGAAACTCTCCATTTGTGAAGCTCTGATATCGACGATAGGGAAATTGAGGGCCGACCAGAAAACTGCTGGGGAAGTATGAAAATGCCAACAGCTCGAGTATATTAGGCACTTGCTTGAGTGCCGTTTCTTTCTGATCCTTGGAGAGCTCTTCCTCCTTCTTCAATCCATCGACTATATCAAATCCAAAGCCAATCATGCGCAGCGTCAATATGCAGTGCGGCATGGTCCACAAGATGTCATACTCATTGCTGGCCGTATAGTAGTAGCCCAGTAGCAAATAGCCCATGTGAAAGATAAAATTGATGCCCAAGAGCAATTGAGGTGCGCTACGCAGAAAGGTAACCAGGACGTAGGTGGTGCCTATGCCCACAAGGGAGTGATATGTGTCCGTACCATAATTGTAATAGCATAGACTGAAGCCGCATAACGCAAAGTATATGTGTTGCAACGTCTTTTCTCTATTGACAATGTATTTATTATAAGCTGCCGCAATTGGATATCCTAAGAGAAGAAGCATGTAATAGTTAAATAATCAATAATTTTACTACCAATAATCTTACCGGCCATCAGTGTCAGTAATAATCGGAATGCTTCCACAGGCACGCCAACTTTGTTGGCCACATACCCTGGCAGGTCCATCATAATGTTTCTGTCAAGAAAAGAAGAAATAGCTTATCAGTAAATTTGCTATGGTTCAATGTTCGCTGATTTACGCGCGCTTATCATTATCATAATTAATGCTGTTCCATTAGAAAAGAAAAAGGGGTGGTGCAATTAATCTCGTGCTCTAAAGTATTAACTATATTACGCATTAAGTATTAACTTAAAAGCCAGTCAGGGCCACAGTCATAGCACATATTATATATATCGCTTAAGTCTCAATAGGTCATGACGAAACTTGTCACTGCTTAAACTTGAGAGGTTGGGTGCACCTGAGTACATACTGTACGTGTAGACGAGGAGGAGATTAATATTTAGGGCGTATTGATTGAACAGGGCACGAAAGAGCAGCTATTAAATGGTTTAAATGCAAAATTGCAATCTTTTGAACTCGAAATGTAAGCGTTACCTAATTAGAATAAGTAGTAGTTGAGTATCTGTAAGTTGTAGAATGGCAGGCCTAATGCATTAAATTTTACTTAAAATCAACCAATTTAATGACCGAATTTCATCCGAATTTAAACACTTCACATAATTTATAAGAATAGATTAAAAGTTGCTATGGCAAATTTATTGAATAAAAGCAAACACACGCCGTTACGTTATGCCTGCACAGCTGTTTGTCGATATCAAATTCACTTGGTACGATACCAGTTCGATTGCACGATTTAGTTCAGTTCACAATTGGTATCAATTAAACAAATTATGGCATAAGTTTGAAAGGGGGGTATTTAACATCAGTTTACATCATATTGAAATATTTAGTTAACAAAAAAACAGTCAAATTGAAGTTGAAAAATACAAATTATTTAATTGCGGGCCAGCTAATTTATAAATTGTAGGTGTCATCCCGCCATACACAAATATGCTAGTCCACAGAGCAGTGTGAACGAACTAGTTCATAAAAGAACAACGAATTACTCTGACAAAAACATTACATTAAAAACAATTGTTATTGCACGCTTTATTTATTATTTAATTGAATAGCACACACAGTTAATTGGATGAATCAGAGGACTTATCAACCGAAAAAGCCAGAAATAACAACACAACAGCTGTTTTGCGTCTGAGTATGAATTCCCCCTTTATTTGGTTTACGTGTCACTTGCAGCTTATGACATTTGGTTTTCCCCTTAGGATTGCAGTGAAATTAATGCAAAACTGGCACATACAGGCAGCAAAAGCAGTAGCAACACAATGCGGCGCAACAACTATCCCTACCAGCCTCTAAACCAGCAACCTCCGCCTAGTGGGCATGATGCTCTGGAGGCGGAAAACGAACGCGCTGCGGAAGAGCTGCAACAGAAGATTGGCGCCCTCAAGTCGCTGACGATCGATATTGGTAATGAGGTGCGATATCAGGACAAACTGTTGCGTGGCATTGATGACGACATGGATCGGACAGGAGGATTCTTGGGCAACACGATGACGCGTGTGGTGCGTCTGGCCAAACAAGGCGGCGGATCCAAACAAATGTGTTACATGTTCCTCTTTGTGCTCTTTGTTTTCGTGATCCTGTGGCTTACTCTAAAATTTAAATAGCCCGGCAGTGTGTTATTCAAATATATATATTTTTAGATACCTACAAATTTTTTAATAGTAGAATGGTCCATCATATACATTATTTTTTAAATGCATCTGAACTTTGAAGAGAGTGGTTTAGGATATTATTTATACAAATCCGAAAGTCAAATATTTAGATACACAACTATATATATTTAGATACTTACAATTTTGCTTTAGTATAGTGAGAGTACAAAATAACACACACATTAAGGTAGACGAGGGGATACAGTTTGGTGGGGATTGGGCTATGCTTTGGACTCAAGTTGTAATGATTATGATAATGCCATGGTATTGACGTTTCTTTTCGTTTTGATTGTTTTTCTTACGACACCAGCGTAAACATTAAACAAATACCATTCAGGGGCTATGCATGAAATGTCTTCATCTTTTTACTGCGCCGGCTGAAGTCCGACTGATCCAAAGCATCCTCAACGTCGCTGCTAAGTTCGTCACCACTTAAGAAATCCGCTCCACTAGATGCATTGCCTTCGAGCCGACGTACTGCAGTGAGTAAGATATTAAAGTAAAATATTACATACATAGGATTCTTCCATTTAAACTTACTCTGTTCATCTAAGATACTGTTCTGCTTCTTAATGTCCTCGATATCTTTTTGATTTTCATTTATCTTACTGCGTAACTTTTGTATGCATTCGGTGGTCTTCTTAAGTATCTGAGCGCGACTGGCCTAAAAGTAATAAAGATAATCTTTTTATTACCATGTTTATACGGAAACGTAGGTCGATTCCTATTTTTCTAGTGTTTATAGCTGCACATAATTGAGGACTTATTCAAACCGATTTACAAATCGATTATTTGATCTATTTTTTCTTAAGCACGTCATCATCGAATCTTCTTCTTTAATTAAACTTTGACTATTTACACTTACCTTTTCACCCTTGAGCGTGGGCACCGCTTCCCTTAGATTGGTGAAACTCTCCTTGATGTGATCTCTTCGTCGCCGCTCTAAAGCATTGTGATGCGCTCGTTTTTCGGCCTTGAAAAATTCAAAACAAACAAAATTGAGTCGACTCAGTTACAATAACAAAAATAGAAACGTGCGTGTGTTTATAAACAAAGAAAATTCGCGTCTGTTGTTGTTGTATCATATAGTGTTTATGTGTAAAATACCTGCGTAAAATTGGCGGTGCTTGTGTGGCGAGAGGAGCCCAGACCATTATCAGAGTCCGCGTCATCCTGCAATCAAAATTATGTTATTATTTGTGACGTCAAGTGCGTATTGGGGACTTGCTTACGTCACTCTCAATATCAATATCCCTGTCGTCGTCGCTCATGCTCATCTTGGCAGGTGTTTTTATACACTTTCGTAATTTAATTCAATCAATCAATTGATTGCACTGCGCGGGCGTTGCAAAGTGTTTGTAGAAATTGTATCTAGGTTTTGTTTGCGTCTTATTTATTTTGTTTGCCAGCGCACGTTTTGGTCTAGTTGTTGTAAAAAAATGATATCGATATATCGATAGATACTTTTTCGTGATGCTATAATTTTTCAAGATGTTTTCTTTTTGACTATAATTTCATTATCGATATTTTTGAGTGATATGCAGAGAAATAATAACAAAGCGCGTGTTGTATTGTTTTCCTCCTTTGATTTCGTTTTTATTTAGTTTTTATATCAAAATTTAGCCTGTTTTTGATGGCTTTTCCTACATCTAGTGCCCAGCAAGCCGAAACCAACCGTAAGATACTAGAGGAAATACAGACGAAGAAGCAATTGCTCATCGGCCTGGGGAATACAACGAATCAGGTAAAGATACTGCGATGTTTGGCTTGTTTTAAGAATTCTGGTTAATGTGTTATTGTTTTGCAGATGCCCGCACCACAGCTGCTTGGCCAGCCGACAGTGACAGCCGAATTTCCACAGAGCGTGAGCGTTACGCCCAATGCCGGAGGCGCTCTCGCCGCGCCGAGATCTGCATTTAATCCAACGAGCTCTACAACTTTGGGATTCTTTATATCTCAAGATTCGTATTTTGGAAATAGTTTCATACCCGTGCTGCCGCGTCTTGAGCCATTGCCGTCGACGCCAACGCCCAGTGCCAAGTAATACATAAAATCAGTTCACTCATCATTCAATATGGCGCGCTTGAAACTAAAGAAGCTTGAGGAGTATCTACAGTGTGTCGACGGCTTTGAGAAGCCAAAGATTTTACTGGAACAATACCCTACGCCACCCCATATAGCCGCCTGCATGACGCACCACATTCAAGCACAGCACGACGACATTGAAGGCAAATTGGTTGCTGATCTGGGCTGTGGATGTGGCATGCTTAGCATCGGGGCGACTCTTTTAGGAGCTCAACTCACTGTGGGCTTTGAGCTGGACGATGCTGCTGTTGACATTTTCCGCCAGAATGTACAGGAAATGGAGCTGCCCAATGTGGACTGTGTGCGATCGAATGTACTACAGTTGCCAGGAAGTAAGTGGGATAATGCCTTCGACACAGTTGTTATGAATCCGCCCTTTGGTACCAAGCACAATGCTGGGATGGATATGCGTTTCTTGGAGGTGGGAACTCGTCTAGCCACAGGAGCTGTCTACTCACTTCACAAAACATCCACACGGTGAGCAGCTCTACAAACTAAAGCAACTTTCAAATGTGTTATCCCCATATTTCATATATGAAATGTAAAGTTAAATGCTTTCTGTTTAATTATTTAATGCCTTGATAAGAATTATAGGTCAAGATACACATTCTTTTATAATATCTAAAATCTAATCTAATAAAATCTAACACTTTATAAAATCTCTCTTGCAGCGCATACATTTTGAAGAAGTGTAAGGAGTGGGGAGCCCAGGGCAGCGTTGTTGCCGAACTGCGCTATAATATTGAGTCCAGCTATAAATTTCACAAGCAAAAAACAAAGGATATTGAGGTGGACTTTTGGCGCTTTGATGTTAGTGAGCTGTAACTTCGTTGAAGGATTAGTTAAGGATATTCAGTTTGATGCATTTTTGAAACATTTTAATAATACAAATAACACAACTAAATGATTTAACAAAATTCATATTGATTCCATTCTAACAGTATGATCGATTATTCCACATTAAAGACAACGCCCTGAGCACAGGCAAGCTCGCCCGAGTGATTCAATGTGATGGTGGCACGTTTGCAGTATTGTTTCCAGGCATCCGAACCCGACTCCCGACCACCTCCAGTTGCCTTCTCACCACCAAAGGCTCCGCCAATTTCAGCACCGTTTGTGGTGGTGTTAATGTTGACAATGCCACAATCAGAGCCCTGAGCTCCGATCCACTTGAATGCTTGAGTCATGTTCTCCGTAAAGATAGCTGACGAGAGGCCCTGTTCCACCTCATTGTTCCATGCAATGGCCTCGTCAACGCAACGCGCTTTCAGCACATAAACGATCGGCGCAAATGTTTCACGATGTACGACACTCGCATCGTGGGACAAACCAGTAATAATTGTGGGCTCGACATAGTGTCCAGGACGCTGCACCACACGTCCACCAAAAGCGACAGTGCCGCCCAACAACTTGGCCTCCTCGATGGTTGCGGTATAGTTAGCTACATTCTGTGTTGTGTGCACAGGTCCGACAAGGGTGTCAGCCTCCAGCTGGTGGCCAATTCGGGGCAATAACTGCGCGTACTTTGCAGTTAAGGCCTCCACGAAGTTATCGTGCAGTTTCTCATGGACAATGATGCGCCTGGTGGTGGTGCAACGCTGTCCACTGGTGCCAATGCAGCCAAAAAGGGCCGCATCCAAAGCCATCTTCACATTGGCCGACTCATCAATGATCAGTGCATTATTGCCACCCAGCTCCAAAATTACTTTGCCAAAGCGACGTTGCACCTCCACGCCGACATCACGTCCAGTTTGACAACTTCCCGTGAAACTCACTAGATTTACACGTTTGTCGGCAACGAGAGCAGCTCCGACATCTGTGCCGCCCTGGCACAGACTGACTACAGGCGGTAAGTTGTTGCGTCGCAGCACCTCGGCCACAATTTTCGTTGTGGCCACGGAGACAAGGGGTGTAGTTGGGGCTCCTTTCCAGAGTACAGTGTTGCCTGTTGTTAGTGCAATGGCCGCATTCCAGCCAAAGACAGCGTTGGGAAAGTTGTAGGCGGATATGACTCCCACCAGGCCAAGTGGACGCCAAGCTTCCAGAATGGTATGCTGAGCACGCTCCGAATTGATGAGCTGACCAGCGTAGATGCGTGACAAACCCACGGCATAGTCACAGATGTCAATAAACTCTTGAACTTCGCCCTGACCCTCGCTGTAGATCTTGCCCACCTCTAGGGAGACCAGCTTGCCCAATGGCTCCTTGTATTTGCGCAGCTCGTCGCCAATTTGACGCACAATCTCGCCACGCACAGGTGCGGGAACTTGTCGCCAATGCTTGTACGCTTCTACGGTCAGACCAACGGCTTGGTGCAGCTCCTGTACATTGCCCTGACGCACTGTGGCTATGGCTTGACCAGTGCCAGGATCGTAGCTAGTGACGCTTTGACCACGCCCCAGCCACTGTCCCGAATAGACGCCGGGATTGTCACGTTCCAGGCCCAGGTCCTTGAGGAAACTGTACTCGGGTTGGTCAATCAAATAGGAGGCACTGCGCAGTTGCTGCAATTGGCCTGACAACATGCCACGCTGCAAGGGCAGACTTCTCGTCAAGTGTCTCAAATGTGCGATCATGCTGTGCCAAAGAAAGACGGAGAGAGGAACAATGAGATTTATGGATTACTGATATGCCTGATAAGCACGCCATATCGCTTCGATAAGCGTCAACTTGTTGTTGTTTTTATGGGCGTTAAATTTGTACTGGAAAATTATTTGAGCTAGCTCCTCGTTTATGCCCCCCAGCGATGAGGCTTGCTGTTGATTATCAGTGCATCGAGCAGTTCAAGTAGAAGCCACTCACTTTTGTTGTCCACTTAAGTCCGCTGCTCAACGATGTTCTGTTCCCCACACCGCTCAACTATCAACTGAATCCGTTCTGAATCAGAGCCAATGCCAGGGAGCAGCAACAGCTTGCTTATCGCATTCTAAACAAGAAGAAAAAGAGAGAGGACGAGAGAGCCATTGAGGGTGAGAGAGAGCGAATGTGGGTGGGAGCGATTATCTACAGACCTCTTTTCTTCATTCTCTGTGAAGTATAGGATCGTTGCTAACGATTGATACTAACACTAATTGTTTTCCTACGAACATAACTTTTGTCTAGTTTATTTATGGACTTATCTCTAGTAAATATATTAATAAAATTGATTGTATGAATTCGTAATCTTTTAACACGGCTGTATTAGACGACAGTTTTTGACCTCATCGTCTTATCATATTAAATCTGTATTTGTTTACCCATTAAAAGTAGGAAAAATAGGGTATAATGAACTTGTCCAAGGGTATATATTTTGTGAAAAGAAACAGACTCGCATGGACTCATAAATTACTGAGCTATATCAATGCTTAAGTTTCGGAAACTGTAATATATTATAAGAGCCTTAAACAAACTTCCAATTTCTTTGACACCTTCTCGCTTCGCTTGCCACTTTCTACGCTCGCCATAATTGTGTTTACTCAATATGTAAATAAAAGTTTAGTTGGTCTAGTAGTCCACAAAGTATTGTGTTAGGCTTGTCGTCCTGACAACCTTTAAAATTCTTTGGCTGTTTGCTCGATATCAAATTTGAGGCAAATCAGTTTTGCAGTTGGGCCTGAAAGGATTAGCTAAAGACAAAATGGAGGTGCTTGAGGAAGGAAATTTAATGGACCGCGTTCCCATTTTGCTGCAACGCGATTTGGAGTTTTATCAGGTGCCTAAAAAAGGATAAAGAATGACCGCAATGCGAAAAAAAACTTTGTGGGAGAAACTCGTTAACACTTTGTTTTCCCTCTCTCTACTTTTACTTCGACTCCCACTTTCATTGCATCGACAGACGCATCAGCGCGTCCTGCAAGAACCTATTTGTCCAGGAGTTGTGGGTGGCAAACTGGACTTTCCACGCTATGCATCGTTTGCCTCGATTAAATTGATACGCTGGTAGGCAATGTCCCTTAAATGGGAATTTCTTTTCGTTCACACTGTTGAGTTTCATTCAGGTGGGAGGACGAATACTTTGCATCCTATCGTAAGCACTCGGGCTTATTGCACACCGAAAAGGAGCTTAACGAGGGAGATTTTGTAAGTAAACTCATCAATATACACATAATCGCTGTCCTTATCACTCTCTGACATCCTTAACAGAGCAGTGTTACGGTAAAAACTTCTGATCCGGATAAGTTTGTAAGCTTGGTGACCAAATCAGCGGATCTTCTGTTGGAGCATATACATCGTTTGTCTCAGGAGTCCTTGGATCATGCGGATCTCTCAGTGCTCACGGCTACCATCGGAGCTGCCGCCTTGGTCAAAAACTCCTTGAGTGTCTATATGCAGGCGGCCACCACTACCATTTGCCCACCCAAGGGGGATGAGAAAGGTGGAGCTTTGAAACTAAGTTTTAAGCAGTATTCCCAGATGTCGGAGGCATTGGCTGAACGTCTCTTGGATCTCCACTGCCGCCTGCTCCTCTTGTATATCATTCAGGATGCCGACTGCCTGCACTGGGAGGACACGGAACCCTTTTTCGAATCGGAACGCGGCTCGTACACGGTACAAATGTGGTGGCATTATATGCGTGGCACAAAGGCCGATCTTTGGAACTCTGTGCCCCCAAAGATGGCACAAAAGATTTTTGCTGGCATGCTGAATGAGACGCTTAGTGTGTTGACTGTACGTTACACTCAGATTGTCACCAGTGTGGCCAGATCCCAGCTTCATCTGGTGGACATCTGCAATATGCTCTTGTGCATCGCGGAGTTACTTCCCCATATCTGTGAGAGTGGAGAAGCCTATGTTGGTCTACAGTTGAGCAACCAGAGTGTCATTGTTCGGGACATTCATGCCAAATGCAGGGAGCTCTTCTATTGTCTATTGCTCCGTGGTGCTCCTTTGGGTGTCCTCTCCAAGGTAAGTATAATATTGTCATACTAATTCAACACTACAAACAGAAGATAGCTGATAATTTGAATTGAAGAAAAAAAAAGGGCACACGCGTTTCCAGAATCAGTCCGTTCCTGTCCGCTTCCTATCGGAAAAGGTTAATACACCGAATGTGACCTTCACCTTAAAAGTGAAGTAAAGTGCATTGTTTAAATTAAAATGTTGTTATTTATTGTGTCCCGCTTTGTTGTCTGCGCCACACAAAACATTAAGAATAAGATTAGGAAAACAAAAACCAGCCATTAAGTGATTCAAATAGATTTATAACTCTTGTATTATCGCTTTTTATAAAATTTATCGGGAAATAAATAAGGTAGATTGCTATAAAAGGTCGATTTCTGATCATTTCACTTCAGTTAAACAAAATGTTTCGTATCTTGATCAGCTTGAGTATTATTGGTGCATCGCTAGCGGCCACCGTTTTTCAAGGAGGTGTGCCTTTGCCTGATGGACGCATCGTAGGTGGCCAGGATGCGGACATTGCACACTTTCCATATCAGGTTACCCTTCGAGACCAAGGACATTTCTTCTGTGGCGGTTCCATAATTGGAGAAAATTGGGTACTCACCGCAGCCCACTGTGTCTTTAACGCAAACAATACTGGTTTAAAAATCATAGCCGGCTCGACTACACTGAGCGCACAGGGTTCTGAACAGGACACTAGACAGGAGCTGACTGTAAAAAACATCTTCATTCATGGCAGCTATAATCCCTCTATCGTTGATTACGATGTCGCTCTTCTGGAGACTGATGGAGTCTTTCTGTTCAACACTAACGTTAAGCCCATTAAACTAGCAGAAAAAGTTCCAAAGCATGGTAAAGACGTCATTGTAACTGGTTACGGATTGACTAGCGAAGGTGGACAAGTTTCTGACAGACTACAAATGGTGACATTACAACTGGCCGATCATGAAGAATGTGAATTCCTCTATTCACTTCTCTCTCTCCCTGTCACCGATCGAATGCTGTGTGCTGGAAAGAAATTAGGAGGCAAGGGTCCCTGCCAGGGCGACTCTGGCGGCCCATTGACGTTCAACGGTGCACAGGTCGGCGTTGTGTCCTGGGGCTTAGGATGTGCTCGTCCCCTCTTTCCCGCAGTTTTTGGTAGCGTACCGGCATTTAGAAGCTATATTAAAGAAATAACCGGGATCTAGTCCAATAGATGCAATAAAATACTTGTAGTCATGTCATGAATCAGCATTGTCAAACACTAAGAATAATAAAGATCAAGGCGATGTGAACCAAATTATTATTGTATATTGTATTGTGTGTCGAGATCTTCTCGACGAAATAACAAAAACCCATATTTCAGATGTTGTTGTAGGTCACTGGCTAGAACTCGCTGCTCATCTCTGTTACAGTGGATTTTAATGTTGTACATAAAATCGCGATTAGCTAGAAATTATCGTTGATTGAACTTTCGACTTATATCAAGCTTATATCAATTAGTTGGCGTATTACTAAGAATTCTTTGAAAGCCCGATTCGAGGACACTTCGGTTTAGCATTCAATATTCTCCCGGAAAATTTAGACCTTCGGTTATAAAGTGAAGCTCACCGATGCAAATAAAACGTGCAGAGTGATAAGTCTTTTAAGGATCATTAACAAAATCCTTTGCAGGTTTTTCGGAAGGGCCTGGACAACATGGAAATGTTTAGCTCGCGACATGGTCTGCCCAGTGCTTGGATTATTTTCGCATTGCCTCGATATTTCCCAAAGGAGCAGTCCTGTCAGTGGGTAACGGAGTTTGCTGATCTTACTACAAATACGGCCATATCACTAGATTTACGTGTATTGCTGGCTTTTCCCGAGGCTCACTGGTCGTACTTGTTGAAGATTCTGTTGATGAGGGATGCATATCTAACGGGGATAATTATGCGACATCTGATGCGGCATTTGCCATCATCGGAGAACTTTAAGAATGTGGCGAAACATTCATTCACCAGCGCAGAAGGAGCTCCACCGAAATGCGAGGCGTTTCTGTGCCGTGGTGAATGCTTCAACATTACCGACTCCATAGCTGCGGACATAGGTGAGTCCCTTTTTGTAGCTAAGATTACGGTCTAATTAGATCATTTTTAACAGATCCTGTGGGGCAATCAAACTATCAGATTGTTCTATCCCTAACCTATTTGGTTGTGGCCGTGGGCAAAGCCGTTGATATAAAATCCTGTCTGATCAAGACTTTGGAAGAGCACGCCGTGAGCGGTTGGAGCGATTGCCTGGACAAGCGTCAGGTGTGGAATCAGAAACGTACTCCTTGGCTGGAGGCAATAATGCACTTTGTATACCCCGTACTCGACTGTGTGGTGGAGATGCTCATTAATGCCGTGGAGAATGGCGCCAGCATGTATCAGGCAATGTCATTGGCTCTGACCTGTGTCTCCGAGATTTGGGATTGCATGCCCGAAGGATTATATAAGATAACAGCGTTGCTGCAGGATATAATCCCAGTCTCAACCCGTCCTTTGGGAGATTCGGTGCTGCTCCAAGTGGTCTTTGCTGCACTCTACACGGAGCTAATCAAGACTGCCGAGTTACAGGAGCAGGGTAAGTTATTCCATTTGTTAAATCATTCCATTTTATCTGGTTAATGTATTTACCTGGCAGCCAAAAATGAGGACAAGGCTGCCGTTTGTTACTCCCTGTCTGAGGCCATTTGTTCCATTGACGAAGACGACAAGCACACGGATCAAATAGAGTTGTTCCTTAAGCAGGCCAAGGAGAGCATCAACCTGGATACCGATTTTGGTGGTAGTTGTAGCCGTGGTGCCGGTGGCATGAGTGCTGTGAGCACTGTTAAAATCGATGACCTGGCATTGACCAATGCCGAATCGGAGCGCTTAAGTCACAGTCCACCGGCCAACTATGCCATGGAATTGGATGTGGGCATTGCGGATTATATTGCCGAGGTGCTGGCCAGTGATGTGCTAACGACAAACATTGGCAAACAGGCATTGAAAGTGCTTTACAATTATCTGAAATTCAACAAGGATTGGCTGCTGGAGCAATTGGGCACTGGCGATAATGAGCCGAGTCCTTTCCAAGGGGTACTCGGCCAAAACATAAAAGAGGCCAAGACATCGGTGCTTAGGTCCATGTTCTTCATTGGTAACACGCCGTTTGATCAGCTGCTGACTGGTTCCTTAAAGATCGACTATGTTAGCTGGCTTCAAATGCCGCTCTCCCTCAATCCGGAACGAACCTGGTTACATTTGACACGTCGCTGTGACTTCCAGGAGGATGCTAAGCTGGCGTTGCCTGAGGTCGCCATGGTGGCTGGCATTAGTAAGATTATGAAACGGCGAAAGGAGTTCCCCAAATGAAGCCTCTTTTCAGTCCGCAAATCCCAACATTAGCATTGCGTATACGCCGCGATGTCCCCTCACAGTAAAGATGTCATTAATGGCGCATAATGCAAACGGAACCATAGCTTCTTCTTAGACCAAATGAGAGATGCAAAAGATGTAGACAAACCTGAAGCAGGCTAAAAAAATATTTACTCCTCAGTTGCTCCTGTGTTTAATGTTTCAAGGGGGTGGGCAAGGTGTGGGAAGTCCAAGGGATGGTGGCATTGTCACTGCCGAAAATGTTTTTGTCCACACTCTGCGAAGATGGCGCAATTGTCAACTGCTCCGCGGAGCATCTTCTTCTCACCCCTCTCAATGGCCACGCAGTGTGCCAGTTATGAAAATTACTGAAACGACGCCAACAAACATACAAAGTGATGAGCAGGGGATGAGGCTGATGATGGGGCACAGAGAGAGAGAGAGGGATCGGGATACAGACGGGCAGCTGAAGCATAGAAAACATACCAGCAGCAACAGCAACAACACACAGGACAACGTGACAAATAAAAGCGAACTTTCAATGACATTGAGTCTCGGCAATGAAGACTTGCCAAATGCACTGCCCGCTTATATAGTAATCTATTTAACTAGTAGATAGCTTGTGATCACAGATTGCTTTTTAAGCTGGCAAACAGTAAAATTTACTTTATTAATTTGTTTAACTTTAAAGAGAAGACATAAAGGAAATAAAAATATAACGATGGGAATTACTTTTGATCTTTCGGTATATAAGAAAAGAGAATTGAGTTCCCTAAGGTTCCTTAAGCTAAGAAAGAATTCAAATAAATATTACATACCATTCACCAAATTAACATCGACTTCACAAGATTAATTAAAGTAACAAATACAATTTTTGGGAAATTTCATTCTGATATGTTGGAACATTGATGAATAAGAACATATTTTATTTAAGAGGTTTATCGTTTTCACTTCACATTTATTTATTTACACAAATAATATCCAAAGAATTGAAGTATTGTTCCTGCTGAAATATTTCTTTAATTAATATTTCTTTAATAAAGTTTCCCCGGCTTATTCGTCCAACTTAATCTGTTTACAATTTGTTTGGCAAGATAAATTACAAAATTCTCAACCTATTAAAATATATATGTATATATATTTGAATCCTTACAAAAACAATTAAACTGAATCAGACAACTTTCTCGTTCGATAAGTAGGGCATCCATTTGACTCAATGGCTGCTTTCTGGCTACAGAGTCAGGCAGCCTGAAAGGCGACTGAGGACGATTGCTCCATTCATTCAGTTGGCGCTGCTAGAAGCGTGCGGACGTTGTTTAGGGCACTCAGACTCTGACATTCTGGCTCGGCTTTTGGCTTTAGAGTCAAGTGGCAAGTGGCAAGCGGCAAGTGAAAAGTGGAAAGTGGCACCTGCACAAACTTGGCGGACATTTCAAAAACTCAGTTGTTGACGTTCGCGCGGTACGGAAACTGAATAGCTGCACGTTAACGGTAATTTGCAGCCATTAGTTGTCAAACACACACACAAAGTGTCACTGTGATTAAATGCTTTTGTAAAAAGGTGAACGAATTAGAAGTAAAAAAAAAATACGCAGATAGTGTCGGTCGCATTACGCATACGCAGCGTATGGTGTTGCAAAGTAAATGCTGAACTTTAAACGTGCAGAGAGCTGCTTATTGTTTCTTTATTGTTGTTGCCGTTGCTCTTACTGTTATTGTGTTGGTGCTGCCATCCTTGGCAATCGTCGGTCAGTAGCTTGCCAAGAAAATGGATACGTTGTCGTTGCCGTAAAAGTTCACTTGATTTATATTCAATGCAGAACACAAAGTGTCTTCTGAGTTTAGCCAAGTTAAGCTAAGCTAAGCTCTGTTGCTGTAATATTAGCTGATGTATTAACGTGGACACTGTACCATCTTTTGCTGACTGCTATTTAGATGATGTGCTACTGAAACTCTCCTTCAATTGCACTCTTGCATTGGCAAATATACAAAACAAGAAAAGAAGGAAAAAAGTCAACCATGAGCCAACCGCATCAACAACATGAGCAATTGCAACGACGTCGTCGACGTTGCCGCCAACCGGTCGAGCCTTGTGAGTGTTTACGTCCTGTGATAAGGGTTTTTGGTCTGCTGACTTCATTCGGTAAGCACAAACACACCCTTGCACACACAAACGCACACACAAATTGAAAATGATTCAAGTGGAAGAATATGAGCTGCATGTTACGCAGGTGGCGCATAACATATGATAAGGATAAGGGCAAAATCACATAATAGGGCAGCCATCATATAAGCCATGATTGTGATATTTTAGGGCTCTCTAAACTTCCTGTTTTCCATCAATCTTATGAATATATTGTTAACATATTTTTCATGGGTATATAAATGATTAACTTTAAAATGGAATAGATTATGTACCTGTTTTATTCATTAGATATTACTCAGTTGGCCTTTATTATTTTTATTATATTTATTTATAAATTTAAATTTTTATCCTTTAATATTTATTGTTAGTTACTTTTTTTTCTGTATATTTTTTTACAACTTTGAGCAATCGCTTTCTTATTGTTTTTCATACGCTTTAAATTCCTTAATTCTTAAATGTCAATAAACAAACTAAATTCAATCTATAATATCTCGTTAAAGTTGTTTAATATGTATTTTGTCCCATAGCTGTAATAAAACTAAATCGGTTTTGTCTTGGTTTATTTAAATTGGCTCTGTGATTAAAATTAAACTATTTTGGCTTTCCAGCAATATTGAATATATGGTTATACTATAATACATTTTGTTATTTATTTGCATTTAAGGGGAGCTTACATTCTATTGAAGCTTTTGTGCACAAGCTGCAGTTATTAAACTTCACTTTACCACTTGCCTGTTATCAAGCCATCATTCCCTTGGGTATCATCTGTATAAAAGACTTTCTGCCTGCTCCCGTCCCCCATCTAATTCACTTGTAATGGTAGTCTTTCAATAGTGCAACAGTCCGCTATAGAGCCTGACCAGCCCCAACGTGCTCTGGGACATATGATAAATGAGCATCGTTTGAGTCTGCAGTTGGTAGAAAAAAAGTTGGGTCAAGTTCAAACTAATTTCCCAACAATATTGTTGTTGTTTAGCTTCAAGTCTGGATCTGCATTATGCATGCATGCCGCAAAAAACTCACAGTTCATAAACCTCAACGCTGCGTGATGCTTCAAATTTCGTGAGGGGGTAAGGGCAACAAACAAAAAAAAACAACACAAGAAGATAGTACTCTCAGGGCCATTAACGAGGCATTGGCCTTTTTTATTTTTTTTGCAGCATGCATCCTGCGCTCCTGCACATCCTTGCCAAGTGCAACCCTTTGTGCTCGCACCAGTTTGTCTCTTCCCTGTTTGCTGATTTCTGTTGTTAGCTTTCTGGCGCCAGTCGTTTATACTGAAAATCCCCTAAACATGGCGACATTGCGCAAAAAAATCTATCAACCGGGAATTCCCCTTCTTCTTGAACTCCTCCCTAATTGTCTAGAGAGCAGCACATAATTTTTGCATGGCTTTCATTTGGTTTCCTCTTTTACGCACGTTTCATCGACTTTTTCGACATAGTCAAAGCGTTTAATGTAATTGGTTCGGTTTTGGTTTTGGCTTTGGCATTGGTTTTTGTTCTCGATTTTGGCCAACTCTCAGCTGGCTTTTATCTGCTATTTAATCGGATTTGTTTTTCCGCCGCATACAATAACAACTTAATTAGATTGAATTTTGAGTAGATTTCTCTTGTTGTTCTTCTCATAGTCATATTTTACACATCGAAACTAGGCGCTTATCGTCAAAATGTGGTTGGAATGTTTTGGGCAGTTCAAAAAGTTCTAAGTGCCTTAAACTTGTCCAGCACAAGAATGTGCTTATTTATTTTCTAAAAAGAAACAAACTTAAGAGGATTAGTTTTGGAAATTTGCGGACTCAGAAATATTTATTCCACTCAAGTTTTTCAGCAATTTAGTAAAACCTTGGTAAAAAATACTTTAAACAATTTGTATCTTTCGAATTTAAACTATAAAATTAATTTTATTTCTGAAAAATACATGAATGCTTACATTTCTCTTTCTATTATATTTCTATATTTCGATATTTCAAGTGTATGTTAATCCTTCTCCGCTTCAAAACCTTTTTTTTTCCGATATTTATTATTCTTATTTTTTATTTATTCTTATGTTTGTTATCTATTTGTAATTTAATATAGTTAAATTGGTATTGTAAAATTAATACGGGCGCTGAAAATTTTAAATACACTTCAACACTACACACAACTTTCATATTTATGGAACGATTTGAACCACCCTCGAACAATTGGACTCTGTCTCATCAATGGCATTCATATTACAGTTTTGTGTTTTAGCATATTTTATGGCCCACAAGCAAAGCCCCATGAAATGTTATTGGAGTAGACACAATCATATTGTTTTATACGCCAATTCAAGGACACGACAAACCCATAAGAACCCAAATTTCCCCAATTCAAATTCCTTGAACAGCCAACAGCCAATTTGTGGTCATTTCTCATTTCAGTTATCTGTGGAGTGGGCGTTGATGTCTACATGCATGGCTATCAGGCGGGTCTTTATATATTGTAAGCTGTGATACATTTCTTCTCATTTTGGGGATCATAAAATTTTAATGCTTGGCCAGTTTTTCAGCTTTGCTGGTGCTGTTCATTGAGATAAAATGGCTGATAACCATATTTCTGCAGCTCCAATGCGGCGAGTAAGTTGCTCAACCAGAAGAAGCCCATAAATTTAATACTCGCACAATATATATTTATTTATTTTTAATTTGTAGCGATAATTACCATAGCTCCTCATGTCTGGACTGCTGGCGTTTCTCAATGCTGTTGGGCGGTTGGCGGCCTGCGCCCCTATATGTCATCATGGGATTGGCTCTAGTAATATTCCCCCATAATCTGTGGCTTAGCTATGTCGCTGGCATGTTGCTCCTGCTCCTGGCATTGCTGCGTCTTTGCACGCTGCTTCGATTTAGTGGAGGACCCAGTCACTTCAAGGATGAGGGTCTACTGCCACAATGCGATTTTGAAAAGTGAAATATACCACATGCTCCAAATTGGCTGTTTCTTGAAATAATTTTTTGATTGCTTGCAGAGTCTCCAGTTTTGTGGACAGTGTAGAAGATGATATTGCTGAGGTCAGCGCATCGCAGCCGGACGACGAGGAGGCTGCCATCGACGATGATGTTTGCTAATAGTAAAAGCTGTTATTTATAAGGCAATCAGGCATTTTTCAGACACAATGAATTTCATAAATATTCATACAACAACTCGTCCTTATTTTTGCTCTTAGTTAACACATAATACCACGTGTAATGTAATGTTGATGTCAATAATATGCTCTTGCAAATCTATATAGAATACTAAGTTAACATATTTTTATTTATCAAGACGGTTCCGCCATCCAATTTTTAATAAATTCCGGGAAATGTATGTAAGAGAACAGGTATTCAATTCTAGCCACAGGTTTCTAAAACTAAATATTAATACGCTAAGCAAATTCCACATTTCAGTCCATCTGTTATTTATCTGATTTGGTAAATTGTATTTTTTGAAAGGGCATACAAAAATCAGTGACTAGCTAAAGTTTTTTCCAATACGTTGCCTGACTTAACATCGGGAATGGAAATATTTTTCCAAAGTCCGGACAACTCAATTTCTAAATCAGACTATGCCCTTTTCATATAAGTAAGCTACATATGTATTTCTTATTGCATATTTATATAGTTTTTAATATTTATATGAACAAAGTATTTAAATCCATTAGTTATTTGGATGTCATTCCTTAAGTATTTTAAAATAAAACGTCTTTTAAAAAATATATATTTCTGGAAATGTTAGTGTTTTATTTTAAGATTAAAACAGTTATTCATTTAAATATTTTGGTTTTTAATTCAACTGTCGATTTAAAATTTAAAAGCTTACATCAAAAGCTGAACTGTACAGCACGCTGCATGAAATTTCGCCATAGCATTCAGCATTTCAGCACTAACACAACAGCTGCCTGTGGACAAACGTCGCACATGTTCGACTAGGTGGCAAGGCTGTATTAAACAAGATGGCGGCGGCGTCGGTCCAGCAGCAATTTTGTATTAGAACACTTTTTGTTGTTTAACTTATTTCGCTCAATAAAGAAAACTGTAATTTTGTGGGAAAGTTGTTTTATTTATTATGTTCGCAGTTATAAAACTAATATGTAAGTTTATATTGCATATTCTTTTAAATGTTTAATAATTGCCTCGCTTTACAATAAGAAACTTTAACAATCTGTACCATACATGTTCCACGAAACTTTCTAGGCAAATCTCATAAGCATTACGTACACACAATATACAATAATATGGTATTCGAAAGCTGTTTTTATACTCACGCTTCAGTCTAACAATTAATGGGGCTTTGCTGTGAAGCGGTTTAAAGTTCCACAAATAATACGAAGAGTTCTTAATAGATTCTGTCATAGTTTGTATAAATAGTTTGTAACTTTTAAAGTTAGTTTTTTTATTAGGTTGGTATCTTTACATGTTTGCTATGCAATAAACATATATAACATAATTTTTATTTTAATTTATCTATATTTTGTTGTTTAACTTTTACTATGTTTTCTCATTGAAAACGTTGAGGTAGCTGCGTTTTGCTTTCGTAAATTTTAATTAATCGTTATTATTAGGTTCTTGGTTATCCCTGATGCTTGGTGTATTGGTGTCAAATGTGTTGGCCAGTTGTAGTTTTCCGAGTTATTATATGTATTATATTATGATAACACCTATCTTTATACCGATTACTTTGCGACCGGTCCTCATTCTTAACTTAAAAGTTTGAAAACGGAAACCAACAAAAATACATAAGAATAAAAATTAATTAAAATTTATTATATTTTATTTTGTATATTTAAAATATTATATTGTATATCGTATATATATTATTGATAAAAACACCGAAATCGTAATATAAATCGTTTTAAATTATAAACTAAGCAAAAATAAAATTAAACAATATATGGGAAAATGTCAACATTTCATCAAATTAATATAGAAAATTTAATATTATTATATTTGGCATATCAAAGATAAGATTGTTCAGTATGTGCTGGGCTAACTAGATAGGATAAATCTTCATCTACAACTTTATTATCATAAACTATTTATTATACTCAATCGAAGAGTTGTGTTGCTGTATCTGTTGTTGCTATGGAGTTGATGGAGTTGTTATGAGGTTTGGCAAGAGATTCGGTTACGATGTTCACCCTTTTGACTGCATGATAAAGGTCAAAGTCTTGTGGGGTGAACTTGAATTGACTAGAAATTGAATTTGGATCTGATTCGAGGAACTGTAACATTAAGTATACGCAGTGTAAGCCCCTCACATGCCTGAACAAACAAAAAACAATGGAAACTTAAGAAATCAAGATATGAGAAGACATTTAAAGACTGTTCAGTATATTCATAATCATATGCATGATCATTAACATCAACATTATCATTGTTTCATCATTTGTTATCACTTGCTCTTCTTATAACGTAAGACTAACAACTATCTTTGGGATTCTTTCGCACTTTGCTGGCTCTTTTCATTTAACCTTTTACTTTTTACGAGTAACTCATGTATTTTGTTCGTACTACTTATGTAATTTGATTCGCCTGGTTGCCCTGCTCCTCCTGCTTCACCTCCAGTTTCACTTTTTATTGCGCTCTATAAAAATATAAACATTTTGCCTTACATACTCGTACATACAATGGTTAATGGGGTGGGTCGGGGGAGGTATAACGCCGCCGTTTTCATTATTGGTTAATGATCTCACCGATCTAATGTGATCCCTGATCTCTGATCACTGTTCTTTGGTTGTGGCAGATGCTACAGCACACGCCGTCAAGGCTGGCGCCGGCTGATGATACCACGTCCATAGCATTGACGGCGTATAACATTCTGGCATTGACTACAACGACCCAACGACCCGCGTCCGCGTCGTCTACTGCCTCCTAGGAGTTGCCCCCCGCAACATAGCTACTAATTGTAGATTAGTAGAACGAACTGCACCAGGCATCGCCGGCTGTGGGGCTTAGCAGACCGACCAAGCTACTGGCATGGTGACTCGGCACGGCGCCAGTCGCCACAGACGCCGGCGATGCCGTGTGATTCGAGCTGGGTAAGCATTGGAAGCAGTAGTTGGCGCCATAATTGTTATCCCAAAATTGTTGACCCTTGCACTGAAAGCGTACGGCAAACTCCAGGCGTTGACCCACATGCAGTGAGTTGCCAAAGAGCACAAACGTAAACTTATCCGAAAAGCCATCGCACGAGTTCTCCACATAGTTTGCCTGAAGATCCGCATAACTACGCCAGCCGTCCAGCGAATAACGCAGATGTACAGATTTATGAAAGTCCAGATTACGTACTCGCACCGAACCAGAAATGGTCTGATTAATGCTATCGGTGACCGCGGCATTTTCCAGCGATACCTGCTTCTCCCGCACCGCATCGAGGAATGTGGCCAGTCCACCTGGTTGTTGAAACAGTGGCATCAATAGCTTATCGGATTTCGGGCCGAGCAGCATCGGTGGCTCGGATTCAAGTATTTCAAGATCCTCAAACGCTGATTTCGGTATGGTTGGTATCTCATCCAGAAAGGTCTTCACATCGGCCAAATCCAATCCCAACACATCGGCAAATCGCACAATTTTCTTTCTTCCTGGCGTTCCAGGTGGAGTTTTGCCTGTTTTTAGTGAGGAACAACGTCTCACCCGCTGAGGTCGACAATCGTCCTCGTCATCTGTGGTGTCTATGCCATGACTGTGACTGGTTTCCTTGGTTTCTGGCTTCTCCTGGGTGCTAATAGCCTCCGCAAGATCCTGTTTGGCCTGCTCCTGTTGCGCTAGATTAACGTTTACTGTAAGATTGTTTTCGGTGCACTTGTCGACTTCATCTGTTCCATTCTCCTGCGATTGCTCTTCCTCTACTTTCTTTTCCTCCTCCTTTGGAGACATCTCTATCGCTTTGTCCTCAAGCTGAAGCAGCTGTTCTTCCAGTTGCTCAATGTGTCCATTAACCATTGCTGGCTCCTCTGCTGATGCCGGCTCTACCTGCTCCACCTGCTCCTCTGGGCTCTTAACAGTTTCACTATGCTGTTGCAGCTCTATGAGTATTTGTGCCTGCAGCAAAGTGTCATCCTCGACCTCCTTTTCTATTTCTAGTGCCGACTGTTTCAGTTCCTTTTCCTTCACTTCGAGCTGCTGTTTTTGCTCCGGATCCTGCTCCGGCTCCTGCTCGCCGTTTGTCAAGAGCTCGTGATTTCCATTCAATTGTAACGCATTTGCAAACTCTTTCAGCTCCGCTGGAGGCAGCTTGCCACGATGCACCTGCGGCTGTGTGGTAACCAGAATCTCATCTGGGGCATTGCTGTTGCTGCTGCTGCTCCCGGCGGCGGCATCAAAGTAGGGACCATCTGTGCTGCTGTGACTGCTCGCCGCCGAGGCGCAGGCGTATCCCGATTCGGCCGTGGAGTTGTGTGGGGTATTCGAGGCGGTTTCTATGAGACGCAGGTACTCGCACTCATCCACCGGACTGCCTGGTGATTCCAGTTCGCAGTCAAAGTCGAAAAATGAGTCCGACTCATGACGTAGCGGTTGCAAATCTGTGACAGTCTGTTCGGATTCGTGTGGATTTACCCAAGTGTTGGTGTTTGTGCCATTTATAATTGGCTCATCCTCTGCATTGGCGCCCTCCTCGTTGGCCTGTATACAGAATAGATAAGAATATATAATTATTTATCTTTGAAATTAGTATACTTAATATTTATCCCTATAATGCATACAGAATACAACTTTTTGATGGCAATTCTAATTATAGTATCTATCAATATGTAATTTCATAAGACAACGACCTTTTTTACAGTTTTCAATTTCAGCTGTTTATTCAACTTGTTTTTATGTTACGTATTGCACTCCCATTTGTTTGTGTGTATTTGTATTTGTATAATTTAGCCAGCAAACTTAAAGTATTCAACTTTGCCAGCATTATCTGGCTTCATGGTTTTTGCACCCGGTCGCCAATTAACCGGACAGACCTCACCAAACTCATCAGTAAACTGAAAGGCCTGGACCAGACGTAGAGCTTCTTCCACACTGCGTCCCACGCCCAAATCATTAATCGATATATGACGCACAATGCCAAGACGATCAATTATATACATGCCCCGATGGGCCAGACCTGTAGCCTCATCAAGCATCCCATAATCCCGAGCAATCTTCATGGACTTATCGGATAACAGGGGTATATCTATATCACCCAGACCGCCCTGCTTGCGAGGCTGCATTATCCAGACGCAATGGGCATACTGACTATCCGTTGAACAGGCAATAATCTCACAGCCAACATTCCGAAACTCCTGGGCACGATCACTGAACGCTTGGAGTTCCGTTGGACAAACAAAACTAAAGTCCGCCGGATAAAAGAGCAAGATTACGTATCTGCCCCGAAACTCGTGTAATGTCATCGTCCTAATGCCATTAACGGATGTCACCGCAGTGGAACTGAACTCTGGTGCTGTCTTACGAAGTAAATACATGGCTCCTTTTAATTTCGTATATATGTATAAAATTTATACTATATGTGAACGACTAGAGTTCGACTACTAAAAGTTTATGATTTCTAGTTCTAATGACACTAGCTTCAACGGTGTCAGGAAAGTTTGAAAGGCTTTATAATTTTAAGGAAAGTATTTTTTATTTAAATGCACATCAGAAGAGAACATAATTTGTAGCAGATTCTCTAAGTAAACAAAAAATGGAGTTGTTTATTTGCCGAGAGTAAGATGCTTAAGAAATTGTTTAAATAATCGAAAAGTGTATAGCCTAAAGGAATTTCCATTAACCTTTTCATTGATAAACTCACCTGGGTTCCCAGGGTGCGCAGCTTGGAGGACAAACTTCGCGCAAATGCCTCGGCACGTCCACGGCATGATGACATCCCTATGTTTGGTATGATTGAAATAATGCTGCAGGGAGGCCTGCTGTCCGGCGTACTACTGTGTGTAAATGGTATATCGCCGGGCTCGTTCATTTACGTCACGTCAATGTGGTTGTTGGTGGTGCGGGCGGTAGGCGGTGGGTGCCAACGACTGCGGCTATTGCAACGATGCTGTGAAATATACATACATAGATGACGTGGATCTTATTATTATTTTCGTTTATTGACTCAGGCTGGGATAACAGTAAAGATTTTCATTTTTAAGTAAACAAATAAATTAACTCAATATCTTATATAGCAAAACAGCTGGCAATTTTATCTATTTCTTCCTTTTTATCATTTGCAGCGCATTTTGTTTTAATAATTTAGTTGATTGAGAATAACTCAAGTAGTAGGTATGTATAATATACATATATTGCTAAAATATATTTTTAGAACACTTGTTAATTACTTCAATTTTTGCTATTATTATTTTGTCTATTTTCTAATAGTCTTAAATTAGTTTAAAACATCTGCATCAGACCTCAATAGAGGGCATCAAATAGTCAAGCATTCTCTCGACCGCAACACTCTTCTTATAAATTAAAATACTTGACTGTCTGTCAGCGATTTGCGTGTCTGCCGAAATTGTCATCACATTAAAAGTGTTAAGAAAAAACAGAAAAAAAAATAAATTGTGACAACAAAATAAATAAAAAATATTATATCATATGATGAACGCGTGACATTTTCCACATCACATGAAACCGCCCCAATAGTTGAACGATAATTTTTACATCTGTTCAACTAAATGAATTTCAATTAACTTTTCATTACTTGTTATGTTTTCTTTTTAAGATCAAGTGTGTTTTTATTGTTGCACGTGCCTCAGGTGGGCCAAGTCACGCCCACATATCTTTCACCAATTAATTTAGACAAATTTGTCTATAGTCCCACCCTCACTCAAGAGTAAAATAAGACATTTTCAAATACGCCAATCGTCAATGCGCTGCGATCTCGATTGGCCTTGAACTTTGCGGCAATTTCCTTTCCTTTTTTCTTAATTTAATTGATTTATATTCAATTTTTATTTCTTTTTGTTGTTAATTTGTTGGCAGCCTGCATAGGAAATTTAATTAAGCGGTAAATAATAAAAATTGAATTGAATTTCGTCAAAGGCATCGACAAAATTTAAATCGACCGATTAAGGAGGTCAAAAGGCGATCTGTATTAAATATTTTTCACTTAACACACTGTTTATACAATGAATTGTAAAATTCTCTTCTTAAACATATGGCATTTTGGCATATTTGTGATTCATTGTCTGTCTTCGACTGCCAATTTGGGTATTCACAAAATCTTGCAACGGTTACCAGAGCAGGCGTGTCGCATTCACTTTATTCAAGTCCCTTTTTCGCATGGCCAAAATAAAATTGCTTTTGGACCAGGGCCAAGTTGCTAAATGCGTTTTGGGATCTTGACGGCAGATGACGTGCGAGAGCATATAAGAGAAGATACAGAGACAGATAGAAAGCTAGTGAGAGTGATATGAAGAGTAAATATGTAAAAGTGAGGTAGATACAGAGACAGAACGTAACAAATTGCAGAAAATAAATTAATTTAGCAAAATAATTGCTAAAGTGTCAAGAGAGCACTTTTGAATGGTAGATCAATCTACAAGAAATATAGACAAATATAGAAATAAAACTATTACATGTTAGACAAATATATTTAACTTAAAACTTAAAAATAAAATATATTTTAGATTCAAAAGAGCTTTTTAGATTTGGTCTAATACATTTCTACGCGAATATCTCTTAACAAAATTGAATCTTCAAAAGGACATTATTCAAATAACCTGTCCATAGATGTCAAGTTCAATGTACTTATATCAAAACTATCTAAAGCTTTCTATATTCATTTTGAGATAAACCATACAAATTTTTGCATTGTATGCCAAAAATATTCCACACGGCAAATAATAATAAAAGTCTTACAGTTAAGCTAATAAAATATATCAGGAGAGCGTTTTATAAATAAACTGAATGCAAAACGACAAAAAAAGTTGGGATTTTAAGAAGAATTTGGCTATAAATAAAAATTGAGCAATGCATATGTAGCTTCCAAAAAGAACATTTCCGTTTTGCTGTTTTCACTTTCTTCATTCATGACAGGGAAAATCTTTAATGCTTTTCCGACACAATTTATGTTTTGTTTTGACAGTGTATCTACAATATTCGTACTTTCTTTCAAGTGCGTCTATCTGCGCAGATGACACGCACTATCAGATACGAATTGTATCTCAAGCCTGTTTGTCACCCATAAGTAGCTTAATTGAATTAAATTGGGCCAAATATATGGACCGGCGTTTTTGTCAATTGAGGTACATAAAGTGGGACTCTAATGACCCACACAATCAAATATAACTTTGCATAAAGTGCCTTAAGTTAACTTTATATTGTGGTCAAAAAAAAGAAGGAATATAAAATGAGCAAATAAAAGAGTCAAGGCGTTGTTGAGGTGACACCTTATAAAAGATATATTGATGTGTGACAGAGGGTCAAATGCGATAAATAGACTGGCTGACATCTTAACAAGAAGCAAGTAAATCAATTTATATATGCTAATAGCTAATAGTTTCTACTTATTAACTTACAATCTCGACAATCTCATTAAGCTAAAAAATATATAGAATAAATTACATAGTAGCTGCTTAATATTTTCTGAGCTGATTTTTAGCAAAAGCAAGCTTGAAAACTAGTACAACACACAAAATGTTGGCATACTAATATTTTTAAATATAATATTAGAGAGTTTAAGTTAAAGTCTTTAATCTAAATAACTATATAAACAATCATTTGTATTATTTGAAAAGTCTAATAATCGAAGAAACTAAAAGAATTTCAACTATTTTTAGTGTTAAAGAGATCAATTAACAATTATTTAAAATGGTAATGAGCTGACTTAAGAGTTGTAACTTTAAATTCAAATGTCAATTAAAATATTCTAAAATCTATCATGATTTGGAATTGGAAACATTATTTTTTTTGCGTCTTTGTTTGCGACTCTAGCTTTCTGTCTAATTTGAGGTTGTTGATTGTATCTTTGAGATTCAAATAGAATTTGTGACTTTGCACAATTGTAGATACACTTATCAATAAATTGCATTATCAAAACGCAAATCCATGTCATCCAGTTAGTCACGATTGAACTATCGAAGGGTGGGAAACTAGTCATTGATTTTGATTGTGTACATGCGCCATATTAGCGGTATTTATATAGTTATCACAGATACTTTTTAGCATCGAGTGTGGATTGAGTTCACCTGGCTG
Source organism: Drosophila neotestacea (assembly GCA_035044365.1). Classification (NCBI taxonomy): domain Eukaryota; kingdom Metazoa; phylum Arthropoda; class Insecta; order Diptera; family Drosophilidae; genus Drosophila; species Drosophila neotestacea. The sequence continues at coordinate 199,730 of JAWNMD010000292.1, forward strand.
TGACATGACTTCAAGGGTGCGGGGGCGCAGACAATCATGCCTTGCCGGCGTTTCGATTATGAGTGTTGATAACAAATTGCATTTATTTTTAGAAGTCAGTAAAAAATACTGATCGCAGTTTATGACCCGATTTGAACTGAACCGAGTCGAGTCGAGTCGAGACGAATCAAATCGAATTGAAATTGAATCGAAAAGAACCGAACGATTCTCACAAAATACACTTACTGCTCTGCCTGATCGATCGCTTGGTAACCCGTTACCGTCTCCGTTCCCGCTCCCGCTCCCAGCTGATGGTACTCGATTTTCGAATCTCTTTAATATACTCGAAACACTCGTACTTTAAATAGCAGGTTAATAGTATGTTAAAGAACTGCACTGACGGAATCAAAGAACTCGGACTGCACCACGTCTGCAGCGGCACTAAAGCAAGCATGCACTGAACAAGTTGATTTTTTTTTTGGCATTAAACGAATTTGCGCTGATTGATAAGGCAACAAAATCGAAGCGCAGGAAATCGCACCGCCAGCGTCTCTGTCAAGTGATCAAGTGTGATGTCTCAGTGCCTCTGTATGTAAATCTCTACACCCATATTACTATATACGTATCTGCAAATGCAACTGTATCTGTAAATGTATCTCTCTGTGTTTGTGCTTCTGTGTGTAATCGTAATCGCTGCATCCCAAAGGTAACACAACTACACCCGCGATCCTCTTCCCTCCCGCGTAACACCATCATCCACTGCCAGACAGCCGCTTGCATAGAGAAATGCTCGTGATCAGCGACGTCTCTGTCTCTGTCTCTGTCTCCGTCGCTGTCTACTACTCTTAGAAAGGGAAAGGGCATAATGATAAGTTGACTATCCCTGCAACACTAAAAGACATTATAGTAATGTCTAGTTTAAGTCTCAGTTAACTAACTGAAAAGGATTTTTAAGTAAAATTCATTACACCTTACTTCAAATTTAAATATATCACTCATAACTTCTGTAAAATGGAATATAACTATAATAATAGCTGTCAGTTAAATTATAAATTGACTTAAAAACCGGGCTAGGTGTATAGACTTTATGCAAAGTCCAAAACAGGCGAAATGTATTACTAAGTGATGTTCATACTAGAAAGTTATCATTGAGAGACTTTGAATCCTGTATAAATACAAGTTTATCCAGTTAGGAATGATTTTAATTTAAAAGGAAATTAATATTGTATTGAAAAATTAGAAGAAAGCTGTTACAAACTTTAAAGCTTAAAATATTTTTTTGGTACAGATTAAGAAGTCATTCCGTTCCTTAAGACATGAGTTCTAGAATTGAATTATAAAACTATGTTTGACTTTATACATTCTCAGGGAAAGAAACAAAAAAATACAAATACCAGGGTATTTCATAGTCGAATCTTCTGCATATTAACATGCCACAATTGGCAATATGACGTTAACATTTATAGGAGTTATTTGCAGATATCCTCCGTGTTACCCATATTAAGTATTTACGATAGCCCCTGGCTTATCAGCAGCACGCTGTGATTGTGATTATATGTTGTCTTAGGGTTTCTGTTATTAGCTATGTGTATTTTGGTTTCACGGACAGTTGGTTATCAGTTATCGGCTTATAGACTGTTCGGATTTAGACAAGTATGGTAATTGGCTGTGGTTTGAACAAATTTATGATATAAAGGAGATAAGCCATACGTTTTCATACGAGTTTACTAAACCGAATGGAATTTGAGAGATATCCTATCAAGATATGGCACAGAGATCACTGTAAATGTATCTTAAAATATAGAATATTTGAACATTGGAACATTGGAACATTGAATCTGCCTATCTAATAATTCAAACAGAGAAAACGTTATTAAAAAACTAAATTTTGTCACACTAAAACTATTCATTTGTTTAATATCTGCAAAATGATTAATTTATGTAGAGATTGACGTTGCTTGAAAGATATACCAACATATAATTAAAAACTTTTGACTAAAGGAAGTCGTTAAATTATGTTTAAAAAAGTTTTTATAATTGGTATGCTAATTATCTGTAAAATTTTTTGTCAAGATTAATTGTGATATATGAAATAGGGCTGTGAATGGTCCTATGACTACATTCTTGGACTCATTTTAGATCATTTATCAATAAGACATTTATTTTATTTGTTTTAAAATCTAAGTTGACAACAAAAATTAGCTAGAAATATATATTTACTATATGTTTATTAACAGTTTTCCTTTTACTTAAGTGGGGTTGTCTTTTTGCAGTGCCACCCACCTTAAATATTAAAAGAAAAATTCTACGAGTCGCAACAGCTGACTATAGTGATGCTGAATGATTTTCTTTATTTATAAATAAACTAGAATATATAATATTATATATTTTTATATGGCGAATTAGCCAAATTGACAGCATCACGTAGCACGCGGGAAAGTTTTTTCTATTTTCTGTTGTCAGTTTTTTCTTTGGTTTTTTTCCTCTGTCTGTTCCGACTTGAAGAGCTGCCCAGGAGTTGTCGGGACATGAGAGGCTTCCAATCGATTTAAGGGAGGGAGCAAGAACAATCAATAGATTTGTGTTAAGTTAAGCACATGGATAGCCGCCTATTTAACAGATACTTTCGTACTTTGCTGTGTGTGTCGCGGTCAGTGCGTGTTTGGTGTGGGTGGCTCTTTTGGTTTGGCAGCGCGTGTATTTTATTTATATTTGTATGACATTGCTACCCAGCGAAATGTCAAAAGCAAACAAAAGCCAAGCACCGTCACAATAATCATAACAACAACAACAACTACAACCACAACTACAACTACAACTACAACTACAATGTGAAAAACGCTTGGAGCAGACAGACGCACATCTACAGATACAAAGATACTTTCAATTTTCAGATGCTTTCGCTTTCCGTTGACTCTACTTACAGCTCGTGCCTTGATTTTTATGGGCTACGATTGGAATGATAGGAGGCAGAATACTTTGTTTTGATTGTAATTGCGGTTCAAGTTGGCAAAAAAGGATAAAAAGGAAGACTGTTGTGATGTTAAGAAAAGCTTGAATTGATTACGTAAACGGATTTGTTGAAATTAAAGCTTATCCATTGTTACCAAATAAGCTATTTGGCATATCCAGATTAATTGTTTTGTTTAAATAAATTGTAAAAGCCGGACGTTCATTGTAGATAACTAATAAATATTATATTCTTATTAATTTATTGTTCAATTGATTATAATTTACTCATATTCTTTCAGATGCTACAAATATTCATGCTCTGCTCGCGTAGCACTTTGGACCTCCACCCATCAATCATTTCAATGTCAAAGTATCTGACAGATACACGTTTATATTAATACAGCATTGTACTACAATTAGTTGTAGCCAATAAAAAATTAAAACAATTATAACTGGCCTCCTTCTATACATACATAATTATTTATTTATATACAAATTTGTTATGATTATAACTAATTTAACTAACCTGCCTATAATTTGTTTAGTTCCAAGGGGTTTCCTTTTTTATGGCCAAGTTCTTGGCTCGCCCGTTCACGTAGTAATAAAAAATATGAGTTGTCAAAGTTGTCGCATAAATATCGCAAACATATAGCTAATAGCGATTATATACACGCGCATATATATGTATGTATATAAGTATAGATGCTATGTTGAAGTCGTCGTTATATATGTTTTGGACATAAGGCTATGTATTGCGTGCTTCGGTACCGTTATATACGTATCCACCTCCGCCTAAAAACTGTGCCAAGGAAGTGGCCCAGCGAATTGGGGGGATGGCAAAGGATTATGCTTGGCCTGAACTTTCACTTTTCAAACACACATTCACGGTCACACACACTTACACAACTCGGTTCTGGCCCACACACAGTTGGCGCTGGTTGCTTAGGTAACACACTATTTTTAATAAAGTTGTGTGCACTTTTTATGACGATATGTTTAGTGCTAAGCTCGTTTCATTAGCTTTTGTTAATTTTTTTTAATTTATTTCAGAACTTAATCTCACACGCGACGGCTCGAGAGTTGATTGTAAAGAAAAGGAGTTGCACCGTCGGATTTAATCGTGATGTGGTGTCAAAAGCATACGAGATACAAAAACGATTCACGGTAAATACCAAATGCAAAAATTAAATTTGTCAATTTAATTTGGTTTCTTTATTTTGCCAGCGCTCGTCGTGGCAGCCGTGGCAGCACCGCCAGTTGTAGTGGCATCGACGGCGACTTGGTCGCAATAAGAGTGTCATTCAAGGGCATTGCAAGGTCGTAGCAGCTCACACAGCAGTGTCGACAGTCGGCAGTCGGCAGTTGCGTCTTTCGCCCACTGGCAGCTATATTGCTGAGAGTACGCACGGCATGGGCCGTATTCAGATACAGATACAAAGATACGAGCACTTTTTCGCAAAGAGAATTTAACTGAGAACGATGGAGAGTGTGAGAGAAGAGAGAGATGGAGAGAGTAAGCTAGGGAGATCGCACACTGCGCTTTAATTAGTATTAATTTGCCATCTGTATCTGCTACGTGCTGACACAAGTGTATCTTACAGATACAATAATGCGTTATCTCACAAATTGCTTTACAATATTTTGTAACTTTAACGCGACGTCCTCTGCATTACGTTAAGCTTTCTTTTTCTCGACCTGCCTGCCCGTGCGGCTGTCCTGTCGTGTGGCAACTGACGAACGTTTTCACGGTGTTGCAAGCTTTGTGTCATGCCAGAAACTCTCACTTTTCTTTCTCTCTCTCTCTCTCACTCTACTGACAGAGTGGGCTGGTTTGGGTGGTGCTGTGTGTGCCTCAGTTAAACGAGCAAGAGAAAGAGAGTGAGAGAGCAAGAGATGCTTAACCAACGAACAGTGGCCACAATGATGATGTAACCTAGTAAACTGGATAAAAGCAAAACCATTCAGATATCCAATAAATTGTAGCTAACATGTGTAGCAAAAGTTATTAATTTTATTTCAATTTCTTGCAGTATACTGAAATTAAGTATTAGAAATATAAGAGAATTCAAGTTTTCGAATTTTAAATGTGTTTGTTTATCTTGTACCACTGTCAAAAGGTCTGTTTATTTATCTCATTCTCTCTCGGACTCTCTCTGTTGTACTCTTTATACTTTTTCGCTCCACTCAGTCTAGTGTGAAGCCGGCTTTTTTTAAGGTTTCTGTTTTGCTAAATGTTGTTTATTAATTTATTTTTTTTGCTTTTGTATAATTGTTAGCTTGTTTTTTTCATTTTGTATTTATTGTTTTTATCTGGTAGCAATGTATACATAAACAAATATAGAATCATTTATGCGAGAATATACACTTGTGTATGTGTAATTTGAATATTGTTCGCAATGTTGTCTGTTGTCTTAAAGGTGCGTTGACCGCATTTGGCCTGCTTGAATCGAAATTAAATTGCAATTGCCGCCTGTTCTCCTCTAAATACATATATCAATTATATCACATTTAGCATTTGTATCTTTGTGTTTGTTTGTACTAAAAGGAATTGCATTTATATGCAGTTATTATTGTGTTATAGTTGTTATTGTCTGAAAAGTTATGCTTTTTTCAAAGTCCAATTGCGGTAAAGTGACGAAAACGGCGGGCAGTGGGAATTCTGCCATTTTTTTAAAATGTTTTTCAAAACAAAATATGACAGGTGGCGCTTTGTAGTTCCAAATGTGACCAGTGGCAGCGCTTTTGTAGTTCCCAATGTGGCCAGTGGCGGCGCCAACAAAGCTAACGCACACTAAATAAAATTACTTTTTTAGCCAAGAAAATTATTTATTTTGAACAAAATAAAACAATTCAAAATTAGATAAATTAATCCCGCTTCTTTTAAAGAAAGAATTATAGGAAAAATTGAAAAAAATCCAAAGAAAATTCGTACAAAGTTTCAAGCAAATAGGTGAGCACCACAGTTTTTGAATAGCAAAATTTTTCGGTCATTCATTTTTAAAATCCACTCGGAAGTACCGTCATTTTTTCATTCCAGCCCTGGTATCAAGCAGTTGCGCTGCTTGACAGCCCTAAACAGGTTGCCTAGCAATCAGCTGTTTATCAGTGTCGTTATTGTTGTGAACGGCGACAAATAAAATCTTGTTTACACATGAGAAATATAAATTAACAGAAAACTAAATCTATTCAAAACGTTTATCTGGCTACGTTCGTGTCGTGGCTTTTTTGTGCCACGTTGGTTTTGTCGAAAACAGCGCAAACAGGAGCCAAGGCGAAAGTTGATCGAGATGACAGCCAGCACGATTTTTGAAAGAAGTTCACTGGCGTCTCAAGGTTCCGATCTGCCCACACTTACGATTCAGCAGCAGCAGCTTCAACTGCGGCAGCAGCAGCCAATCAGCGATGTGGCAGCCGTTCGACATGTAAGTTTAACATTTCCATTGATCTTGAAATTAGAAAACGAAGCCAAGAATTTGTTGCCATAGCAGCCATTGAAAGCGCGTATCTACCAGCTGTTGGAGCAGCTGTTTATCCCCTGCAGTTGCATTCAATTCAGTTGGAGTATATTGCTACGCGCATTTTGTTTGTAACACGATAGTATAACGCTGTCAAAATTGCTTTAAGTATATCTAATCTACAAGTAATCGGCTTAATATAGTTATAGGCTATTACCAGCGATTAATGATTGGTTTACTTATTTATACGTCCTTCCAAGATAATTTCCGACCTTCGCTGTACAAGTTAAAGACCACAGCAGACTCCTCGTCAGTACATCGTGGCTTCTTAAGCAAAAGACAAAATATAAAATTGATGGAATTTTTATATAGCTTATCATATAGCTTATAATATAGCTTATAATATAGCTTATAATATAGCTTATAATATAGCTTATCAGCATTTCATGATATATAAACAAACCGCCAAACAATTTAAAAGAACTCAAGATATGTTTATAGTATATACATTGTTTATAATTACCAATACGTAATCATATTTCGTTTTCTTTTGAAACACACTCAAGCTTCTTTTTTTTTAAGTCTCAGTTCGATCTTGCCTGTCGTCCGCGACACTTATAAACTGACACAAACAGAAACATAAAAACCACATTTAAATATTCAATCTTTCTTGATTTTGATATAATTTTATATATAAAATTATTAAATATTTAAAATTTATACATAAACATTGAAGTTATATTTAATTATAACCAATATAATATATTTAAAATCATTTCAAAACCAACTAAGAAGTGCTCTGCTTATCTAGATGCTTGTTGAGGACGAAGTCTATGGGGTCATTGAGATTCCCAAGTACATTGAGGAGATTGTGAGTCACCGTCAATTCCAACGTCTCAAGAAAGTAAGACAATGCGGATTGCTCAGCATGTCAACTAGGCCGCAGGCTGACCATTCTCGCTATGATCATTGCATTGGGTAAGTTAAGTTTTTAAGATGTAGGCAAACAATAATCCAGTCATCTCCATTGCAGAACTTACAAGAGCGCGCAGGATCACTTAAACGCTCTGAGGCGCAACTCCAACTACAAACCAGAATTACCAAAATGGTGTCGACATGCGGTTGAGATCGCGGCGCTGCTCCATGATATCGGTCATGGCCCATTTTCCCATTGCTGGGAAAAAGTTTGTGGACACAGTTTCGATGTGAGTAGCTGCAATAAGATTATTTGAATATTTTGTAATTTATACGAATCCATGTTTAGCACGAGCAAAACGGATTGATCTGCGTGGATCAAATCTTTGCGGATGCAAAGAGCCAGCAGCTAATTTCATTGCGGGATGACTGCAATGGGCGTGGCATACAGCTGATTAAGGCCTTGATACTAGGCAAAAGTGATATGCTGACTTTTCCAATGATGGCACATGGTTATATTTTTGATATTGTGCACAATAGTCGCTGCGGTCTAGACGTGGACAAATGGGATTATCTGCGACGAGACAACAAGCGGTTGAAAGTTCTTACCGATGAGCAAATGCAGTTCGATGATGTGTTCCTGAAGGCTAGAATTTCACCGGATGGTCAACGCATTGAATATCGCTATGATGACTATCATCTTATATATAAACTGTTTGTGGCACGCTGGAGTCTTCATACGGGCGCCTATATGTTGCCCAAGACCTTAGCCTTTGATAGACTCTTGACTAAGATTCTTAGTCGATGCCAGTCACATCTGTTGGACGTGAAGGGTGACAGTAGTGACTGGGCTGATTTTAATGATGATAGGGTCTTGCAAATGATAGCCAACGATCCTCAAACCATTTATCTGAGTGCCCCAGAGCGCTGGGTTGAGATAACATCATGTGAGGATCAAAATGATGATTACATATATGTAAAAACCGAAAAACTGGGACCTGGTGTAGATATGAAGGCCGATGAGTGCTATGCATTGTACGGTGATAAGAGGTAAGTGATCTTAAAGCTAAAACAACAAATTTAATCCCAATTTAATGTAATTTCAATCTTTATTTATTGTAGCAAGAAACAAAGCATAACTCGACTAATGACGCCCACTTCTTTCAACGCTTGCTTTAAGTTGCTGTAATAAAATCTCCATTGAGATCATTAAAACCACTGAGAATGGTATCAAAAGAAACAAAAATGAAATGAAAGAATTTTTATATATTTTATTATCTACAATTTACTTGTGTTCACTTCAAAATAGCCAGCATTGAAGCTACTATTTGAATCATAAATATATTTTGAAATCATTAAGAATTATTTTTGAAGTATTTGTTACTAACATTATTTTGCAGTAGACAAAGGAATGAAATCGTTGTTTTGTTTGTTTTCATTTTTATTTTAGTTGTTTTATTTTTAAGGCTTCTCTGTAAACTGAAAATAAATATATTTTTTTAAATGAGTCTAAAATTGAATAATTAGTCATCGAAAACTTTCCAAAACCAAAACCTAATAGTCAAAAAACTAAAAGGGTATAATTTTAGTACTATAATCGATAAATCATATAATACCTGTTATAAGATTAAAATGAAAATATAAAAAGTGCACTATTCGAGCAATGTAATCAGCGAGTGCCAGTTAAACTACCTATATACTTATATGACAATGTCAATTTAAGGAAATATAGTATTAAGAATAAGTCGGAAAACAAGTGCCATGTGCCTTAAGAGGATAAGTAAATCAGTTGCACCTTAGATCTTTCGACGGCTGCTATCCTAAGAAATCTGATATAACTAATCTACAAGATAAAAATGTAGTACAAATATACTGTGTATATCGCAATACACGTCTATGCACAATGATCTATTTTGTTAACTCTAAAACTGCCACTTCCACTGAAACTTTTGAATAATAATAGACGTTTTCTATATCTTAGAATATCGTTTATTATTTTTACAGTTTTTGAGCTTAAGAGTCTTAATTCTAATTAAACATAAGTATTAAAAACAAAAAATTTCAACAGTTCACTTGAAGACATCACAATTCGAATGCATTTTTCATAAACACTAACTAAACAATATAAATATATGTACGTAATTATGCATTTAATAAGAATACAAATAATTTGTTATAACCAATTTGAAATATACACAATGAAAACAACTATTTGCTACTACTATATGTATGTGTGGGTTGAATGGAGGGTAGCGCATATTACTTAATTGACTACAGGATCGAGTATATGTATCTTTTATACAACAAAATCAGGGAATCGATAGCTAATTAGCCCCCAGGGCTGCCGGATGTGCTGTTATAATCTTCTGAGGCAAATGGGCGGCCAGATATTGTTTATGCAATCGCTGGCGACAGAACTGATAAAATTCAATCTCATTTGTAAAATTGCGACGAACAATATCCTTGACATGCTCGCTGACAGGTGGCTTAAAGTTGTTTTTGTTGATCTTGGTCAGATACTCGGCGCTAGCTGTGAAATGAAGTAGGAATTCAGTGAGTTATAGATTTTATTAAGCATACAATACAATAGTATATTGATCCTTAGATCAAAGTTCTCTGAGTAGAACTGCACTTACTTGCATAGATATCCCGCACGCCTTCGAAAAAGCGTGGCACATATTTCTCCAGTACTGAGAGCGTAGTGTTGAAATCTTCCAGAACTCCAACCACCGCGTACTGTTGCTCCACTGCGAACTTGGCACGCTCCAAAGCACCCACAGTATTGAAGGGACTGTATACAAGAAATCAAATTAGTTCATCAGAGGATAGAATTAGTTCAGAGAAACTTACGTGCACTCATAATCATGTCCACAGAAGAACAAGCTTTGACGGCGGTGATCGCCAATGCCTTCAACTGTGACACCCTGTGTGTAGGTGCACTCCTGGTCACCGCTGAGGACGCACGTCTCAAAGTCCTTTTTAAGCCAGGCCGGATGGGGTAGTGGGAGATCGGGAAAGGCGGCCTTCCGTTCCACGAAATACCAAGGAGCTCGTACATAATAAAACCAGCTGATCACACGCTCAACGGGATCACGCACCACATTCAAATAGATGGGAGTTGGTAAATTGAACTTGGTAAAATTTGTAAAGCACACATGCTTGATAAAAACTGAGGGCTCAGGCAGCTCACTGATGACCTCAGCCATTTCCTGTTGCTGATCCTCGGCCAGACGTATGGTCTCCACCTTTTGAACTGCATCTCGGTGAAATTGAAAATTATTCCGTTCAGAAAGTCGACGCAGCAGTTCCATAAATGTTTGACTGCCCACTTTGGGCACACGGTTGAAGAAGACCAGCTCCATTTGAGCCTTACGTGTGTTGTTAAGATCACGTACATTCAGCGAAGACATCTAAGAGAATATAGCTTATTAGAAGGATAATCAATCCAGAAAGGGAGTCCTTTATGTCATTCATAATGAGTTTACGCCATATTTACCTCAAATTCCTTGATGTTTGATATTTCTTAAATGGTTTATGTATTGTACTAATAAATAAATGTCCTTTAACAGAATGGGTTTCTTTGATTAATCTGATACCATCAGCAATCGAAGCTTTCAACAATCAACTAACAGGTTCGCAAGCTCATTAAACGCCATTTTTAGCAAATTTCAATTTATAGAAAGCGTTGAAAACTCGCTAATTTTATGAGGGCAAAAAACGAATTCAATGTTCAATAAAAATAAATGCATTTTATTTGGTATAATGAGGAACCAATTGTGTTCTGCCTTTGGGCATTACTTAAATGTTAATTGAGATTCTTCTCCAGTTTCAAAGCCAGATATTGTTTAAATAGACGCTGCTTGCAAAAGAAATAAAAGTCGTATTCATGGGTAAAGTTACGCCTTACCATGGCCCTAACATCGGCATCCACGGAATATCGCCGGTTAAAATCAGAAGTACTTGGTTTGTATACTGGAAAAAGGAGAGATTGGAGATTGGGGCTCTACAAAGTGAAGTGAATGTAATGGCAACCTACAATTGAATAGTTTGCGTGCATGATTGAAATATCGTGGTACATATTTCTCCAGTACAGTAAGTGTTATATTTGGATGCTCCCAAGTGGCGACCACGGAGTATTCCTTGTCAACATTCCGCTTGGCCATTTGCACAGCGTAAGGTGTATTAAAGGGTCTGCAGATGGAAGGGATTTTGGAACTTGTTTCTCATTGTCAGTCTGGGAATCTGAAGTTTTACTCACAGACAATCCTCGTGATTTCCACAAAAGAACAAGGTTTGTCTTTTAAAATCCTCGACGGCATCAACGACCGAATATTGGATATATTGACACTCTGGACTACCATTCCGAACACACTCATTGAAGGTCTGTTTATACCACGAATCGGTCTGTTGTCGATATCCTGCATAGATGCTTCGGCTTATAGCCAGCTTTTTGAAAGTTCGTCGTTTGTAATAACTGTGAATCATTCTTTCCACCGGATCCCTCACGAGGGATATGTAAATGGGTTTATTTTTATTATATTTCGTGAAGTTCATCCAATTGGCATGCGTTATATATAAGGTGTCCCTTTGCAGCTTACTCACCCAATGGGCCTCGATCCTTTGCTCCTTTACCGTTCTCATTCTACTCACACTTTGCATTGGCCCATTGAGTACTAAATTCACATCATTATGAGTGGAAAGGCGTTGGAAGAGGGGAATCAACTGCTCAGTTCCCACACGGGTTGGGTTATTGAAGAAGACCACTGGCAGAAGGGCACGGCGTGTATTATTCAGATACAGAGGTTTTACATAACGCAGCTAAGAAAGGTTTGGTTTTGGGAATTTTTAAGTTAACCGAGGTATCGGAAACACACAGAGAATCGTGATGAAGCGAAGGTGACACACAAAATAAGCACGAATTGAAATCTCTGATCTATCGATCCTGAACAAATAATATATATGTGAGGGAACACAATGAATATGATTACTTATGAACTATCTGGAACTTACGATTGTATCATATTTTTTAAAATCCTATTCTCTGGAAGCTCATTTAAGCTGACAATAAGAAATAGATCAGCATATATGTTTTTTCAATGGTTTTATTCTCTAAAAAGCTTTGGATACGCTGAGATGATGCTTAATTAGCATTAGTAGAGTCTTTAGTCAAGGACAAACTAGTTTAATAATTACAGATATTAACCAAAATTAAGACGTTCCAATTCTGTACGCTTGAGTGCAATATATTGTTTATAAAGACGCTGTTTGCAAAAGTGATAGAACTCATATTCATTTGTAAAATTTCTTTTGACCATATCTCTAACATCTGCATCAACTTTGGGTTTGCGATTGTTGCGATTGCGATTCTTAAGTTTCTCCTCATATACTGTAAAATTTTGAAGTTTAAATCTAGTATTTCCAGCAGAATAGTACAGGGTCTTACTTGGATAGATCGTCGTGGCAAGTGCGAAATATCGTGGTATATAATGTTCCAGTACTGCTAGGGTTATATTGGTTTCCTCCCAGGTGCCCACAACTGCATACTCCTCTTCCACCCTACGTTTGGCTATTTGTACGGCTAAGGGAGAGTCGAAGGGCCTGTAAACCATTCGCTTAGCTTCAGAAACTATTAACTAATTTAATTCAACACATTAACGATCTATCTCCATGTCGAATTGTTTAGATCTCAAACGTTAATGGGTTGATCAAGGCTGAAGTACTCACAGGCAATTTTCATTGTGACCACAGAAGAAGAGCGACTGTCGCTTAAAGTTACCCACAGGATCTATTACCGATAGGGGAATGTATTGGCACTCTGGGTCTCCATTGCGGACGCAATCGTTAAAGCTCTTTTTGAACCAGGCTGTAGGTTTGATGGGGGCATCGGGATTGTTGCGGTAATATAATGCGTTACGATATGAGTTGCGGACATAGTAATACCAGCTGATTACGCGCTCGACAGGATCCCGGACAAGGTTTATGAAGATGGGCTTGGGCAGATTGTAGGCACTAAAGTCGATCCACGAGGTGTGTTCAATGTAAACAGTGCCTGGGTCTTGGTTCAAAATATGTGCGGCTATTTCAACTTGGCTTTTAGGTAAAAGTTGTCGACTCGCTGCCTTCTTTAGGCCCGAGTGATCGACATCGAAGTTGTTCACATCCTGTAGATACTCCATGAATTCCACCAAGGATTCGCTGCCAACTTTGGCACAACGAGTGAAGAATACACGATCCATTTCGGCTTTGGCCGTGTTGTTCAACTGTTGTGGAGTCAGATCATGCAACTGGTTTTGGGAAGGGATTGGGAGGCGTAGGATTAGGAGAACTTGCGTGTAGGTGTGGCACACAAAGGATTAGACACAAAATGGACACACAAATAAATGTTTGGCGAGTATTGTTTAATCTTTCTACAAATTACGTATTTATTGTTAATGAATTCGAGTGTTTATCACCAACTACTTGTAATAGTTGCAAGAGTTTCTTTCTTCAGGGGGAATCCCCAACTACTTAAGCAATCCATGCTTGTCCAGCTCATGCAAATTGAGTGCCAAATACTGTTTATAGAGACGCTGCTTGCAGAAATGATAAAACTCATATTCATGGGTAAAATTACTTCTAATCATCTCCTTGACCTCTGGCTCAATAAAAGGCTTGCGTTTGTTCTTGTTCCGATTTGTGATCTTGTTGTTATGCACTAAATGGTAATTGTAAGTTGGTCAATTTACGATTAATATTCAATGACTATGGAGAACTGTTCAACCTACTCTCATACATCAGCTTGGCACCGTGAAAGAATCGAGGTATATAACGCTCAAAGACGGTCAGGGTAATATTAGTATCCTCCCAGCTGCCAACCACCGCATAATCCCGTTCCACATGCTCCTTGGCCATTTGAATGGCTGCTGGCGAGTTGAAGGGACTGCAAGTTTGTCAGTCATTAGGCTGAGGCCAAGTTGTTTCATTCCCTTAACCCTTTACTTACATACAATCATCATGATGGCCACAATAGAAGAGCGATTGTCTTTTAAAATTGGGATATATATCCTTCACCGTATGTGGGACATACTGACACTCTGGATCTCCACTCCGGACACAATCATTAAAGTTCTTCTTGTACCAGGACTCTGGTCTCATTTTCTTATTCGGTGACTTGCGATATTCGATGGCATTCTTATAGGAACCGCGTGCATAATAGAACCAGCTAATGACACGTTCGACGGGATCTCTGACCATGTTTATATAGATGGGCTTGGGCAGATCGAATTCATCAAAATCCAGCCAATTGATGTGCCTTATATAGACACTGCCATCATCTAGTCCTGCCACAAGTTCAGCAGCTTCTCTTCGCTCTATCTTATTCAGTTGTCTCTTCGAAGCTTCAGCCAAACCGCTGCGCTCCAAAGTCAACTCATCATTGTACTCCACCAAGGCATTGAACAGCTCCAGTAATGCCTCACTGCCCACTTTGGCAGCCCGATTGAAAAAGAGTACATCTATCTCAGCATTACGAGTGTTATTCAAACGTTCCGATTTCAGGCGTTGCAGCTGCAGTTGAGGCAGGATTGGGAATGAAATTGGTTGAAGTTTCGTTTAGACTTCGAGTTGTTCGAAGTGTTAGTTTCGGGATAGGTTCCAAGTTAGTAGGCAGAGGCCTTTTAAGATAGACAGTAGATTGCAGAAGACAGATTCTTTCGATGCGATAAGATCAAGTTAAAAGCAATCGTCAGGCTGGATTTTAAATAAATCCAAGCTTAAGAAGTATAAATGCCTATCCTATCTAATAAATATAGTTGCAATCAATTTAGCAATAAAATTATCATATCTAATTAACAATAATACACTACATTTTGCAAATAAATGATTTGCATATTAAATTTATTAGCTCATAAATTCACTCCCTAAACTACTTAATCTCTGATGGCCAGTTCATTGGCTGCTTTTAAATTAATTAAACTATGATCCATACGCATTAGATCGTTAAGCTTTAGAGCCAGATACTGTTTATGTAGACGCTGGCGACAGAATTGATAGAATTCGATTTCCCGAGTGAAATTGCGACGCACCATGTCAATAATTTCCTGTCTAATGTGAGGTTTCATGGGATTGTCGTTCGACTTTCCCGTATGAAGACCCGCTGAAAACATAGTTGCGAAACAGTTAGAAGACAGAGGAAACATTTGGAGACATTCTTCTCAGTACTTACAGTAGTACATTTTGGAGGCATCCGCAAAGTAACGCGGTATGTAGGCCTCCAAGACGGCAAGGGTTTCATTAGTATGCTCCCAGGTGCCAACAACTGCGTACTCTTTTTCCACATTCTGTTTGGCCAACTGCAGAGCCAAGCGAGAGTTGAATGGTCTGGTATTTTGGGGAATAGGTAAGGGTATTTAAAAAGTTCTTCCCATATTATCCAAACTAACTCACGTGCATTTGAACTCATCGTGACCACAGAAAAAAAGAGTCTGCCTACGATGATCACCCACTCGCTCTAGCAGAGATCCCTCAATGTAGGTGCAGACCTTTTCCCCATTTAGCACACACTGATCAAATTCAGTGTTGACCCACTGAGGATTGGGCATTTGACGATTGTTACGACGACGTCCTGGCACAAAAACCCATGGAGCACGTATATAATAATACCAACTGATCACTCGCTCCACGGGATCTCGGACCATATTTATGTAAATCGGTCGAGGCTGCTCGTATTTAGTAAAGTTCAAATAATTCACATGACTGGCAAATACAGTGCCATCCTCTAGACTGACTATATTCTCGACCCAGTCATTCTCATCGGCGGGTTCCAGTATGGGAATTATGCCTCCATTTTGTGGATCCTTTTCCACCTCATAAGCGTGTACTTTTCCCAGTTGTCGCATCAATGCTAAGAATTGTACACTTCCCGTTTTGGGTACACGATTATAGAATAGAACATCTATTTCAGCCTTTTTTGTATTGTTCAGTTCACTGGGATTTAGTTGAAGGATCTGCGAAAGATCGAGGGGGTTCCGTTGATAGATTTACGAACTACAAGAGTGCAAGCTGAACCATGAACCGACTTGGGATTAGTAGCGAAAATAAAAGACTCGTTGGCAATAATAACAAAATAGATCCCTGTATTTGTTTTAGGACTGAGTATTGTCTACACACTTTGTTTACAGTTCGCTTGAAGAAAGCAGAAAGGAAAAACTTGTTAAGTTTTCTCAGTTTTCGAATCTACAGACAGTTGTAGAAGAGCACGACACTATATAATTTCTAAGAATTTTATTCGATAGTTGGCACAGCCAAAGTAAGTTAGACTTTAGTTTAATACTCGATGTCATCATCCTTTCCATTCTGTTCTTCCGGCACCAGGAGATAATCATCATCGCCAAAGCGCTTTCCATTATTGAGAGCTGCATACTGGAGATACAGACGCTGTTTACAGAACTCATAGAACTCGATCTCATTCGTAAGATTCTTGCGAAGTATCTGACGAGTCTCATCGCTAACTATGCGAGTGACATTATTGCGATTTACTTTAGAGAGTCTCTCCTCACCCACTGCAAAGTCGAGAGGATTAGCAGATGTATCTGCAAAGTTTCTTCAGATAATGCTTACGATAATATGCCACCTTGGCGTTACGGAAATACCGAGGTATATAGTTTTCGAGTACGGTCAAAGTGATATTCGTATCCTCCCAGGTACCAACCACGGCGTATTCCGACTCGACTGTTCGCTTGGCCTTCTGCATGGCCACCTCGGAGTTGAAGGGCCTAATTCAAGGAGGTTAGTTCAATAGGAACTTCCTCTATAAATATTCCTACTTACATGCACAGTTTCTTGTTCATTCCGCAGAAAAACAAGGTTTGTCTGCGATGATCACCCACAGGATTCTTGATCTGCATCTGCTCAAAGGTGCAATGAGGATCGTGATTACGCACACACGTATCCAAGTCGAGATTAAGGAACTCATCCGATGGCATTTTTATGGAATTCTCCCCCAGCTTGGCCTTCATATCGTTATAATACCACCTCGCTCGGATATAGTAATGCCAGCTTATAAGACGCTCAATGGGATCGCGTACCAGATTAATATAGATGGGACGAGGCAGATGAAATCTTGTAAAGTTGATATACGATATGTGCTGACTATAGATGTGAGGTTTGCGGCGTGTCAGCAGATCCCCAATTAGATTCTTTTGGCCATCCTTTGGCAGCAGGACGGTCTCCTTAACACTTCCCGGATTGCGGGCAGTAGAAAATCCATTAATCTTTCCCAAGCGACGCATCAACTCCATCAGGGTCTGACTGCCCACTTTGGGAACACGATTAAAGAAGACAAAGTCTACTTCAGCATTTTTTGTATTGTTTAGCAGATCAGCTGCTAAATTATACTCTTCATCATTATCATCATCATCTTCATAGTCCAGCTCATCATCTTCAAGATGTTTGTTCTTTGGCATCGCCAGCTGATGGTCATGTGATGCCTTGTGCAGATGATTATGCGGTTGATGAGGAGTTCTTTGATAATGTTCATCATCTTCTTTATGATGTGACAGTTCCTCGCTGTATTTGGGAGCATGCACATTATGACCACGCAGCTGCATAGAGGAGGCTTTTAATTAGAGGACTATCACACTGTGGTCAAGTCGGCCCCAGTCCCAGCAAGCATTAGGAAACTAACTACGCGGTTAGAAGAGTTTCAGAAGTTTTGAAAAGATCAAGAAGAGATGCGAAAGTTAAGAGTAGCTATTTTATTCTTGAAATCTTATCCGCTAACTGTTTGATCTCTTTCCAATTTATATGCTATATACTGTTTATTCAGACGCTGCCTGGCAAACTGATAGAATTCAATTTCATGCGTCAGATTCCTACTGAGCACCAATTTCGCCTCCTCGCTGATTGTCGGCCTCAACGCATTCCGATTCACATTCTCCATATGCTCTTCCAGCGCATAATACTCCTCCCGGGCACCAGCAAAAAATCGAGGTATATATGTCTCCAGCACGCTCAGTGTGGTGTTTGTATCCTCCCAAGTGCCTACTACTGAGTAACGCTTTTCCACATTCCGCTTGGCACGTTGCATGGCCTCAATGGAATTGAAGGGCCTGTGGGGGGTAGTAGGGGTGGTGGGTGTACTTTTTGGTTGTGTGGTATTTCAGCAAAGTGCGATTTACGTGGTGAGCTCGATGAGTTGTCAGTGGCTTACAAGGACAGCATATTCAATGTGTTTCTTTAATTATTATTTATTATTTAATTGATAATTTGCAAACCAAACAGTCTGAGTTATTAATCAATTTTGTAGTTTTCATTTATCTAGTTTCATTTAACTTTATCATAAGGCTTCAATTTTTAAGCATTTATATTTTTAAAATATTTTGAAATATATTATGACACATTTAAGATCTTCAAAGACTTTGGGCTTAGATTATGGGCTTGGTCTATCGCATAACATTAATTTTAGGCAGGGAATGAAACCGTAACCGGAACCGGAACCGTAACCGAAATTCGTTTCGGTTTCATTCCCTGATTTTAGGTTAACAATAACGCATTTGAAGAAGGCAATATAAAAGTTATTAATCGAATTTAAAGGAATTTATTTAGATTTCTTAACTTAATACTACATTTTGTAGAGGTTCTTTTTCAAATATCCAATTATTCGTAGCCTTATTACAATTTAAATGCTTAGAGTGAAAGCGCTGCAATTTTCATAATCATCATCAACTTTTCTCCACTGACAACTGATCGAGCAACCCTCGCCTGTTGGCTGGCAACTACTCACATGCAGTGCTTGGGTTGTTGGCCGCAAAAGAAAAGCGTTTGTCTTCTATGATCCCCCAGGTTTCCCATCTCCAGTTGCTCATAGACACACTCCGGATCGTGTTCCAAAATACAACGATTGAAATCCTTTTGAAGCCATTCCTTCGATGGCATTTTGAACTCATTTCCAAAGGCGTTGACACGATCCGCCAAATACCAAGAGGTACGTGCATAATAAAACCAGCTAACCAAACGTTCGATAGGATCTCTCACCAAATTGATATAGATGGGCCAGGGTTTCTTAAACGCACCAAAGTTCACAAAGGCCACATGTTTGGTATATGAATTGGCTGTGGTGCAATTGAGTATCTCGGTGTTGAGTAAATTGCGTGCAAATCCAGTATCCATGAGTATAGTTTCGAGTAGTTGTTCGGGATCGCGACGCGCCTTGAAATTGTTGCGTTTGGCCAACAATTTGAGCAGCTCCATCAGCTTTTCACTGCCCGCCTTGGGCACCCGATTGAAGAACAGTGTATCCAGTTGAGCCCGTGGCGTGTTGTTCAGCTGTGCACTGGTCAGGTGTTGTAGCTGCCGAATTGCAAAAGTGGATGCAGTTGTTGCTACAATCACAGCACACACACACACACAAACGCTCAGAGGTGTGTGTGTGTGGGTATAACAAGTAGTACACATAGATACGAGTAGACAGACTACGAGTATAAGCGGATTTTAGCTGAAGCAACAGGCACAAATTGATAGTGGGGCAATAGTTAAATGGCATCGTCAGACACCCTGTGGCCAGAGTCATATTCCTACAACCTCATCGCAAATTTCACAACTGACATATAGCTAAATTATAATCCTCCCATTGGACTTACCTTTTACGCTTTTAATAAATTTTCTTAACAAATTGTAATCATTATAAATCGAATTTCTATCGCTTCTATGTCGCAACTGGCGCCTCTGGCAACTAACTCACTCAATTTATATTTTTAATTAACCAAAAAAAAAAAAAAATAGAAGAAGTAACTATGCTGACAAAATTCCAAGACTGAGTCAAAGTGTAGTTTTGTGTTAGTGTAATACAGGAGCAGTTGCTTGGGTAGACTGAGCGTATACGTAATAGAGATAGACAAAGACAGAGCGGAGATTGGAGAGATAATACCAGAGAGAGAGAGAGAGAGTTCTATATGTGATAACTAGTGTATTGATGTTTGTGTTGTATGTGTGTATGTATGTGAGACAATGCTATGGCGATCAATGAGCAAATATAACTTATATGAGGGAGCGCATATACTTATATATTTAATACGACTACCAATCACATTATGAGTGAGAGCGAGCGAGCGAGCGAGCGAGCGAGCAAGAGAGAGAGCGAGAGATAGAGGCAAGACACATTTTATGGTAAATATCAAACACCAAGGAGCTGAAGCTTCCTTTCCAATGCGAGGAGTAGCTTAACTTTGATGCTTTTTGATGGTTTTCATCGATTTTTATGGCCAGCCAGAATTTATGCAATAATGTTTACGACGATGACACATATGGATGGCAAATGCAGATCATAAAATGTATATATTAAATGGCTCTTACCTGCCCGGTGCTCTTCAGATATTGATATGTGCCGTGTAGAGTATTAATGTCATCATGTTCTGCAAAAGGTAATTGAAAAATAAATTTAAGAGCAGTCGATTTAAAAACCAATCAAATGCATAATAATTTAATAAGTAGCTTTTACTAAAATATATAGAAGCCTTACCTTCAATAGAAATCTGCTAAATAGACTGTCTTTTGGAATCATGGTATGATTATATTTTGTACCATAATATTTAATTTAAGATTCACAAGATTTATTCGACAAATAACACCTCTTGGAGGATATTATAATTTATGAATAATAGGTTATTCGCATTTATTATCTGACAATTTTCATAGTTGAATTTATGCCTTGTCGGTGACCTTAACACTTACCGAGGGCAGTACCAACTCCTCCCCTTGGTACCCTGTCAATACTTTTACTTTTCACAAAAGTGTTTATGCAATCCGAGCTTATGACTGGGAAGTCCACTCCATATATATACAAGTACTACTCACAAGCCGGCAGAAATGGTAAATAAATGTGACTGCAATAAATATGCAAGCTCATGATGATGATTCCTTTCACTTTCAGGATGATCATCTCCCTATCTGTGGATCAAGTCCCGTTTTACCGTAACCATTATTGTGTGTTATCAACGATTTTGAAAGGCGTACTTAGGATGTTAACCATTCAAAAGAGTCCCCACAACTACCTATGCTCATTCGACATGTTGGAAGGGCAATTAAAATGTTAATACTCGGGCGTAGGTAGCATCAGCTGCAAAGTTTATATACTACGAGTTAAGAGCTTGGGATTGCACACTAAATGACTGCAATTCAACATTTGGACAGGCGGAAAACATCTCGATTTTTTTTGGACGACTACAGTTGACTGGGCTGTGGAGTGCTGTGGATTGTGGTGTTGCCTTTGTTGGATTATAGAGGAGTGTTGTGGAGTGTTGTGGGTTGCTCACTCCACTTGCATCTTGGGGCTAAGCATTTCATAATTTGTCCGCTGCAGCCTGATGAACAAGGAAGTAGGTCTTTGTTTGAGTCCGAACACGAATCCATATCCAAATCCAATGGCTTTAAACCAGATTTGTTGTTGTGTATACGTTATGGTTTTGGTCATTGGTCAGTTTCACTGAAAAATCTGAATGAAAGTGACCAAGTCTAACTGGTTTTCTTGCTTACATTCAACAAATCGCACATCGGATTCGAATCCAAGTCACTGAACCAAAGTGAAATACATTTTGTGGTACACCAAAGCAAGAGAAGCCTTTGAATAAACTTCTCTCTTGGCACTTTTTGTGTGGTCTTGAAATTGGGTTACATGCATGTTTCTTTTAGCTCTCTTATGCAGCTCTCCCTCACCCTCACCCTCACCCTCACCCTCACCCTCACCCTCAGCCACCCCTATGATAAGTAAATCCAGTTTTTGTGATTCTTGAACTAACTATTGACAGCCTTCAGTATCGCCTCTACGTTTATTCCCAGCTCTATTGGCCATTTGAGCTGCTTTGAAGGTGAACCACATTACAAGTGTCAGCTACAGAGAACAAAAACTTCATTAATGACTTTATATATGTGGCTACTCATTCAGGGGCGGAGTTGCATTAAGCAACGACTTGGAAGTTTACTAGCTAACAATCTATGTCAATTGCAGTTCGATTACATCAACAGATTTCTTGTTACTTCAAATTTTGGGCATTTTAAGTAGGAGAGAATTCAATTTCCTATATATAAACCGAACATCTATGAACCACAATGGTCTGCAAATGTAAATTATATAGGATACGTACTTATGAAAAATATTTTCTAATAGGACTATAATTAAGTTACTTTTTTTTTGCATGGCTCAATATAAATAATTGGATTAGAAGTGTAAAAAAGTAACAATAATGTTAGGACTTGACTTTTTCTAAGCAACTCTGCCTGTTAAAGCTTTTTCTCTGTTCATTGATCTGTTGGTTAACTTGATTTTAAATGGATTTTAACTAGACCATTAACTCGCCCAAAGGCAAACTACCTGGTCAGGTATCTATCAAGTGGTTCAATTGGAAATAAAGTTGGTGTAGCTTGTACTAACAACATTAAACTGGTTTAATACCATTCGAAAGAGATAAAATTGAAATTGTTTTTGCTACAGTTTTGTTTGCACATATATTGAGATATACACAATTAAGATAATACTCGTATTGTATCTGAGGTTAAATGAGAGATATCTTGATTTGGTAATAAATTCATTTTAGTTGGCTTTTTAATAAGACAATAGTCTTGAATGTGTTTTTAATGGGATCTTAAGCATAACCACAAGGTAAGTGTGTTTACCTTAGCTTCAATCCCGAACCATATTCCGGTATTCTTTTCATTTTATTGCGTGTTCCCAGTTGTTCAGTAGAGCAAAAACAAACTGCACATCACACACTCCAACTACACTAC
The DNA here is from genome assembly GCA_035044365.1 of Drosophila neotestacea. Classification (NCBI taxonomy): domain Eukaryota; kingdom Metazoa; phylum Arthropoda; class Insecta; order Diptera; family Drosophilidae; genus Drosophila; species Drosophila neotestacea. The sequence continues at coordinate 222,787 of JAWNMD010000292.1, forward strand.
ACTACACAACTATGTGTCTTCGTTGTTAATTAGCCCAAGTCAAGTTCAATGCTGGAACAAAATTAAAGACAAAAAAACTGGCAACTTGAGGTGTCATCAACTTGACTAACGTGAGTTTGACTTGAGTACTCGTATTTGTTTTTCAAAGTCGTCAAGTCGTGTGAGTCAATTATATGAAATATTTATGAATGAATAGTTGGCAAAACAGCTAAAAGGCATTTCTTTTTGGCTCTCTGGGCAGACATCGAAATATCTCATCAGAGACAAGCCAAGGTTTTTCTTTTATTTTTGGCCATTAGCAATTTTGTCTTGCTTTGGGCCAAAACCAGACAATTTGTATCTGTCGTCTGTGCCTATGCATTGACGCGTGCGCCAAACAACAGCAACAACAGCAACAACAACTACAGCAATAACTACAACAACAATAACTACAACAACAATAAGTACAACAACAATAGAGCAAGCAACAGCTGCGACGAGTGTAACCCACAAGTGCCTCACTATCGTATTGGAGCGCATCTGCAGACATCGTCAGCATTTGAAGTTGGAGTTGGAGTTGGAGTTAAAGTTGTAGTTGTAGTTGTAGTTGCAGTTGAAGTCATCATCATCATGATCATATGATCGCTGCACAGTGGCTTAGCGTATGTTAGTAAGCTGAGAAAATTTAAAAAAACTATGAATGAGTGCATAAATAATATTTATATGCACATAATTGAATAATTACTTCACTGATGTGATTTGTGCGATTGTGAAAAAACAAAATTATATCTTGCTGAGTATTATATGAATATGAAGTGGAATTTTATTAAGTGCCTGCAAATTCTAACAAAATTCATCGGAGAATAATTGTTGGAAATGAACTGAATAAACCATCTACTACCATTTGATAATACCATCTATATATCTTAATAATAATTAACAGGGCCACGAATATCGAGAGTTGAATATTATAAAGCCATAGGTCGTAATTAAATTTAGGAATATTAATGCTTTCAATATTTGGCTGAAAGTCTTAGAGCTTAAATGTAAATAAATTATAATTATCGTGCTGTTCTACTTCTACTTAAAATATAATATATATGTACTTATATTACCAATGCCATTGTCAGTTTAACTAACTAGACTCTAATTTTAGAATCACTGTGCAGTGTGCAGTATTCAGTTGGCTTTTGTTGCCGACAATCACCGCACTTAGGCGTGAAGCAGCCGTGTCGCGATCAAACCTCCCCACTCCGATATTACTTCTCTGGAATCTACGGTCTAAGTTTTGGCATACTCGTATTTCGAATTTCGTATTTTGAATTTCGTCAGTGGCAACTGCCGTAGGCAACAACTCCGTCTAATTTGCAAGTGGATTGCAAGCCTAGACGAACCAAAGCTTCCGGCATTGAAATTAAGGTTTTTGCATGCGGAAAGTCTGATTTGATACAATGCCGAGTCAGTTTGTATTTCACAGTTGCAGTCGAACTTAATGATAGAGTTATTAGTTAGTTGGCTGCGCCTAAGTATGGGTTCGGTTTAGTCCCCCATTCGACTGTTGTTCTAAAGTGGCAATCTCAAGAGCTCTTTTCCCAGAAAAAGGTCAGCTTGGGGGCATAAATGTGTGGCAGTCAAATCATACCATAGAATGTATACGAGTACCGAGTACATTGATGTGGTCTCAAGTGTCCTACAAAGTGTCGAGTGGCTCTCAACTAAATGATTCTTCAAGTCCCAAATTGACACATGAAATGTGATCTATATTTTTTTTCTTCTCAGTGGTTCATAAAATTTAGTTTGACATTTGTACGCGTTGCACTTCAATATCAATAAAGTGTCCATGTTACAAAGTATTAACAATTGAATCAAGTGCCAGTAATGCATTTTATAGATTTTATTATTTATAACATTAAGCATGGATCAAATTTCTAAAGAGAGAATACAATTTTGGAGAATCAACAAATGTCGAATTTCTTAGTTAATACTTGCAGATGTTATTTAAAATTGGAAATGGAGTATGCTATATTCAAGTGTGTTCAGATTGATTCTTTAAATATTTTGCCAAACTTATTTCAATTAAAATTAACTCTCGAATTTATCTGAAATTTTAAGCTGTTAACTGTTTAATAATTGTATGACTGTAATGTATGATGTAATCATTGAAGAAAGTTTAAAATATTTAAGAGTCTTGCAGGTATAAATTCACACAAAAAAGATATTGTCGGACAGAAGGTCATGGTAATTTCGTTTAATATTCATATTAAGAACTTTACTCCATAGGGTCATTAGAGCCGATTAAAATGGCTTACAGAATTGGTAATTAAAATGTATAATCTGTAAGGCTAAAATAATACACAATAAGTCATTATGGGGTAAAATGTGATTCAATTAATAATATTGAAGTAATATTAAACAGAATTTACGCTTTTATAATTTCTATAAAACATCATAATCCATAATTTCCGCAGTTTAAAAATGCATTCTAGTTGACTAATGCATATTTACTAATTGAATTAATAAATACATCAATATTTAAATATGGTGCATTATTTATGTGTTGATAGGAGTACGAGAAGGAGTATATAGTATTGATAATAAACTTTTGGGATGCTTAACGCATGTCAAAAGGTTAATTTGCTGTTAGGATCCCAAAGCTGGACCCGTTGGGGCAGCTGCTTGCTGGCATGCCTAAATAATTTATTAAAATTCTATAAATACGAAAAATACCTACATACATATATATATTTTTGTATATTGAAACTACATATAGTTATATTATAGTTCATGCATATTGTTAGTTCATGCATATTGAAATGAAAATTTGGTCATACATTTATTAGGGCTGCGTATCTCTCCATATATTATGTTGATTTTAATTTTCCACTTTATTAGTGGCGATTGTATCTGTGTGAGTTTGAACCTATGTACTTAGGGCGCCATAAACTATGCAATAATTTATGCATGCATAAAGCATTGCGCTCTAATTTAACTTAAAAACATTCAACTAATTTATGGTTGCCCGGCAAAATATTGTGCAAAAAGTGTTAACAAAAGAGCATTTGGAGTGCTGTTTATGGGTTGGGTCAGTGTGGTCATTAAAAATCAATTGGGCATAGCCACAGCCACAGAGGCTTTTGTTTCCTGTGCAAGAACAAAAGGTTTATCTGACAGATGCATTTGTATCTACGATATCTACGCATGCAGCATCAGCAAATGCAATCGAGCGAAAACTTTGGCCCAGTTCTGGCCTATGATGGCCTTGTCTCAGACAGCTGTAAAATGCGTTTTGGCCCCACAATAGTATAAGAGTGTTTAGATTTGTATCTTAGTTACTTACTGCCCGCATCATGTCCGCTTATGTGATTGCCAGTTAAACCCAGGGCCGAGAACTCCGATGGCTGCAACTTCACCTCCATTTCCTTGAGGCGACTGTTCAATTTGTTTGTGTGCATGAACAAAAAGAAGGTGCAAGATATGGCCAAGAGTGCTATCAGCTCCACGGAACTACAAAATATATAGAGAATAAAGAATCGTGATTGAAGAATTATTGAAACATTTTTAGTCAAAGGTCACAGCATGTCAGCTTGAAAAACTCTATTTATAGACTCGTTAAGCTTTTGTAATTTACGCCAAATTGGTTTTTAGCAGCTATTATTTCATTTACACTTCGAATCGCTGTCACACACAGACTCTGACACTGACTCTGCCTCCGACCCAGACCCAGAGTCAGACTCAGATCCAGATATACACCAACCAACCGTAACCCTACCCGGTATTATTTGCTACCCTCTTCATGCAGCCGTTGCTCTTTGGCTGCTCCAATGAAAACTACAAAGTGTACGCTGTGACAACATTTAATTAAGTTCTGAAAGCCAAAACAAAATAGCACAGCAAGCTGGCCAAGGGAGCCAAGCCAGCAAATGAAATGCTGCAGAGCAAGCAACTGTAAAAATTATACAAGAAATTAACAAACAATATGGATGGTAAGGTGTAGGGATTGTGCTTAGGGATAGACACAGTTGAGTTACCTACAGTAGAGCTACTAACTTGTAGAATAACTCCAAATAAGCATATATAGAGGGTCGATTGGTCTTTTGACTAACTTTAATGGTTGACTAGTTGTTTGAACTGATTAATCAGAAGAATCACAGTAACAATGACATATTGAAAGCTATATATAGAATGAAACAATCTCCCTCCTTTAAAAAAAAGATGACCAATCATTCCTGAGATAAAGTTGAATTTACTTAAATTCTATTTTTGAGTACAGTTATGATCATATCCAATTTTTAAACTGATTCATGGTGATTTAAGAGATTAAAGCTATGCAAATATTTGTATTATTTCTCAAGTACTCGAAAACCTACAAAAGCAACGAACCACTTGGGTCTATGCGAAAAGAAGTTGGTAGTTGGTTTTGGCTTTAACCAGAAGGGCTAAGCTGGTCCCGGGCGACCGGACACAACCTTTTGTCGCCCCGCATTTTTGTCTGGTCACTTTTGAAATATTTTCGCTGCTTATTTTGTTTCTATTTTATATTTCCCAACGTTGTTCGGTTGATAACAAAACAAAGCTAACAAAGCAACAAAAATAAACCAAGTCAAAATTGCAATGCAAACTGTTTTCTTTGGGCAAGTTTTTTAATGCAGCTGTCGAGGAATCGCAAAATAAAAAAGACACGAAAAAAAAGACCAACAAATTAAAAGCAGCACTTTTTATTTTACTGTTTGCTTTTGTTGGCATAAATCTGCCGTCAGATAGCAGCAACAGAGAAAAAATACAAAAATCCAAATAAGAGTAGAAAAAAAAGGAACTTGTATGAAAATAATAATGACAATAAATGTGGCTACAGGAAAAAAAAAAGAAAGAAATGCTAGGCAGAGTTTTGAAAAGTTCCTCAACTGCTTGTTGCAGTTACAGTTGATGTTGTTGTTGTTTGTCAGTTGCTGGTTTAGTTTTCATCAGGTGCACAAAGTAATTTATTTCAAATGACTGCACCGCCTTCACAGAGCATTTGAAAGTGGAGACGGACAGTTGGTAAGTGTAGTTATTGTAAGTAAATGCAGAGTGCCAAATCACAGACTTAGAAGCGAAAGGCTGACTTTCATTTGGCGTGTGGTGTGGCAAGAGATACCCAAATGAAATGTATCTGACGGATACACCGTCACTGATTCTTTTGGCCATAAGGCGCTTTAACTTTTGGCCACCTGCTGTGCGCACTTAGCTCAAGTTCTGAGCTCCGATGGCCGTGGGTTTTTATTTCATTAGCCGAGCCCACAGTTGATGCCAAAACTTTGCCGACCAAAAAACATTTTACTTATGTATGTACAGTGTACACTGTACACAGTGAATGCTTTGTTTCCCCCTCTTTACTACGCTTCCCCTACAAAACAGCACTCATTCACTCACTCACTCACTCACTCACACTCACAGTTAGACTCTTCATCTTTCTGCTCCAACTTATTGTTAAAGTTGACACTAAAGTGCGCCGCAAATCCCACTTAAGAGCTGCTTTCCCCCCATCCCGACTTTTACTTGTTCTGCCTCAACTTTGTATTGTGTTGTTAGCAGTACCAAAAAAACTAAAAAGAAGAGAAATAAATTTATTGACATTTTGTTTTTCGTCCAGGCAGTCCAGGCAGTCCCAGTTACTGGCAAGGGCTACTCCCATTGGATCGCATGGCGTGTAAATGCCGAAAGTTATGTGATTATTAAAATAATTTTACGTGACTGCGTCGATTTCTTTCTTTCGGACATTTGCTAGAATAGTCAACACATTGTGTGCTTCCCACTGAAATCAGCCTCTGTTTGGATTCGCAACTTCAACTGCCAACTGGCAACTGGAAACTGGCAACTGCAGTTCGTTTGCTGCCACGTACCACATGTGCCTGCCATTAGGGACCTACACTTGGTTCGTTAGCGTTTTTTGTGTGCCACTGCGATACGAGTTCGAGAGAGTTCTATTTCCATCCATATGTGCATGTTCATCTGTGTGTAAGTGTGTGTTGGGGATCGTGGGAGTAGAACATGATGATACTACAACTCTAAACAGTGCTGAATTGGGACAGAGGGCATAGGGCATAGGGCATAGATTACCATCGTATCAATATGAAATTCAAACTGAAATGTGGACAGCTCATTGATCCAAACTGGTTCCAAAGATCACTGTCAACAATTCGAATACTCTGAAAACAATTTCCGGTAATAGACAGATCCCCAGAACTTGTCAAAGGCCTAAATAAACTAACATGTAATAAAGCCTAATTTTCAAGATTTTTATTTTGACTTATAAATAATAGAAATTCTTTCTGGTATATCAATGTATGTTTTTGAACAACCTTAACATTGTCATATTATTGTTTTTGTTTTACCAAACTTTCAATGAAAAAACCCCATTCCATTTCACCATGTAGAAATTGTTCTTTCATTATTTCTTGTACATCTTTTGGTATTTCCTAGGCACTTAGACAGCGGAAGCGTATATCGCATAGGAAATATAGTCTGAATAATAGTCATAACTGTAACTGCAATTGTTCAATTGAATGGCATTCAATCATTCTAAGTAATACGAACAGTAGTCGACGGCTGTCAGATTCATTTAGAATCGCCAAGAGTTTTCAACAGTCGACAGTTGCACCTTCTACATACTACATACTCGTATCCATATTCCCCTCGCTGCTGATTGCAACCACTTTTGTAGCTGGAAAAGTGCGCGCCTTTCACTTCCAGTGTTGCCTAAGCTATGGAAAATGGAAGAAAAACAAGAAACCGAGAAGAAGATGAAAGAAATAAATGGCAACAACAACAACAGTTGCCGCATGCAAATTGGTCGCCATTTCCGTTTATTGTCGTTGATACGTAAGCACAACTGCATCATAAGTAATTTAATTAAATGATGGTAAATTTTCCAACTAATCAAACATCTAGCTGCCAACTGCAAGCCATCAACTACTAACTACCAACTACCAACTACCAGCTACTAACTACCAAATGCAACCTGTAAACTGCAAAACTAACGTTGAACATTAGAAATGAATATTGCGAAAAATGGTTTACTGATACATATGAAGTTGAAGCTGGAACTGGAGTTGCACATCCAACTAGTTGGACTCCGATGAGCAATAGTTACATATATAAATATATATAAGCCATCTTTGTATCTGTATCTTTAAATACCTGTGTATCTGAGCATTTGCGCAATCTTTGCAAACAGACGCGTTTGGAGATGCCGCACGCAGAGTGTGTCGAAACTCTTTCAGCTGTATAGCTTGGAGCAATCAATAAATACTCGAACTCATTAGACAAGTTTCGAAAGGTGTTTGAACCCGGCTGACTTCGAATCATTGACTTGGCTGATAGTTAAATTTATTGGCCCGCAGGCAGCTTCTCAAGTGGTTTCAGCATCAAGTTGAAAGAACTCGCCAAGACAAGAAAGAATTATGAATATTGAATTTCTGCACACGGCTTTTCATGGCCCTGACTTTGGCAAACGATTCTTTTTTTTTTTTGGTCATTAACATTCGGCAAGAACAGCTTTTGGCCATGACATAATCAGCGATGTCGGCGATTTCGATGGCGATTTCGATGGCGTTGTCTATTCATAACTAGTTTGGCCCCAGGTCATAGGATGATTCGGCTTATTTGATATGCGCAAATAAAAATATGTATATAATAATTTACATTTGTTCGACAGCAAAAAGTTCAATAAACTTTGCGGCTTTACATTTTCTGACCTGTCTGTTGTCTGAAAACCTTTCGCTTGACTTCACGTAATTATGTCTTTTTCATTAGGCAATGACCATTTGAAATTGTCAACTGGGGTCAGTTTAATGAGGCCTACGACTGGATTTATAAACTGTACAGATCTGTTAAAGGTATTGTAAATGAGGGCACTATATCCGCATACAGAATCTTTACACAGGTGCGATATGTTTTATATTAATTTTATGGATAACAGATAACATTTAATCGCAAGCTAAAAATACTAAAGCAAATGAAAGTTAAGAGATAATATTGTAAAAGTAACTGAGAAGCTAATCATAAATTAAGACTTTAATAAAAACAACATCGTTTTATTGAAATACCATAAAAAACCCGTTTATAATTTAGGGATCAGTTTTCAGTAGTTTTAAAAATGAAACCGAAAATAGCATTTACTTTTACATACATTTTAAAGAATTCAGAGTAGAACAGTTGTTATGATGATAGAGAGCTTTATAATATGCCCATTAAAAAGTTATTTTTATTAAAAAACGAATATATAGATTTCTTGTTCTTAGAGAAAGTTAAATATTGTAAAGATGCAATCATTAATCTTTAAGAATATAAAAGATGTGTCTTAAGAGTTAATCTTCCAAAGAGTACATTCCGTGATAAAAGAAACAGTCACAAAATATTCAAATTATAGTAATGTTTTTCAGTCTAAAATTGGGAGTGGGTCTTTTTAAATGCGAAAGTAGCCGAAGATCAAGATAACTTCTCTTAGAAATGCTCCCTGTCATCAAACACACCTTGTAGTTAGATATATATTTAATAGAAAGTACGCCAAGGTGCGTATTTAAATGTATAATTAGCAATAAAAAAATTAAATAAATGGCGATTACAAATACTTATTTGAAAAGCATGAGAATTACAGACAAGGGCGTCAGTTGGGCAAAGGTCAATTAAATTACAATTGCATGACCAGAAGTTGTATCTTAAATACATCAAATTCAGCTTTCACTTATGTTGACATGGCAGAGGGGCAAGAAGGGAGACAAAGAGGAAAAGCTCTTTAACAATGAACTACAGATGCTATTTTTGGCAATTTTTTCCCCGAGTTATTGTTGATTTTTTACTGTTATTTCTTTGCGCTCAACATTTATGACAATTACTTTGTTGCGGTTATTTTATTATATTTATTGAAGTTTTTGTTTATTTGGTTTCTTTCTCGACCAAAATAATATTGTTTTAATGCGTTTTTAAATGTCGTCAGCGTTTTGTTATTAAAATAAACAGCAAAAATGTAGTTCAAATATGGCATAACATTTGATAAATTAAAATAAACACAATTGCACAGTTTCTCAGTTTCTTGGTTTCTCAGTTTTTGGTTTTGAGTTTTTCGGTTTGAAATTACAGTCCCTCAACCAAATCTCAGGCCTCATCGTCGTTGTTGTTTTCTTAATTTTTGCTTTTGTTTTTTTGCAGACTTCAATTAAATCATATGCCAAGTGCTCTGTCTTCATGTAGCATAAAATTGTTGTACTTGTACTTGTTGTTGTTATTGTTATTGTTATTGTCATTGTTGTTGGTAGTAGCATAGCTACTTATACAATACAACTAACTAACCGGCAGTCTCGTGCAAAATAAAACAAAAACAAAAACAAAATACTAAAACCAAAACAAACCTAAAAAACAATTGCGTAAAAAATGCACATGCCTCGAATCGTTGCTCTCAGAGATTATACAACTTTCTAATCAAAATAAGCATTACCTTATTATTATTATTATTATTATTATTACTACTACTCTCTTTCTATTTTGATTCATTTTCGTTTTTCATGGCGTCACGCAGATTCGACTATTCGAAGATTTAAAGCAATAACTCAATTGATTCAATCAAGCGACGACGTCAATACAATTTAAAAAATAAATACTCAATATATATATGTAAGTATTCGTCGTATAGCATCAATCGACAGTCTTCCACAAATCTTTGGATGCCTTTTACCGGTTTCCTACGCACTTTCTGGCCAACAACTCGGTCAACTCTAAGTCGACCCACAAACAAAAATGATACGAGAGAGGCACGTAGAACGTTTAATTACAATTGGCCTAGTTTTGTACTCAGATTTTATATATTTTTTTGTACTCAAAGCTGCGTCATTGCTATGCTATCAGATCCGAGTTAATAGTTTAATTGGAAGTCGTGGCAAAGAAACTTGCCCAAATCGCATTTGGGAATGGTTCCATGGACGAAGCTTCCGTTGATTGTAACATAGGCTTGCCAGAGGTTTCAAGTACTTAATAGGTAGTTACTTAAACTAAATAGAGACATTCACAGACTACGAAAATTGCTATAAGTACTTCTTTTAATTCCATTTTGAGTGATCTATCAAGTATAACTAAGACATTCTTAGATTTTAATAATCTTTATTTACAAAAACTCTTCAAAGTTATGAATGCCTTTATTCTGTTATGCTAAATATAAAGTTGGATCTATTTTAAATTAACTTAGTATTTATTGTCTAACAGATATATTTCTGAAACTGAATGATCAAAAATTGATTAATTATTAATTTAATAACTATAAAATTAATTTTCTATTTCTCTTTTTCAATGGTTATGCTTTTATTTAATTATCATTGAATGCAGATCTATTTTATATTATTGTAGCACTCATTAAAATTATTGATGAATTGAAAGCTACAGTTAATTCAACAATATAATTTAACGCATCAATTATTGATTTTATAATTAGAAAATTCTTTATCTTATTTCCCTACTTTTCCATTCTGTGTTCTCTTCTTTATTGGCCATCATTCCATAGTAATGCAGTAAATAACTCTTATTTTTCTTCATTTTCTCTTTCTTTTCAAACACTATTGATTTTTTCAATTTCCATTTCTGTAAATTTTCTTTCTTTGATTCAATTCCCACGATAATAAGTTCACCTTCGGATAGGCATAAAAGTTACTCTTCGGTTTATATTGCCTTTCCATATAGACTTGTTGTACCTTTTTATGTTTGGGACTCTCACAAATTAATTACTTAAATTATTGGTTCAATGTGCAGCATGCTCGACTGCAATAATGACAACAATAAAAGTCATAATCATAATAATCATTGTTTTTTTGGTATAAAGCAACAATCAGACGAAAAGTTAATGACTTTGGCGTTGAAGCGTAAAACAAACCAAAAACAATCAAAAACATAATGGGTAATCACTACTTGAATGCGATTTGCGATTATTATTATAAGCTAGTATCTTTGGACATGGCACAGCCTTCGTCATAGCATCTACATCTACATCTACATCGACAGTAACCACATCCAGAGCTCTTAACGCCTCTGTGGCAACGTAGTTACTATGGATGGATATTGGCCTGGTCTGGTCTGGCCTGGTGTTGGCGCTGTTAACCAAAGTAGCGTTAAACACGCACTTGGTCCAAGTTGAACGTGCCAGCTAGTTAGTCAAGCGTGTTGTCCCACTCTCTCCCAGTTATCCCTCTCTCTCTTTCTCTTTTGTTTGTCTTCTTCATGCCATGACAGTTGCATATCCATCAGATGCTCGTTGAAATATTTCACGTATCTAATAGAACGTGATCTCATAAAAACGGCACTGGACCGTCTACCGTAATGTGTTGTCTGCATGCTCATTTTCCGATTTTTCGATTTTCCTAGTTTCGATTCAGTCTTTGGGAAAGTCTTCCATTTAGTCTATTTCTTCGATTCGAATATCGATCAATAGCTGCGGTTTCTTCATGCTACAACTTTCAATTGCAAATTGTCTTGGGCCTGGCAAATCCAAAGGAAGGAACGTGCAACAGACCGTTGCAACAGTCCCCGTCCCCGTCCCCGTCTCCGTCCCCGTCTCCGTCCCCGTCCCCGTCCCCGTCTCCGTCCCCATTCAAGATTAGCGACAAATTGTTTTTTTCATTCGCTGCTTTCGATTCACGAATCAAGCTGCAGCTTACCTCCTAAATTCACACTTCTAAACTAACTTACAGTCAAAGTCTCAGTCATGGTCATTGAATAAAAGTGTCAATTTGGGCACAACAATTATTAGCTGTAGCACTAGTAACATCATCATTATCATTATTGTCATTATTTTCATTGCCAACTTGAACAACTGAAGCCGTCAAAGACAATTCGCCTCTTTGTTTTGCTTCTTGCAATGAATGAAAGTAACTCATGTTATATATAACAACTAACAACTTGTTGGATCGCGCAGTTTTATAATGAACAAAAAATTAAGTATACGTTTCCAATAACTGACAAAATGTTTGGTAAGTTTTTTTTGCATTATTCATCAAAAATAATTATTATATATTATTATAGATTATTATTATAATTTTAAAAACCTAATTAGTTCAAATAAGAAAAGCTCCATAAATTTTTCGACTATTTTCATACGTCAGGCAAACTCATAAATTATAGATAAACAAAGTAACCAACTAAGAAGTAATGTATGCTAACTTTAATCATATTGCATTAAATGCCAGGCCGTAACTAACTCATTACTTAAGTAACTGTTACCAGTATCCTGGTACCTCTTATCTGCCACATGGCACATGTGTGGCAAGTTTTGGGTGCATCATTTGAATTTAGCTTAACCCATTTTCATTTTCTTCATTTTATGGCCATGTGAAAACGTGAAGATCTCAGCTTCATTTGGCTCACTTGGTTAATTTGGCTTGGATTAACGCGCCCCGTAATTAAGTTGTAAAATCTATGTGGTTAGAGGTACGTGCGGGCTTTTCAAGTATGCTCCATAAAGTCCTAAGTACACAACAACTGCTGACTGCTGACAGAGAGGCGGAAAATGTGCGGGGAATTCAACCAAAAATAAAAAATACAACTAAAAAAAATGAAGAAAACTTGTGTCAAAATGTTAAACTGCAAATTCATTAGGCGCTGCTTAAGTTTTCCCCTCCTTTATCAACTACTTCTTGCTGTTTCTTACTGTGGTTTTGCTCGTAGGTGTCGCTGTGCGTGCAGCGTGCAAACGTTTCGAGCACCCCTCGTCCACCAGTGTACACATGTGCGATTAACACACTCTAATTGTCATTTGTTTTTGACTTGTCGCGTCAATTATGAGGGCCAGAACTTGATTTGGCCTCTGCATTGTCGCTCTAAATAGTTGCAATTAACAGTTGTCATAAATCAACGGATTTTTTCGAGTGTATGTGTGTGTGTGGGTGTGTGTGTCATACACCTACTAGAGTGCCACAGTTAGAATCATTCAAAATGGGTGCTAAACTAAGTATTTGCCTTGCTATTAACAAATTAACGAGTCTAGCATTCTAATGTGAAGGCTAAAGGCGATTCACAGGCTTACACTGCGCGAAATTAATGAGTTGGTTGGGCTTGAGAGAGCACAGAAGTTAAAGTTGAGATCAGCATTAGAGACATACTATATAGAGAACTTTTACTTATCAAACTCTTCCTGTATTTCAAGTTCGTTTATGAAGGTATATTTAAGTGGAAAAACTTTATTTTTTATCATCTCTTTATACAGCTCTATTTCTCTATTAGATTTGTTCATGTTGGTAAATTTCAGATCAGTAGAAACTGTGAAGCACCATTTAAGAGAGACAGCGAAACTTATTTGCTTGCACTGAATTTTTCCCTTATCCTACCTTACCTACTTTTTACTACAAGTCTGTTCCTATTGATTATCCAACTTTTATTTCCACCCATTTTCAGTTTATACTTTAAGTTGTCAACAACATTCAATAACAACAACAAACAAACAGTGGCAACACTGTAAGTCCGATTCGCACTCCATGCTGTGTGCCACGCCCACTGGGCACTAAAATTTACCTAAGTAGGCTGCTGCTGCTGCTGCATTTGCCAGCTCTTGAGTTGGGTCGAGTTAAGTTGGGGCTGAAAATGCTCCTAAGCTATATTCGGAATGCGGATTGCGGATGTGGCTGTGAATGTGGATGTGGATGTGAATGTGTCGCATGGTCGCCAGGCTACGACTTTACCATTTGCTGTAGTGCAATTTACTCAAAACTTTTACGCGTTTTCCTGCCACAATATGTTGTAAGAGGCAGAGGGGCAGATGTTGAGGATACAAAAAGAATCCTGTGTGTGGGTTTGTGTGTGTCTAGAATGGCAAGAGGGGCAGGTGCACGCCCACATTTTGACTTGGCATCGCACGTGCTGCTTGCAGCGAATGTTAATAACATTTTGTGCCAACAACAACAGCAACAACAACGGCAACAACAACGACAGCAACAACAACGGCAACAACAATTGAGGCGAAAAATTTACGCACTTGACAACAACTCGACACTGTTTGCTGTAGTTGTTGCCGTTGTTGTCGCTTCCTTTAACGAGCTCATCCTTGTTGCAACTAGCGTACGTGTCGTGCCTCCCGCCCACGCTACACATGCCCCACTCCTGTCTTACTCCTGTCCCATTCCTGCTCCTTTCCCGCCCCATTCCTACTCCCATTTTCAGTCGTCTTCTGCTTACTTTTACTACTTGACGCTGTCATTTGCGGCATTGCAATTAATTTTTGCTTGCTGTGTGTGTACGTGTGTGTGTGAGAGTGTGTGTGTATGTGTGTGAGGGCATTCGGGTTGAAGGCGTGTCTGGTGGCAAGGGTGCTGACATGCAGCTTGGCACACTAATTTCTGATCTCTGCTGCCACAACAACAACAACAACAACAACAACAACAACAACAACAACAACAGCAGCAGCAAGAAGAAGGAGATTGTCAAAAGCTTCTCATTTAACGCCTGCATGACTCGCCTATCAATGATGAGCTAAGGAAAAGGGGTTAGAGGGGGTTAAGGTTGGCAATGCAGGTTAAGCTGCGGCTGTGGCCATGATAAGCGTATGCAGCGTTGTTGTTATCAATTTAGTTCAGGTACGGTTTGAACATCTTCCAGCTTAAACTGAACTTGAATTAAAACGTAAAATGCATGAGAGGAATGGAAGATTGTGAGATTATATCTTAAGAAATAATATGATAATTGAGTATTTGGTTAAATAATCTAGATACTTTACAAGTTGAAAATCCTTTAAGAACTTGACAAAAATGTTAATGGGAAACTATATTATAAGTTGAAGTATCTTTTGACACCGTCATTATAAACTGACAGTAAGATTTAATTTTGTGATTTTAATGGGAATTATAAATTATTTAAATAAATTATCATTTAAATTAATTATTATTCGATAAGTTACAATTATTTGTAACTTCTTTTTTAAATGTCCTATGATAACAGCAAAAAAAAGGTTTTAAAGGTTTTAGAAATATTCGACTGGGGAAAGAATAAATATAAGTATACTAATAATTATACTATCTAAAAAAAGCATTACTCCTTGTGAAATCAGTAAACTTAAAATCTTAAGTAAAAATATAGTCGATTTTCAATTGAATTTTTCAACTGACAGTCCGAAAGAGAAAATGTACAAACTTTAAATTTTGTCTGATAATAATATGCTGTATTTTACAATTTGTACAGCTCAACCCAAGTTCGATCGAATCAAACTGGTATAATTTCTCCAATTTTTACTTTGATAATTTCCCAAAAATATGCATATGCACTTAACTTGCTGACTTTGCATCGATTTGCTTGAAAGGCGATGTTAAACTTTCGCCATCCTGTCTCCTTCCCCTGTACGTCTCCCATATACTATCTGATCTAATTTGTCCCCCTGGAAATTAGCATGAATGCATTTTGCACACATGGCAAAAGAAGCAAAAATAAAAGAAATGGAAAAACTTGCGAGGGAAATTGCTTAATTAATTTTCAAGCTATTGGCGTAAAATTGAAAGCATGCGAGTTAGGAGCTCTGCAAATAAAACGTTATTTTAATGTAGCTTCGACTGGATGACGATGGGTTGCTGACTTTTGGGCTGATGAAGAGGACAGATAGAGAGTGTGAGAGAGAGAGAGTACTGGGAGAGGAACTCCCTCGGGATGCATTCTGTTTGATATTTTTATGTGCAAGTTTTCCAGTTGTTTTTGTGTGTGCGGCAATTGCCGGTAAAACGAGTTGCAAACGGTTTTCAGACGATGACGATGACGATGTCGACCTACTTTAAAGCCTGAACCTGGGACGGGCGTCTGCTGCAACGGCAACTGTTGTTGCTGCATCAGTTGCTGCTACCGATGCTGCTGATGCTGCTGATGCTGCTGCTGCTGCTGCCGTTAGCTTGGATGCTGGCGCCACTTTCTTTGGCGTCCAGTTGACTGGTTGACACCGATTTGAATGGCAAGTTTCAGTTTGGCTCGCAGCTCAGGCTTTTTATACTATTATGCTAAAACTTAACTACAAATAAGCGCCGTTCATTCTGTCACGTGAAAGTCAAGGCGTACTCGTAATACGAGAGACCCCTGATCAGCTAAAAACCTAGCAGCGAACATAATGAAAATGACACGGCTCAAGTGTTGCCATCATGAGAAGCCCCCTTGCCTCTAATATTTCTAGTTGCATTTCAAAAAGAGGGAGTTTGTGGAGCACAGGAAGTTGCAAGTGATTTTCCTAGTTGCAATCAAGTGAACTATCCATTTACTCAGAAACCTCTAATAAGCACTTGTTATGTGCAAGGAAAATCTATCTGCGCTTCAAATTATAAGGAGTTTTTGTAATTTCCAAGAAACCAGTTCTAAAATGATTTCAGCTTATTACTCGAGCTCAGAAAATAATTATATTTAAACTATGAATTGAGAAAGTCGGGTAAATGCAAGACATTAAGTTGATTATCTATCTTGTTAATTGCTTTCTATCAGCTGATACAGAGGCCAATAATTTTCAATCGCGAAAGTAGTTCAATTAAATTATACATTAAAAATGTTACTTTTAGACTCAAAGATTAATATCTGTTGTAGTTGAACTATATACATATTGCATCAGTTTAAAGTGATAAAAAGAAGAGGAGTCGTTATCTTTAACATACCATCTGATTTATCAAGAATTTCAATTCTGTTCAACTTCCTCTCTATTGAAATCGTTTGCACTTGAGGCGAACTCGTGCTGTAGTAAGTTTGCAATCGTCAGCTAAAAAGACCATATATGGCTTCCAGCATGCTCTAAAAAAGAATCTAAAAACTGCAATAAACCAGTTCAAGTTTTGGGCCATTATGTTGTTGTTGGCAAATATTGGCCAAGACCGAACCAAATGCACTTTCGAAAAAACAAAACAAAACCCGAAAAAAAAACGAAATAAAAATGAAATATACAAAGCCAAGTAGCTGCCTCTGAATCAAGCGAAGCCAATGCCGACAACACCAAAGCGGCAAAGACACCGCCTAACTCCATGGAGAGACCCCGAAAGACCCCACAACAAAAGTCCAAGTCAAGTCATGAAGCAACAAATTGAAATTGTAACAAAATGCTCACGACAAATATGCGGTTTCTGTGCATGGTTACAACTTTTTTTGCAGCGACTGTTGTGGCTGTTGCAGGCTGGTCCATGACGTAATGACCACGTCCAAGTCATGTGCTCCGCCAGTTGTTTGTTGGTTTTTGGCAGCGGCTAACCACAGGAGGGAAGAGGAGAGAGAGGTGGCTTTAACGGCGTCTAGGCCAGGTCCAGAGACACGTCCAGATGCGACTTTTTACGCTAACTATAATTAAAATTTAAACTGCATTTTTGCCTGCCGACGTTTTTAATTGCTTGACGACTGAGGACTGAGGTCTGAGGATTGGTCTAAGCTAAGAAAGACTTGTTAACAAACAAAAACATATGTATAATGTTGCAAAAACCAAAAACAATATTTATTAGCTGCAAGTAAACATAGTGTAGAAATGTGTTAATAACTAATTAAAAAATATTTTTAAATAAAAAACGCAAACATCAAAATAATTATAATTATTAATTTTTATGTTTCTTTCTTTCACTTCCGATAAATTACTGATGGTTAACACCCTCAACATTATTTGCAAAATGAAAGTAACTTTCAAATAACACAAGTCATGATCTATAAAACTGCAGAGGAAGCTTCTTTTGAATAAATATGTTTATAATAAAGTTACTTAAATTGAATTCCGAGTGTGAACGTTATAAAAGTAAACATTTCTTAAGAGTTTATGTCCATTCGAATTCGAGATTTGTTATTAAGGACAATCGTGGATTAACCTGGGGATTAGTTGTAATGACGAGACCTGTTATTTTTGTGCTTAACGGTCCAGGAAGTTGACCAATATTTGCTCAACTCACAATCAGATGTAATCCAGAGACATACAGACACCATTTCAATTTGTATGCAGCTCTAATTATTATGAAGTCATCAAAAGGCCGTAAATAAAGCTGAAGCAAAGATGCTTAAGCATTAAGCAAAGCTTTTGCAACAAATTCATTATTGATTTTTGTTTAGCTTAGTGAAAGGTGCGCTGTTTGCGATTTGTTTCATGTTTCATGATCCATGTTTCATGTTTCATGTTCCATGGGGGTCAACTGTGCACCTGCACAACGGAAACATCTCCAACTTCAACTTTACCTCCTCTGCAGCGGGTGGTTATGGCCAATAGCTGTTGGCCAACAGCAGCAGCAGCAGCAGTGGCAGCTGACAGTCATTGTGCTTAGCCGAAAATCAATCGTAAAGTACATAAACTAAGTTTGAGCTGAAGCTCAAGTGATGCCCTTAATATATCGGGGCAAAATGAGAGATTTGGCCGCACAGCACGTGGCTGGCAACACATTGAGTAGACCAAAAAGGCGAATCGATAGCATGGAAGAAAAAAGCTACAAAGATTTATGATTTACGAACATGTTTGTTCAATGTTCAGCATGTCCATTTCCCTGGGGCGGGGGCCATCATTAAAATCAATTTTTGATTTTACCATTTGCCATGAAATCCTCCTTTCACAACAAAACTATACTATAGATGGGTTGATCTCTGCACGCTAAATGTGATTACCACACATCAGAGCATCTCATTAGGAAACGGATACACTTTCTTTTCAAATGAATGTACATACAAAAGTACTTTGTGTATAGGTATGCCTTAACATTTCGGCTTGAACTGTTTGGGAATTATTAATGAAAATGCTTTACATGTTACAATATGCGTGTTTCATTTACTCTCACATATTATTTTTTTAAGTTATAACACAGAGTATTCCACGTTGATGAGCTGGTTATAATAATCAATTTGTACTCGTATTGTATCTATCCCATCAATCTTCATTTCCTAGGCAACAGCATGCGTTTATAAAAATACATCTCTAATGATTGTTGACCTTTCTAGGAGACCCATCAACACCCTTTGTTGACTATCTGTAATCATTACACCTTCTTTTTTTTATGAAAAGAAGCTTCATTATTAATAGCAACCCTAAAAAAAAGCCTCTCTCTCTGTCTGTTTGCCTGTGAAAATTTTAAATAAAAAACCCAACAACATTTTATGCAACAAACTCTACAAATTTATTTTCATTTTGCTCAAACAGTTTTGTTTGGTTTGTCTGCTGCTGTTTGTACTTTTGCTATAGCCACTGCATAAAATCTGATTGTTTTTGATCAAATATGCATGCAATCGCTATAAAAATTGTTTGTCTGTTTTTTAAGTTTGCCAAAAGAGGCAGCAGCAAGCTGAAGCAGAAGCAGAAGCCGAAGCAGAGGCAACAAATTTCAATTTAATTTTTTTTTTTTTACTTACTTTGCAGACGAGTAATCTTTAGCAGCGAAAGTGAGTTACTACCAACAACAAGAGACAGCGACAGGTACAAAGAAAGAGACAGGGATAGAGGCTGGAGACGAGACTCTTCCAAGTATGTAAATCACCTTAACAACAGCACACGGCGTAGATTTATGGGCGCCAGCTACTTAGCGAGCAGAATTTTTTATGGCCCCAAAGACTGAAACATGCTCGGGTTACCAAAGCGCGTAGAAACCATCAACCATCTACCATCTACCATCTGCCATCCACCTCCAACTGAACCCCAATCTCGAGACGTGGGTGGTTCGCCCATTAGAGAAATATTGGAGAACTTGTCACTAGCGGTTGAGCGGCTGAGTGTGAAGTGAAAGCAATGGGTGGCTACAACTTTTGCGGTGCCTTCAATTGAACGTCAATTAGCACCTAGCATATTTCGGATGCAGTTACTCCTACCACCTGCCCTCCTTTACCCACTCTATATAGATGCGAATATTCCTTTTGGTACGGTTGCCACTCGAGCATTTTGGCGGTGCTAAGTGGGCTTTTAGCGTGCTTTCTTTCAGGGCTGCTGCATCTGAGTCAGCGATTCAGCAAATTGTCTATGAATGGGTTAGTTGAGCGTTTTGCCAACTGACCTACTTTACAGTGGGCCTGAATTGTATATACACACATTTATAAGAAAATATCAAGTATACAACTAATCAAGAATTCACAAAAGCTAATGCTAAAATCAAGAGTGCTCTACTAAAATACAATTAACACATACTTACTTTCAGTTATTCAACTAGTTTAAAGTTCTCTATAACACAGCAAACATATAATATATACTGTCCTATGAAAATGAAGATTTTAATAGTAAATAAAATATATTCAAAATAAATTAAATTTAACTTGAAACTAGTCCATAAGTTACCTATGTTTGATTTATTGCCTTCAAATTGTGTGCCAAAAAAGTGTGGCTAAAACAGTAACAATAAAGACAAAAGCCCAAAAACCAAAGAAATGGAAAAGGAAAAACAAAAGCTAATGAATATCGTTATTAAGTCTATGTGGCTTGTTGTTACGCATTACTAGCCACGCCCACTCACAGGTGCTCCTCCTTTTGGCCATATTTGTATATCAAGTGAAAGCTATTCACTTAATTTCCACTTTTTGCTGCTGCTGTTGTTTGTTATTTTTAGCCAAAACTGTTGTGTTGCACATTTTTCACATGATTGTGTTAATCACTTTTTACCTTATTTTTTTCATAGACTCCGCACTTAACTGAACTGAACCCAAAGATTGGCATAGTGCGAATTTGGCTGTCAGCGCGACTTTTGACCGACTTACATAATTTAAGGGGGTGCATGCTGGCAGGGGGAGGAGAGCGGGCGTTGTCTTGTTTTTTTTTTAGAGCTTGCAGAGCATAACTATAACTAAACGAAAGTTGATTAGTTACTGTTCCCTGTTCACGTTTTTATTATACATAAATAATAATGGTTAAAGTCAGACTAGTCAGCTAGCTATGCTGTGGGCGGTTTTTGCCATCTATGTCTTTGCGCTAGGAGTTTATGTCATCTTTAGAAAACTGTGTGACCAAAAAGGCGCTAAACGGCTGCGGTCATAAATTGTTATGATTGTTGGCTACAAAACAAAACGTTCGAAGCAAAAATACAACAATTTCTAGGCTTTCACTTGCGAAAAGTTGCGTGTGAAAAGATCTTCTTCAGACATACAAAGTTAACATGCGGGTTAAGATGGAGAGCAGCAACTGTTTCCAGTTCTGTTAAAGATTCCGCCGATGAATATCAGGGGAGCAGTAGCAAATAGCGGAGTGTAAATGTGTGAAAAAATTAAAGGCCATTTGTGTGCATTGTTCTCACATAGTTACTTGCTGTTGAAGCTTCCGCTCCCGCATATGCAGTTTACACATTCTGGTTGTAAATAAAAAGCACAAGCGCAAAAGACAGAAAGTTCACTTTGCAAGCGACACAATTTTATCGTCAGCTAATTGTTTGTTTATGAATGTATGTTTAAATTTAATAAATCTCCTTAAGAGATGAACTAGTGCCGAACGCAGATTCCAGAGCTAACTTTTCTTATACTGAATTCTGCGACGAAAGACATTAAGTTTTCAATAGTTATCAACTATTCTAATAAAACTAACAAGAAGTTTGCCTTTTCGCACATTGTCCTTTCTACCATAAGAATAACATTTCCTTTTTAAAATTGTATATTTTTTTTGGTAAGTATATCGACCTTTTTAATTGTTTAATAAAAGGTATTTAGCTGACTCCAGGTTTATTTAATTTTAAAATAGTTCATATAGTAAGTTTAATATCGTATGTAGTTTTCATAGTTTAAATCGTAGCTGTGCCAAATAGCAATCTATTTATATTTTAATTTAATATAGTTCATATAGTAAATTGACTATCTTTTGTCGTTTTCATAGTTTAAATCGTAGCAAGTTTTTCATTTTTTTATTATATAATGCTGGTCGCCTTGTGCACCCTTTTTACTGCTTTGTCACTAGCGTGGACTGCCGTCTGCAGTGATATGCTTATGTTTGTGCATGTCTGTGTATATTTGGCAACAGACGCACCTGTCACAAAGAAATTGTAATTATTAGCTTTCCAATCAAAGCTCCCCGCAATTGCTGCAAATGATGTTCATTGAAAATGTGCCAAACAAATCACATAATTGTCATCAAGCAGCCTCAGCCGCGGTCGCAGTCGCAGTCGCAGTCGCAGCAGTCGGCGTCGATCAAAGCAGAACGCACAATAACCACAAACAACAATACCCGAGACCCATCAAATGCAGAAACAGAAACAGAGACAGGGCCAATAAGAGAAAATAAGTTAGCAAAAGAGAGCGAGCAAAATGAGTTCAAATAAACCAGAGTTAAAAAAAAGTGTTGTGTAAGCTCCGATTTGACTTGGCTTAAATGTTTTCATTCACACGTCGCGATGTGCAATTGAAGAAGTTCTAATTAATTATACAGTGCTCGTAACATGTGACGTCACGTCGTTATTCGATAATGGAATTACGAGTAACGGGTATAATTTATTTATAGCAGCACGTATTGAATGCTAGCTTTAATATGTGTTAATTTCAGCACTAATTTGAGCGAGCAGAAACAGAAGTTTCTATATTTTGTTTGATTTACGGTAACCAGGTGAACACCTTTAATTGAAAGTAAAGGTATATTTTATATGTCTTGGGTAAACTAAGCTCCTTCATGTTTTAAAAGGGACTAATTATTTAGAGCTTAAATACATTCATTACTGTTTGAGGGGATTAAAATAATATATGTATTAAAAACTCGCTCCAACACTTTAAATTCATTTCCGAGTCGTTTACTTTATTGTACAAAATTATGCCCAAAGAGGCAAAAATGGAACTGGTTGTCAGTCCTAAGCGGTACCAGACTGTAAACTTGAATAACTCTGTCAAAACTCATCCGATTTTAATGTGGAATGTCGTTTTGATTATGGTTTGATCTATAAATTGATTCTACATTTACAAATAGTTCCTTTTCGAGCCTTTTGGGAACCCTTTAATAAAACATATAAAAACAAAAGCTTGGACCTTGAGAGTTAACAACACCAGGTAATAGCAGATTAAGTGCATTTTATGTTTAATATGCACACAAGTACTTTGAATATATGTTAGTTATGTTCATGTAATGACATAAATCATATATATTCCAGTGCTTTGTGAAATTAACAGTTAATTAATTAGTTAATTTTGTGCGCAATTGTTTGCATAAGTACTAAAGTAGTACTCAAAAGCAGCTCTCATCGAAAACTCACATACATTGCAGTATCATGTTAACTGCAACTAGTATGCCTCGGGCTGCATGTCTGTTAATTAAGCAGCGAAACGATTTCTCACAGAAACAATTAATTAAATTAATTAATATCAATTAAAAAAAAAAGTAATATATAAAAAGAGCTGAGCAAATAGAGTACAATGGCTGTTGCATAAATCAATATTGTTGATTCTGATTTTGTTTTAATTATGTATTTCTTTTTTTCATTTTGCATTTTCCACTTTCCAGCCAGTAAATATTTATTTAATTTTGTGGCACACATAAAAGTTTGTCTTTTTCGCCAAATTGCAGAGCCAATTAAATATGCTCTTGTAAATAAAATAAATGCTGTTTACCAATTGATTGATTGAATGACTGACTAAATGAGAACTTTGAATAACAGACAAACGGTGCGTGAAATTTGTATAAATGAGTTTAAAATTAAATGCAAGAATGTGTCGAGTGTTACAAAATGCACTTAATTAATGTATAAATAATAAGTGCAGATATTTATAAGAGCATTCCTTTAATTTATTTCTTCCACATGTGGGTGTGATAAGTATAATAAATATAAAAGCGATTATAAATGCCTCAAATTTAATGAAATTTCATTAACATTAAATAAAAATGATTGAGAAAAGGTTTGACTATGTATTTTGAGTGAAGCTCTAATTTAATTTTGATTACATTTTGCAAAGTTCCATAATTTGTTTATCTGTTGAAACCAGACCAAAAACTACAAAATTCCCACACCCCAAAACAACAATCATCACCTTTTTAAATACCAATTAGTCCATAACAAGTGGGCATGTTTGTGTGTGATGTGTGTGTGCTCAGTATATCATTAGTTTACATCTAATGTGGTCTCAATTGCAACACTTTTGGGTCTGCCACAAGTTGCACAATAAGCGGACGCAGCAAACGAACCCCGGTTCGGGCCTGGCCAAAACACCTTAACTAATGGCCCAGGTAGCGACTAATGAGCGGGCAGTCAGCGAGCTGTGAGCTCTTTAAAAGGCAGCCCAGAACTCAACCAAATACTTAATACAAAAGCGAAGAGAGCCAAAAAAAAAGTCGAGACAAAGAAGTTTTTGGAAACTTGAGTGCGGGAGTGGGGGCTACTTGAAATACTTGAGGTGGCGTTTGAATTTGAGACTTTGAGGTTTTTCTTTTGGCTTTGGCGCGCTTTGTTGTTGTCTCCACACATAGTTTGGTAACAAGAAAAAAAAACAATATTTGAAAACTGGCCCCGAAGCTGCTCAGCAATTTCAGTGGACTGCACGAAATGAAATATGACTGCTGAGCAGAACAATTGAAAAAAAGAAAAAAAATGAATCAAACTGAAAAAAAAATGCGAGTTGGCTTTAAAAATTATTTTAAACTGGAGCACGTTAAGAGAATTCTGATTGAACGCCAGCTGCAACAGCAGCTGACCATGAAATGCGTTTTTATATTATTTTTTATTCTCACTTTGAAACACTTTTGCTCGATGCCAAAGTTGGCATCTGAAGCAGTCGAGAAAACCGAAAGTTAACAACTGCCAAGCTGAGTCGAGAATTGAGTGCATGCCAAGTCCAATCAGAGTCCGTTTCGATTCCGTTTGAACCGAGTGCAGTGCACAGATTCCAATAGGTAATTATGACCGGTTTTCGATAAATCGTCAAATTTAATTGCAACTCACTTTCGCAGAGTACCACTTTAGTGGTCTTTTTCTTTCTGAACCAATTTAAAAAAAGTGTCGAAAAAATATGTATTATATTTACTTTAACTATTATTTATTGGTCCTTTGGTTTACTTAATCTAAAATTTTCAATATAATTAACTTTATCGACTTACCGCTTGGGATACGGTATGCGTCTGTACTTGAAGGCGTTTTCCATATCGCGGATCTTCATTTTGTAAGATCGATCTGCGTTTAAAGACATGAATGAGGTACACACACAACACACAGAAGTTAACACTATAACCACAGAAAGATCACACAGATCTTATATATGAACTTTGACAGCCTTTTCTAATTCTTTTTGCAGCACTGTCACAAACTACAGTTAAATGCTGTAAGCTTTTTTCTCTTGCTGTTATCTGACAGCCCGGCACTGCAGTGAGTGAGAGAGGAAGGAAGCACGTGTGAAGCGCACAACGTTCGCGGCACAACTGAATGTTCCTGTGAATGCTTGGCCGCCTTTTTGGCCAGGTCTAAGCAACGATCAACGCTCAGCGCTCTACACTCAACGATCAGCGCTCAGCGAGCAACGCTCAAAGTTTCAACGTTGGAGTTGGAGTAGCCAAGCGCTAGTTACGTTTACCGTTTGTTGTTGTTATTCCAGCAGCTGCTTTTACCTTTTTCTTTTGCGCTCTCATTCGACTGCCATCTCTTTGGCCGGTCGCTCTCTTTCTCTTTGCCGCAGACAGTGAGCAATACTCAATATGTTGGACGCCACTATGTAGCATTTGATGTCTGTCGCATTGTAGTTTTTATCACTCATGTTTTTACTGCCTCTTGGCATCAAAATCCACTTTTGCTCTTATTTGGGTCGCTAATATTTAAACAAATTGTCAACGTAGCATAAGTCAGTTCCAAAAACACACAACTGTACTAATAATGGCCAAATACTTCTTAACAACAATTGATGTCTGTTGGAACTGTTTGAACAGTTGTTCTATTTTGAACTTCTTTTATTTCTCACTCAAAATTGACGAATAATTTCAAATTGTTTAAGCAACACGAATTTATATTCATAATTATTCAAACTATTCATTTATATTCAAACTACCGATGCTTGCATAAGCCGTGCCGTGTTCTTTTGTTGTCCATCTTTTTTTTGGAGGGTCCAAAAGAAAACAGGTTTAACTTTTAACTGCCCAGAGATCAAACTTGACCTTTCCGGCTTTGTGTTTTTAGCTATTAGCATTTGTTGTTCAGAAACCCGGCTTTTCATATTCTATAATATATTATTCATATACTCAATCTGCGCAAAATTTGCTATAAGCCAGACAGTAAAATTTCAGTAGAAATTAATTATGTTTACAATTTGAGCCCCGCACTTGCCGCTTTTGGAGCTCATTGACCTTACAGTTACCTTATAGTTACTTGCACTACAGTACGTTCTAAATAAATGTAAACTTTCAGTTCGATACTCTAAAAAAGTCTTCTTAAAGAGCTTGAAATGATATTAATTTAATTTTTCGTAACTACACAACGATTCTTATTTATAAACGATTTGATTGTATAACAACAGGTTAGCAGTTTTCTAAGAGACTATTTAGATTAATATGAATATGTTTATTACTAAAACTATATGTATATGTAGGACTAGACCCACTCTACTCTTTATATTATTTTAATATCAAGTAAATTCGACACTCAATCCAGCTGGAAATTCAATCCACGAGCCCCATTTAAGAGCACTTTTATTTAGATAACTTATCCTCCTACTTTAACAGCTTTTCATTTGTAATTCTATGATTGCTTTCACTTAACACTTCCCACTCACTTAGTACACAGACTTTCTCGGCTCACTGTGTAGTTGCGGCTTGGACTGGCGTCTGACGGCTGTTGGCCAAAAGTAATGCGTTTACACATTTTCATGTACATGTGTTGGGGGCATTTTTTTTGTGCTGTTTAGTCGGGCAGCAAAAAACTGATTGTTTATAACTTTTTTTTGCAACAAGCTGAAAATTCATGTAAATTTCTCGATAAAAAAATCAAAAATCGCGAGAGTCAACAAAAAATACTAAATACCATGTATAATCAGAAATAAAGACAATTGACAGCTGTCATAATTAACAGCCTGGTTAGAGATAAAGTTGGAATGAAAGGGAAAGACTGAAAGAGAGTGAGATGGTTGCATTACATAAACACACTAAAGCCTCCAGCTTCAATTGAAACCGATATGCAATCATAAATTAATAATGAAATTGTTAAAAAAAATCTGCAAAGTTGTCATCGGATTGCACAGTTCAAAAATAGTAAGTATAAATATTTCAATTGTCATACATTCCACTTAACTGGCGGCAAACCACAATCATTATAATGATACTCACCATGATAATGATGATGATAATGATAAAGGTTTCGATGATGTTTCGTGAAAAGATCTCTGGATACCTTGTACACCTGGAAGAGCCACACCTTTCCCCCATTTAGACGCAACTCAACTTAAGTGAACATTTGTTGTTCAAAACTGTCGTTAGTTCGTCACTTTGTCAGTTTGTCACTTTGTCAGTATGTCATTTTATCAGCTGCAATAAGTTTTTGTGCGCAGCTTGTTGTTGTTTTTACTGTTGGATGTTTGTTGTTATTGCTGTTGTCGGTCTTGTTGTTGTTGTTGTTTCTGGCATAGCAATTGTGCTGAACTGGCAACTCAATTGTAAATAACTTCAATTGGCCCTAGGCGCAAATACAAATATACGAGTATATTTGTGCAGGTTTGTGAGCTCAACAACACCCGAATTGCAGGTAGCGAGGTGTGCAAGAAGAGTTTGGGTTACTCTCTTTAAACAGATGGAACAATTTTATGCTTGAATGTATTTATTCGAAAGTAATAGATTATCTACAAATAAATTATAAACAATACTTTAAAATATGCTTGAATTTATGAAATTTGTTGGCTTAAGAACATCAATATTCGATTTCTAAATAGTTATGTTCGAATTCCGAAGAGTCCTGCTGTATAAAAACCATCCTCGCCCATTTTAAAGAAATTTCTCATGTTAGTGAGTCCTTTTTCCGATAATTCTGTCTGCTAAAGACTTGTGTTAAGATAGCTGCATTATTCTTAATAACTTAATCCTAGATAACATATTCAAGGAAAGACTATATTTCGAAAAAATCATTTGTATACACTTACCTAATAGGGGAAGAATACAAGCTAGTGTGTCAACTCTCGTGCCTGTGCTTGTGCCTGGTCACACTGTTAGGCTTATCAACACCAATTGGGGGAGGTCAGATCTGGCCAGCAGTCCCAAAGCAGAGCGAGGTGTAGTCAGCTGGCGGCCATAAACAGCACCATAGTCGAGTACATAGCCCAGGACAAGAACAACAACGAGAACCACAACAGCAGCAGCAGCATCATCAACAACAGCAACAACAACAACAGTAAAGAGAGGACACATTGCTGTTGGTGGTTTATGTGTTATGCGGGTTAAGCTGGTCAGTGCCATGGTCCCTAGAAGTCCCAATAAAGTTGGCCACCGAATTGGCCCACGCTTCGGGGCTTGGCAGTTGCCTTAACTTTAACACCGTCGAGGCTATTGGCCCAGTCCCGACAGGATGGGGGCAATCAACATCTGAACCACTTGACTAACAGCAATGTAAAATTGACTTATGCCCGAGAATTCAATAAAAGAATGCAGATTGTTGTTATTTTTAAAATTGTTGTTTAAGTTTTTTGTTTGTTTTGTTTTTATATTTTCTGTTCTTTGTTTTTAATTGTCTTGTTTTAAATACTCGTTTCATCTATTTGATTCAGTGCGTCATTATTTCAAGTTTTTTTTATAATACTCTATATTCATATATATATGTATTAATATATATATGCATGTATATATTTTTAAATATTTTCTTTTGTTTATCATACAAGTGAAACTTACTCCATAAAACTCAAAACTTACTTCACAATTTATGACCAATCCAAAATGGAGAAAACAAATTTCAAATTTGACAGTTTTTTTTTGGATGTTTCTTATTTTTTTGTGGGTTTTTCATTTTTTAATATATGCGCTAACGGTACGCAGTTTGACTATTTACACAGCTGCTGTATTTATTTATTATTTATCAGCGCCACTTGCCGAACATTCTCTTCGTTTTCTTTACTTTTTTTCTTTTTTTTATGCTATATTTTTTCTTTTTATCGAGCGTGCGGGGGCTACAAATAAATTACATACAATGTTTTATGCGTTGACATAATACAATTTCTCATACGTTTTTTTCATTTCGGTATTGAATCTACTATAAACAGAGTTGGCACAAGAATTTTCCGTAGTTTGTGGTTATATGTATTTGAAAAGGAACTGAACCGAATGACAATAACGCGACTTTGACCATAAGAACTTCGTAGTAACTGTTTTGACAGCTACTTATTAGCTCAGAATTGTCACATTCTCTATATATATTATCGTTATGACCAAGATTTAAGTTTGGTCTATGTACCAATTGTGTATAATTGATAATTAAGTTCGTACCCTTGCGGAGTCAAGGTAGATTTTTATACCAAAGTTACATCTTATTAATATATTGGTGTTAAAATCTGAAATATATTCGAATGGGATTGAAATTTTATGCAAATATAGTTCCAAAATACCTAGCAAATTTTTCAAAAAGTTTGACTTACTGTTTTCTAAGCAAAAGGTAACAATTTGAAGGATTTGAATGACGAAGAACAAATATTGAGGAAGATTTAAAATACAATTTAAAAATAAATAAAGAAAAAAAATTAAAAATTATCGTTTTGCCATTTTAAATTATGTTAAAATATTGTTAGTATACTTTTAGGCATATTAATATAAGTCAAATTTGTTGGGTTTTAATATTGAGCGGAAAAAAAGTATCATTAATCATTATTTTTGACTTTTATTTTCATTGATCAAATATAATGATTATATGTAAGTTTAAAAAAAAAAACTCAAAAATAATGATTATTATTGAAAAGAAATCATAAACAATGAAGGATCATTATCATATAATATTTTATAAAATAACTTATAATATTTACGGCCGCTGAAATATTGTATTAAATTTTTTATATATCATAGCTTCGATCGGTCAAACATTGTTGTTAATGTGTCAGATGCTATTACTTTATCAGATTTCTCAAGGATACTCATCAAAGTAGAGTCCCTTTGCCTTTCATACAGAGTTAAGATGAGTTTCATTTTCAATCGAAGAATTATTTGGTCTACAAGGGTATTTTAACATCGGGTAACCGAAGATATATGTAGTTGTTGGTTGCTATACTTGGTTGTGTATGGTTTATCTGGTAGTTTCTTTGTTTTTATTACAAGTATATTTCCAATACTGAATTTGCCGTGACTGCAATTCTTATTATTATTATTATTACTCATATTTGTGTGACTAAACAATAGATCTCTCATAAAATTGTACAAAGTGCGTTCTTTAGTTGAAATACATTTATTGTTAAAATGTTATCAAAAATTAAACAAAATTGTTTGATTTAATTTAATATTACCTTTGTCTTTTTTACAATATTGCTGTTTATTTTCAATCATTGTTATCGTTTTTAAATTTAAAGTTTAATGACTTTTCATATGGTTCTTTGCTATGGGAAATTCTAGTTGCTTTTTATTATTTATTTATTTTTAAATTCCATTTATACTTAATTTATTTGTTTTTTATAGTGCATTTAAAATAAAGTACATTTGTCTTATAAATTTAATCGGATTTTGTATCTTTTTGACTGTCAAATCTGTCAAAAAATTGATTGTTTATATGTATGTTATGTATTTACTTTATATCTTGATGCAATCTTAGACTCTAGTACTGCATACAATTGGCATAAACTAATCTATTTATATCTTTTTTTTATAATATCTGTAATGTGTTTTTACAAATTGTTTATTTTAAATGCTATTCTTCAATTATATCTTTAGGAATTAGCTTTCTTTTCAAATTGTTTTGCAGCTACAAATGGACAACTGAATGGAGCAAAAGAAAAATTCAATTGGATTCTTAAAAGTATCGAGTCTTTGAAGTTGAAAAATGGATTGAAATTATATGGAAATATGTATTTTAACATATTTATAACACATTATAATATGATTTGAAGACATTTTATGGCAGTTTTCTGTGATAATCTGTGAGTGTGAACATTTTGTTGGTTGAATGCATTCTTAAGTATTATTAATTTAATTAATAACAATTTAACCACTATGTGATGCTCATATTCATTTTCTTACTATAAGTGTGTGTGTGTGTGTTTTTGTTTGTGTATGTGTGCGGTATCAAAAAACCTCACGTGCTGCTTTCGGTTGGTTTATAGACCATGCCTATATATAATATACTGGTAATATCGTATGATAACTGCCCTAGTTGTTGATTAACTGACTGAATGCCTTAGTTGCTTAGTTCATACTTTAGTTAAACATAGTTCAGTATGTGCATGCCTTTGGATCACAACACTGTCGAGATTTTTACTTGCCCCAAATTGAAATGCTGCTAACAGTTTTATAACCGTAATAACTATGCCTAAGTTCTTAAGCTAATGGTATCAGAGAATTTGTTCTTTGACTTCACAAGACTTCTACTATTAAATGTCAATTTCACTTTCTTTTTAATATTTATACAATTTAATTGTAATTTATGATTTTGTCTGTATTTCGTAACTAATTGTAACTAATTTGCTGTGAGCTATGTGTGCTATTCTAAATATTATGCCAAGGGCCTCTTTTTAAGTACTGTCATATAATATTAAAGGTACCTAATTTACAATAGTTTTTGCTTTGCTCTTTTAAACCAAACAAGAAGAACTAAAGCTGCTTTCAAAAAAAGTTACTTTGGGTTGACAAATTAATGTAAATAAATACTTTTATCAGACTTTCGAAGATCAAACAAGTTGATTCAAAGATGGGAATACTTCTTAGACATGAGATATGATACTAGACTTAAGCAAGATTTCTGTCATTGAAGTATAGTAGACAATTTAGAAATATAACTTTTGATAAACATATTAAACATATTGCTTTATAGAGGAACTATGGACAAATACAAAATATCAATAGTTCCATGAAAATAGTGCGTTTTTTCTTTCAATTTAATGTCTAGTATCATAAGGTCTTCTGAAAACCGGGTTAACCGGAAGTGAAAGTCTTTTAGCAGATGGAAACTATTATACCCAGGAGCCTGAAAGATGCCTGGATAACAGCTTAAAATGTACTTTATATTTATATACAGGACTTGGTAGACAGTGATAAACAACTTAATGAAACGTATTTATTGTATTTAGTTAAAATCAAACCCAATTCTATACACATAATAACTACTCGTATCTGTATCTGTATCTGATTTTGTTCTATCTTTTGCTTAAGTCTACACACACATTCACGGATTCATGGCTTACATTTTAACTGTTGAAGCGCTTAGAAAAGTTACGAACTTACAGTTAAGCTTTAGTTCTGTCTTTCTCCCTGTTTGTCTCAATCGAAATCCATTCGCATTCACATCCATTACATTCTCTCAATAGCAGCTTTAAAACCTCCATGCCAGATCCTGGACCTGACCAACAACAACAATCTCCAGTTGTTCCACTTGAGCCTGCTCCTGCTCCAATTCCTGCTCCAACTCCTCTGGTCAGGCAATGTTCAGGCCCTGCTCCATTTGCTCATACAAGCCACAGCCGGCGGCAACATATCACACGGTGGTTTCACGATCCACATGTATGTACTCGACCGGCTGGAGTGGATGTCAGGACGCTGGATCAATGTACAGTGCCTCCTTCTTAAAGTCCTTCTTCAGGGTGCCAATGTTGCAAGCAGCTGGCATATTGCCATTGCCATTAGCACCGTTCATAAATCCACCGCTCTTCTGCACCACCGACTTTTTCCGCTTTCGCATCAGGCCAAACATACAGAATATCAGGCAGGCGGTCAGGGCTGCCGCAATGCAACCCAATGCCGCAAAGACGCCACCGGGTAGCTCGAGCAGTTTCCGTGCTGTTCCGCACTCCTCCTCGGACTCATCGAAACCGCTGGGACAGTTGTGATGACCTGCAAAGACAGAGAAACAGAAAAGCAGTGCAACTGATTGAAAAGAAATCTCTGGTCAGGTTACACAGGTTCGCCTCGATAGTTGCCAAATTGAAAGACCCTCCAGTCAGTGTCATTTGAGTGCTCCCTGGTTGGTTGCCTAGTTGGATTGCTTGCTTGCTTGCTTGGTTAGTTGGATAGTTGGTTGGTTGGATGGTTAGCTTGTTTAATGCGCTGCCTTTGCGGTTAAGCAGCTCAGTTGCAGACGCGCCTGGCTGCCCATAAATAATTGAAGCTAAAAGGCGAGTCCAGTGTCCCTTCTCTCAAGTGCAGCTCGCCCAGCCACTTGGCGGCAGCTGTTGCGGGTTGTCGGTCGAACGGACAGACAAACAGACAGACAGAGAGAGGGACAAACTTTTGTGGAAGATATTTTTGGGCCGCTAAGCGTACAGCCCGCAGCAGCAGCAGCAGCAGCAACTTGCAACAGCAGCAGCTTTGTGCAGTTGTCAGAAAACTTTGCCTGATTACAAAAACGTGGCCAGCTTGCAATGAAATTAACAGAGAAGCAACCACAAGTGAAATTTCTGTTGCCTACTCACAGAAGCCATAGAGCAAAAGCAAATGTAGAAGCTGAAACAGAAGCGACCATCACCAAATCACGTACACGTAATGCAAACTTGAAGCTTATCGAGGGTAGACAGAACAGTTGTGATGTAAAGAATGAACACACCCCATATAAAACCCATTTAATTTAAGAATTTAAATATTAACTAAGAAATCCATCCATTAAATGAAGATTTAAATTTGAATATCTCAACTTAATAATCATAGATTTAAGAGTAATATATATTTAAGTATCTGGTATGTTTAAACTGTTAAGTTTAAGTAATCTTATTTTTAGACCTTCTAACTTTAAGGCATTCAGGTATTTGTCTGTCGACCTTTTCCTGCATTTCTGCTGACTTTGCAGCTCAGCTTTGTTTCAACCCATGCGTTTTGTATCTGTACTGAACTTACCATCACACCATAAACTGGCGGCTATGCATGCATCAATTTCAGGACATTTGTACTCGCAGTCCGACTCCTTGGGATAGAAACCAAGTTCGTTCAGGGTCTCATTGGCTGCTGAGCTGGGCGCAATGCCTCCGGCACCAGCAACTCCGGCACTGCCAGTGCCCACAACTCCACCGCTGCCAGCACCACCACCACTAGCACCACCAGCACCACCAGAACTGGGTGGTGAGCCCATGCCTGTGGTTACGCTTGCATTCACATGCAGGTCCAATTGCTGCAGAAGCGCATTCTTCGTGCGATGAATCTCCAGCCATGTGAAGGCAATGTCGCCGGGTTCCTTGAGAATGGGTTCCAGGACCAAGCTCATAGGTCTGTAAGAAAGAGTAGAAGTTGAGGAATGAGATGTGTGGAAGTAAAGTAAAGTTGTAAACATTTTCGTCGGTCTGTCTCTATCTCTTGGCCATCTCCATGGCCTGTGGCTGTCATGCAACTGCCTGCCATGCTCCACATAACTTTGAGTCAAGTTTTTGGGGGATAATGCAAGGAACACCCCACACGGGTATCTCTTTGGCAACCCAGTTTCTCAACTGCAACTAATTACGCGCAACTTTCAAGATTCCATAGACAAAATACTCGTTTATTATTCACTTCACTTCGACTTCGCATTTCATTTAGAATGAACGAAGGCAAAGACGCTGCTTTGATTTCACCATTAATATTATTGTATTTAAGTAGTCTTTATTCTTTCAACTGCAAAATAAGATAAAGACTTAAGTCAAATAAAGTTGGTAACCCATTTGGATCAAGTAGTATAAGTGGAAAATA
This sequence comes from Drosophila neotestacea, assembly GCA_035044365.1. Classification (NCBI taxonomy): domain Eukaryota; kingdom Metazoa; phylum Arthropoda; class Insecta; order Diptera; family Drosophilidae; genus Drosophila; species Drosophila neotestacea. The sequence continues at coordinate 257,417 of JAWNMD010000292.1, forward strand.
AATTGAGGCTAAAGTGCATCGATGAAAGCTCGTAACATTTAAAATAGACAATGATAAAATATCTCATCTTTATATTCTCAATTTTATTGTCTGATAAGAGTACTCAGCAAGCTCTTAAGAACTAAAACATAAGAATCATAAGACCGAATTTAAATGTCTGAATAGATCACTGGCAAATATAAAAAGTATTTTATGCATTGGAAAAATGTAAGAAAACTTATGTTACAAGTAGTGCTGTGAGTTTTTTAATAAAGTATTCTATTCTTAGTGTTTCAGCTTAAACCATTCAAAAGCTTAAGTTGAAACTGAATAGTTAACATTTCATATTATCATTGTAGTAAATATTCAAATAGAGATGTTTTCTTCTCATTACGTTTTAATGTTATTGTTACTTACTCAACATTTTCATCAATTTCCCTTGGTACATTTAAAGTTAATGGGTTTAATAATATGCATAGTTGAGCTCTGCCCACTAAGGCATAGGTTCCATTTAATATATGTAGTTGCTGGTAGCTTTGGCTCAAAAAGCTTTTCAACTTTAGTTTCCTTTTTTATCTGCTTGCACAAACTAATTGCAATTTAACAGTTGCCTGCATTCCAAACATTTTTAACAGCTCTAGTTCTTAGTAAATGTAGGAGTCTAACCTTTACCATCTACCAGTCGAGTTATTTGGAAGCTCTTATGAGCTCTATCAAAAAAACAGGCTGCTTAAAAATGCAATAACAGGAAATGGCTACAGCGGCAACAAAACACAGGAAATTGAGCGCAAAGAAGACAGAAAAAAAAACACACACTCATACATTGAGGCAAACAAACATGGCCGTCAGACACACACACACAAACACACATTGATAAAAGAAACAAGAACATGTTGAAAAGCATGCAAAATTGTCCATTTGAGAATGGGATATAGCAGATAGAGAGTCGTCCTCCATGTGAGGACTTGTGTGTGTGTTCCGGCAATTTATGTTCAAGGTGCGTGCCATGAAAATGAACTTCGTTCTTGGTCAGTTTTGTGCTTCCGCTTGGAACGTGTTGCCATTAAATTTTATGTGCAAGTGCAGCTCAAATTTGTCGCCAAAAAAAACACTAACAAAAACAGAAAAACACAAAATAAAACATATAAAACACACATACATGGCCATGTGGAAACATATTTTTACGACACCCCAAAGGGTAATTGACAGTGTCCAGGCCTGTCAGTTGACCAGACAGTGCCAACTAATGAGCGTGTCGAGCCTTTTAGATAATTAATCGAGCGCATTTCAACTCATTTAGATCTAGCTGGTATGATATCCTCTAAAAATGTTACCAAAGCAGGGAATTAATATTTAAACCAAAAGCTCAGAAAGAGAAAGGAGTTTTAAATTGGTTAAACTAAAAGCTCTTGTCAAGTCTTCTAAACTAATTGAAAAGACAGCTTTGATTCTCTAAGAATTGGATTAAATTGCTTGCTGTTTGTGACCTTTTAAATAGAAAACTCCATTAAAGCATTACAGCTTCTTGAATTCAAAACTGTTTTCCAATTAATTTTCCCATTTAAATAGTAATGTTCTTATTTTGAAGCTGATGTCATTTGTGCCGAACCCATTTCACTTACTTGTTCATGAACAACGGTTGTCCGTTGGTCCAGTCCTCGGAGAATATGTGGAGTGATGTTGGCCTGGGACCACTCTGGGCTGGACAAACCACACGCATCGGTTTCAGAGGACGGCCGGAGTAGACCATCAATCGATTCTTGGTATGACATCGCATGGCATCCTCAGAGGTGGGATCAACGGGCAGATAGGAGCCCCAGGTTTGCACAAAGAGCGAACGTTCCGGAGACTGTGACTCAATGAACCAGGCGAGTCCTTCGCAGCTGGCATCTTGTGTCTTGAGCGGATACTTTAATTCATCCTCCCCACCGGCGCCCTTCAGTTTAAGCTGCTTGCGGCAATCCGGCTGACGCTTGAACTCATACGAGGCCGAGAAGAATACGTCGGCAAAGTCCTCCGAAATGTTCAGTCTGCTCACAGTAAAGGTCAGCTCCATGACACGTGAATGCGAGACAAAGGTCAATGGCGCATTGCTGTACAAGGCGCTTGAATTATCGCAGAAGCAGCCCAACTGTATCTTGACATCCCGGAAGGGCACATCGTACAGTCGCAACTCGGTGATGCGACCCTCGGGATCCAGTTGATTGCAACGTGGTCTGCCCGTATGTAGATCCGAGTCCGTGGTGCATGCGGTCCCTTCGCCAAAGGATACATTGTGCAGCACAAGCTTCACACGCTCCGAAGTGCCCGCCTCAAAGCGATACAGGCAAGTAATATTCTTGGCACCGCCTCTGCCATAGAGGAATACATTCCTCGGCACCTGAATGTTGCCTTTCCTTTTGCGAAAAACACGCGAGCAGAGCGGCGGCACTGGATCCTCGCCACGCCTACCCGGCCATGTTTCGCCTCCTTGTTCCGTGTCCACAAACTCGTAGTTCAGTGCAAATTGAGCTGGAAACAGGGCGGTGCCTGTGTGCGTGTGGAATTCCAGTTTCTGCAAATATCAAAAAAGTACAAAGTTGAGGAATGAGAGTGAATGAATGGCTACACTGAGAGAATTCAACTTTTAGTTATCAATTTTATATGTATTTCATCAATTTAATATGATTTACTATATCAGCAAAGCAAATCAGAAAACAAAATGAAATTTAATCCTTCATTTAGTTAATTGCTTTTGAATATTGATGAAAAAAATGCAGTAAGCTACAGTGGAGCAAGCTCGACAGTAGGAGACCCAGTACTTTTTGAGTGCAAAGCGTTCACTAAAGATAGTTCTTCAATGTTGCGTACCATCAATAGATGGCGCCACTTGATAAACATAGAGGCCGCTAGCGTCTCTTCTTCTTCCTTTTGCCTGTAACATTGTTAGTTAAATAACTTCCGCGTTTACCAACCGATTGGAATGAAATTCTTAGGACAGGTTTGGACTATAGCGAGTATTATATATGCCAAAAATCAAGGCGCTAGTCTTAAAGGTTCTCTTGTTATTCGTCTTTAACAAATATCTAAAACAAACTTGATCAATGCAAGATATAGATAAACCTTCATGCCAAATTTGGTGTCTGTAGCTCTTATAGTCTCTGAGATCTAGGAACTCAAAAATCGGACAGACGGACAGACAGACAGACGGACATGGCTATATCGACTCGGCTGTTGATGCTGATCAAGAATATATATACTTTATGGGGTCTGCCACGCCTCCTTCTGCCTGTTACGCACTTTTTTTTTTGCACAAACGTAATAGACCCATTTGTACTTTTTTAAAGTACTGGGTCTAAATATATACATATCATGTTCTATATAAAATGCCAGTCAATATAGTCATCAGAGCTTTAGATTTGTAAATGAATATTTAATTAAGTCGTGATAAATCAAGGCTTCAGGTCCTTGCTTTAGGAACAACGACAACTGATTTGAGATTGTTTTTGGGCAAAATGAGATAATCAATAAAAATGTACTAAAGATTCCTTTATTCCTATTTTTATAGCTTCAGTATTGGATTGTAGATGCAAATTGATGCATTTTTTTGTTACAGTGTAGCTTCAATTTGGCGTGAAAATATTTGCAGTTCATATTTGCAACATTCAAAAAGGCTAAGCAAGCTTATTGCGGTCCCCTCTATTTGCTAGGCGCACAGTTAGTACAGAGATCCACAGCCCCCAACTACCCCTAGGCAATGCCTCCTTCACAGGAGTCATCTCTCTGTGTATGTGTGTATTTGTGTATGGGTGTGTGTGTGTGTGTGTGTGTGTGTGTGCTTTGGCGAATTTGAATTTCGCCAAGAGGCAAAGAAGTCGCTGTGGGCAACTCTGCAGCTTCGTTGGCTTCGTTTGTCGCTTGTCGTTTGTCGCTTGTCGTTATTTGTGCACGTCTGGCGATGCACTCGAGTGTTTAATTTGATTAATTTTGTCAAGTTTAAAGCAAATACAAATTTGCACTGTGCCAAATTTGTTGGCTCGCGTTGTTGCCAGGCAATTGTGTGCTCGGCCCGAAGGAGATGGAAATGCAAATTGGGCACCAACAGCAGGTGCAGTTGAATGCTTAGAAAAATACAACACACAAAAATAAAAAGAAATACGTCCAAAAATTCAACAAATTGTACTTTTTTGTGTTGACAAAATAAACAATGGGAAATGTTCAAGTTGCCTAGTAAAAGTAGAAAACAGTTTGCACAACGCTTTTCAGTGTTTATTAAAAATGTTGCGCATACCTCTTAGCTGTGAAATTAATTTCATCTTTCTACCAACAGCTGTACCTAATTTTTTGGACATTATCGTACTTAGTAGCCACTTAGCTTGGGAGGAGATTTCTCAATGTTCTGGAAGCTATGAAAATTAGTCTGGATATACATAAATGAATACTAATGAGTGTATTTAGTGACTGATAAATGACCCAATTTATCACACACGAGCTGCTTAACTTAGTTTTATGAGTCAAGTGCATGTTTAATTGTTAATTGTGAGTAATAATATGCTATTTAAATAAATAACAACTTCATTATAAAGTCAATTGTGTGTGATGTGCATGATTTCAATTCCTTTTATCAAAAGCTTCTTGAAATTAATTGAAACCTTGCTACTTCACTTTTCATTTATTAAGAGCTACAACTTCATTACTTACCAAATCTCGGCCAGTGCTCACATAGCTTTCCAATGGACTGCAGGGTCTCTGTTTGTTGCCACCCATGAGGGCGCTACTTCCGCTGACTCCACTGCCAATTGCCGTGTGATCACATAGCTTGGGAGTCTCGTAATCGTAGATCTCTAGCATTAGACGTCGCTTGCCCTTTGTGCTCATCAAGGAGACGGCACTCTGACTATTCTTATCGGAACTAACAACAGCTGCAGCCGATGCTCCTGGTCCATCTCGTCCAGACTTCCCAGTGGATATAAAGTTTAGGCTATCTTTGATGCCGCCCAGCTGTTTTCCCGAGGCTGCTGCTGCTCCGCCGGCGCCACCGCCTTGATAACCACTGTACTTATTCTCCTGGTTGAAGACACTGGACTGGGTGGGTCCATAGATGTAAGTGTCAACCGGATTCCAGGCATTGTCAATGTTGACACGCAAGTTTCGATTCAATTTGGGATTACTGGCACTGTAGTAATAGCTGCCATAGTTGCTCTGATTCAATAGCGTGGGTTTCCCTCCATCTGCCGATGAGGCAACTGGCGGAGGAGGCGGTGGTTGTCCCGTTGTCACACTCGTCGACTTGATGGGCAAGTAGGTGCCATAGCTGTCCCACATGCGCAGCCGTGTTATCCAAGGAGGCAGATCACTCTGAAAAAAAGGGAAAGGACACCATGTAAGGACAGTATGTAAGAGTGGGCGCATGTTATTGTTTAATTCTCTTGTTGACATTATTATTGTGTTTCGCGCGAATAAACAAAAGCAACAAACGCGCAATTCCCCCTGCACCTTATCCATAATCTCTCACTCACACTCTCTCTCATTCTCTCTCTCCCTTTGTTTTAACACATTTTTTCACAATTCGCCTTGGTTGTTGTTTATGAAACACACACTTTCCTCTCCCACACTCTTTATATCTCTCTCTTACTCTCACTGTTAGTTGTTGTTTGCGCCTGTTCGTCTTGTTGTCGCTTTTTCGCATTCCCTTAGTGTTTGTAATTTCCACATCCCTCTCCCTCACTCACCATGTTTGTCATATGTCACATATTCAAACAGCAGCAATGAGAGTCAGTTGCAAAGTGTGAGTTATTTGTCTTTTCACGTTTTGTCACTGCTGTTGTCATGTTTTCATGTTGTTTCTGTGCCTCCTTTTCCTTTTATCTTCTCTCCTCCTCCTCCTTCCCAACCGTAAACATCTTCAGCATACTGTTTGCAGGCATTAAATATTTTTTCTAGAAGCCTGTTTGGAATGTTTTCCTTTTCGTGTCTAGGCAGTGATTACTGTTGACTGTGTTAATAATGAAAAGACAGTAACAAACAGCTGTGGCTTCTGTGAGCCGGAAGAAATGAAAACTGTGGTGGTAAGTGAGTGAAGGGAGCAGATTTGTAGAAAATACGCCTCAAGCTCATTTGGTGTATACTTTCTAAATTCACTCTCTCTCTCTCTTTCATTGTTTGTCTCTGCTTATTAAATTAGCCTTTAGTTTTTGTTCCACTTCTGTCACTTTTGTTTTTCAAATTACCATAAGAGACTACATTTTCAATATATCAATATTTTGGTCACTTTTGGCATGCAATTTTACAAAAAAATGAAACTCCTCAGAATCAACTTTAAAGGATTCTCTTTTACTTATTTGGGCATCAGTAGTTGATTAATGAAAATCATCAGAAAATGTAAAGGGGGGACACCTAACTAAAATTCTAACAAGAGCAAACAAAACGATTATTGAAAAATAACTCTTTTTAAATTTAGAATAAATTTATAGATTAAAATTTGTAAGGGATACATCTTTCATTTTAAAATGTTAACCATTATTCCATTATTCTATAAAATAAAGAGTATGTTCTTTAGTATCTTTAAGTTAAGTCCTATCATAATCAACATTATATTCATTACATTTATAGTAGATCATTAGTTATTATTATTTTTATTATCAGGTAATTTATTTATCCTAGCGTATATATTTATATTAATATTTATACTCCTACTATCCATATTGTTTAAATATTCAAAGAAAGTTTTTTGATCTACATAAAATTGATTTTATCATCAATATATAGTATGTCTGATTTTGTTACTAGCGTGGACTTGCGTTCACTGTTGTTTTGAACTGGATCTATTATTATTACTGACATATGTTTTATATATTGCTATTCTTTTGTACTTTATTCTACCAAATTTGTTTATTTCTTTATTAAATTATTTGAGATCACATTTAATTCTAACTAGTACTTCATTCACTAGCTGATAGAGGTGACAAAATGTAGTCTTCAACATTTTTCTCTCTCTAAGGGGTGCAAAAGTGAACTTGTTAAGCTGCTAAGTGACTTCAAATTGGTTGTGCTGTAAGCCTAAGTCTTGTCAAGTTCTTCCCCTCACATTTCTACACGTCTGTCTGCCAGTTTGTTTTTCCTATGTACACGTAGATCTTCCCCTAATTTCCACGTAGTTCATCAAGAGGGATTCCTGGAGGGGACTTTGGAAAATGTCACCACTTGTGTGTGGCTCTCATAAATGTCGCGGCATTATTTCTAATGGTTTTGTTTTTAAACATTCTTCTGCAATCTCTCAATGATGTCGCTTTCTTGATGCTCTTCCTCTTTTTCCCTCTCTTAGTTTTTTCTGAGCGTTTTTTATTTGGAATTTTAACTTTGCTTCTTAATTTAAAAAGTTTGCTCGCTTTTTGTTTTGTGCAAATTCCCTTCAACTTATTTTTATTTTGTTTCTCTTTTTCCACCCAAAATGCCAGCACCCACGTACTAACTGTCCCTCCCCTCTCCTCTTCCCTCCTCCCACCTGCCTATCCGTCTGTTACTCCAAGTGTTGATTGTCGTTGTTGTTGGTGCTGTTATACCTGCTGTTTGTTTTTGTCGCTTTTGTTGCTGTTGCAAAATTCATGAACTGTTTTTGCTGCTGCTGCTGCTGCTGCTTCTGATGTTGCCCCTGTTTTATTTTACACATATTTTTGTTCTGTCACTTTTTATTGTGCCACTGCCCAGGCGAAGGGAGCGAGGGGTGAGTGATAGGAATGGAGGGATGGGGGAGTTGATGTTGCTCTGTAAACGCTGATGTTTTATATTTTTTTTTTTTACCTCGCTGCTGGCAGCTTTTTATTTATACTTTCTTTTTACTTTGCAATTTAAAGTGTAGGTGAGGCAACTGCAATTGACACGGACACTGCATCCAACAGAGGAACAGGAAGGACACAAACAATTGCTTAAGGTTTGAAGAGGAACTGGACTGACGAGTTCTTGAACTCGATTCCATTTTGGTCCTGCACAGATAGATTTTCTGTTCAACTCACCTCTTCATTGGTACTCTCAAAATTAATTGGCTATTTTTTCGTATTTATGTCTTAACTGTTTGCCAAAGTGTTTGAAAACTCTGTTGCCAAAATGAATTGAATGTCTCCAATTCGGTTGTCTAGACAGAAAAAGACCTTGAAAAAGTTACTGCAACTTGCGTCAATTTATATGTCAAGTCTGTCTCTTTAATTTGTGAGTGAGAATTCCCACATGTGGATAAGTAATGAGGGTGCAAATGTGATTAGGAGAGGTTGATCTTTGAAATGCTCAAGGCCTTTGAAATTCACATATGTATTAAGCAGCTGTGACAGGCCAGACATGTTAAATTATAGCTTGTGACGTGTTTGACGTTTATGAGAATAAACTTTAACCCTTTTAGCCCTTTTTAAATTACTGTTAGTAAACACTCTGCACTTTCAGTACATATTCAGCTCTAATCAAAAGAGAAAGTGTCTATTTAAATCATGTTTGCCATTTGAATAAATATACAATATATTCACAATATGTATATGTTTATACAAAATATAATATATGTACATTATAGATAATATATAATAAACTTGATCTATATCAACAAAACTTGGTTGGTAAAATGTCGTATACGTAATTTTCGCTGTGAGGAATCGATATGTCTTTTAAAAAGCTCTTGTTATATAACTACTACACACTTAACGTATACGTAATTTCGCTGTTAGGACTCGATATGTCCTAAAAAAAACTCTTGTTATTAAAATACTACACAGTTAACGTCCTGTCACTAATAGCCTGTTATGTGCTTAACATTTATTTTCACTTTTGCCAATATACTCTGTTTTCTTAATTGGCCTAAATAATCATTTAATTTGTTTATCGTTAACTTGTTGGCACACTCGCTGAACTGACTCCCTTCATATATGTATGCTATTCCACCCCGCTCCCTTTCACGACCTTTCACACCGACGACCTCTCTCTGCAAGTCATTATATATGCGTGTAGTTTTCACTTACAGTTATAGCCACCTTGACACAATTTACAGGCCGTTAGACAGCGAACAAGGCACATTAAAAATGCGCACGAGACAAGAGGTGTTGCCTTTGTTGTTGTCACTGCACAACACTACAACTAAACACACAGTTGTTGTTGTTTAGATTGTTGTTGTTTTTGTTGCAGTTGTTGTTGGTAGTGTCGCATTTTGACGCAGTTTCTTTTGCCCTCTGGGCAGACTTGAGAGTTAAAACGAGTGTCGAAATCCTTTTGGCCACATTCCTTATTCCCTGGCTCTGAAGACTTCACTTAATTATAAATTGCATATGTGTGTCTGCGTGTTTGGGTGTGTGTGGTGTTTGCTTTTGTTATTGTCATTTTACTCACACAAACACCATCATTTTAATTGGGTGAGAAGACAAAGTGTCGCTCGACTGGCACTAATAGCATATACGAGTATATACGATATAGAAATCAAGACAATAGACAAGTGAATCCACCGTTGGCATAGAACGCAACGCGTTCAAGCACACAATGCAAACAACTTGAATACTTTAGCTTTAGCAGCTCCCTTTTCACTCCCACTCCCATTTCCACTCCCACTCCCTCTCCATAAACAACATACATTTTATGCATTTATGCAAACTGTTACAGGCCCAGAACCTCAACCCACTTTCAATAGTGTTGTAGGGGAGAGGAGAGGAGAGACGGCTCTTCTCAAACGTTTTCACTTACCCGTCCTAACGTATTGTTGTCGTGTATCGCCTGCTGCAGTATCTGCAGATTGTAGCTGGTGAACGATAACCAAATCAGGTCACCAGGATATCCGTGAAAGTGGTACGTGCATGTTGTGTTCGGCGGAAGCGTGTGACGCGGACTCACAATGCGTCCCATACGGCCGCGACGTGAGAATAGCACATCATCTGCAAAAGAGAGAGAGAGAGAGAGAGAGAGAATTGTATGGGTGTGAGCAAGATAAATGCAGATTATAAGTATTTATGTGCCTCTCTGTGTATGTGTGTGCGTTTGTTGTCAGGTTTATATGTATCTATGTGATACTGTCAACTCACGGCCGGTTCTCGCCGTTTTTTAATATGCTCTAAGAACGTTGTACGACAAGCGGCTTACATGTGATTTAGGTTAATTTACACTCTGCTCTCTCAGATAGTTTTCACATTTCCCTCACTCAAATGCATCCTCTGTGCACATTCGTATAATCTAGAAAAGAAAGATACGCCTGGTATGTTTCCTAGCAAATAATTATCATAATTCTTCCATTCTTAACTAGGTTAAAGAATACAAATTTTATCAATTTAATATTAGCTTTTATTTCTTATTCATATTTACATAAGCTTTAAACTTAAAGTATATGCTACAAAGTAAAGACTAACTAAACTGAAGAAAGTAAATAAACATTATTCAATACATATTTAATTCAATTATTTTTTATTTGATCTGTTTTTTCATTCCTGAATGTAAGTTTAAATAATTCTTTGGTTTACATAATAGGAAATAGGGAAGAAAAGAAAATAGTTATATTTATGTTGATTGCAATCTTATTTTTTAAACCATTTTCGCGGTTGGTTTCATGTTGCATTTCCATTTATTTGAGATCAAGTTTCTTTAAATGTGTATTGGGTAATTTTTTAAATTAGTGAGTAAGTAAGTGCTTTCTATAATGGAAGTTAGAGCAGAATCTTTTTGGGCAATGATCACATGGATACGTTCTGATTAAGGAACTTTTCTTATAAAGTCTTGGATTGTTAAGTTTTTTATGGCTCGGATCAGTGCATGGACTTTTAAAAACCTGTTTATCAAATGTTGGAAGTCTATATTGGAAGTATTTGATGCCCAGATTAATATCATTGTCTATATTTTTGTGTAATCTTGGATTATTTCCATTCTCTTCTTTTCTACATACATGCTCCAGGATCTCAGAGCTACAACCTTCTGTTTCACTCTCCGTTTCAATGTTTATATAATTGTAGTCATTTTTCTTTTTCTTTGCAGGTTCCAGAAATTCCTCTGTGTTGCTTTCCGGTTCTTTTATTATACAATTGCCATTCTCCTTTAGTTCCAAATCATCATTTGCCTGCGTTTTCTTTTCAGATTCGAAGATTTCAGAACTGCAGTCTTCTGTATCGCTCTCTATTGTTATACAATCGATATTCTCAATTAGTTCCAAGTCATCATTTTCTTTCTTTTCCTTTTCGCGAACGGCTTCCAGGATCTCAGAGCTGCAGCCTTCCGTTTCAATGTTTATACAATTGTCGTCATTTCTCTTCCTTTTATTTGCAGGCTCCAGAAATTCCTCTGTGTCGCTCTCCGGTTCTTTTATTATACAATTGTCATTCTCCTTTAGTTCCAAATCACCATTTGCCTGCGTTTTCTTTTCAGATTCGAAGATTTCAGAGCTGCAGTCTTCTGTATCGCTCTCTATTGTTATACAATCGATATTCTCTATTAGTTCCAAATCATCATTTTCCTTCTTTTCCTTTTCGCGAACGTCTTCCAGGATCTCAGAACTCCTGCCTTCCGTTTCACTCTCCGTTTCAATGTTTATATAATTGTCGTCATTTCTTTTTCTTTTCTTTGCAGATTCCAGAAATTCCTCTGTGTCGCTCTCCGGTTCTTTTATTATACAATTGTCAATCTCATTTTCAGATTCAAAAACCTCAGAACTGCAGTCTTCTGTATCGCTCTCTATTGTTATACAATCGTTATTCTCCTTTTGTTCCGAGTCATGATTTCCTTCTTTTTCCTTTTTATTATATACAGGTGCCACGATCCCAGAATTGCAGTCTTCTGTATTGCTCTCTAGTTCTCTTTTTATACAATTGATATGCTCATTAAACTCCCAATCTTCGTGTACAAGTTCATCAACAAAATCTTCAATGTCATGCTTGACACTTGTATATGCCAGGCTTAATAGCTCATGACTTCTCTCATATCTACGTTTGAATTGAAACGCAATGAGGAGGTTTTGAATACACTTTAAACATATCTTTTTGGGGAGATCATCGTCCTGGCTTAGTTTACAGTTGACACATGCTCTGATCATGTCCTCCAGAATTGTTGTTTTTTTCTTGGCAAAAATATCTTTCAAGGTCACATTGCTGCTCATGCAAACTCTACAAATTTCTGCCATGTCTTACTTTGTGCACTCTACGTTTAATACTGAAAGGACATTTTTTGGTTACCTTTAACATATATGCACTTTGCAGTGTAACAGGTAGAAATCCTTTTTGCTTTTTATGATACCCCGAAAAACCATTTGTGTTGACTTACAGGTCATTTACGCAAGTGTAGTTGGTCAGATACTTGTCTAGAGGTTGTGGTTATTGCAAAGGTTTAGGTATAAGTATTTAGGTACATATATACTCAGGTAACATATTGCGTGCACTCTTTACGGCAATAATTTAAGTATCTTGCATCTTTAAGAAACATTTTAAACATGTTTTTTCACGCCTACGTATAACATGTTATTACTCAGCTTTAAAGTTGGATTGGCTCATGGGGCTTAAAGAATGTTAAAGTTGTCATATGCTTAGCAATGCAATTCCAATACTTGGCTTTAATTAAAGTTGTCCGAATGGCAACAAACAAGACCAACAAAATGAAACGAATGAAACCCATGAAAGCAACCAAAACAACATCCGGAACAGTTGAGCGCCGTCAGTCGAAGGACAACTTTGGCAACTTTTGCTTCAAGTGACAAATTAAAAACGGCAAAGAGGGAAAATCGAAACAAGCCAAAAAGTGAAGGCAAGCCTCTCTCTTCAATTGCTAAAAGTCGCACGATTTGTTGCAATGCGACACACACACAGAGAAAGAGAAAGAGAGAGAGAGAGGCAGAGAATGAGAATGAGAAAGATAGACATAAAGTGAATGTGGCAAGGTGGGTTTATTTGAGGGTGGCATTGAGTGGTACTCTCTATAAAGGAAGCAAACGTCAACGGTATCGATGATAACACCTGAGTCAAGACCGTCGCGTCGTTCTAACTGCTTCGACAGCTTTTCAACTTCAAGTTGATGTAGCGCCAAAGAGTTTTGATGTGCCACATCGAGTGGCAGCAGCAGCAGTGGCAAAAGTTGCAGCTGCCACATAGGCAAAAGTTACCAGCTGCTCGGAGAAGTAAAGCAGAACAAAAAAAAATGTGAGAATTGAGTTTGTTGTAGACTTCAGACTGTGTTGGTCTATAGCTATGACTCTGTCACAGATGTATATGTATGAGTTTGTGCCTCATGCCACACATCTAATACATTTTTATGAGCTTTTTATTGTCACATTGCGCTGGTTGCGCACATTTCTTGCTTATAAAGCGAATGTGAAATGTCTGAGAGCCACTTAAGACTGCTTTAAGCAATGTTTCTAGCTGTTAAAGCCGAAATTTAGCCATATTTTCGGCATTAACTTAAGAATTTACCATAAAAAGGCCTCAAAAGGATACTATAAAAGAGTAATAATGTGTATAAAAGAGGTATTCCTTTATACTAAATAATTATAAGTATTATTAATCAGCGTCTCATTTCAGTACATTTCTATGCATTATTTATATTGTAAGTTAATATTAATTGATTTCAAACATATCAAACTCCCAAATGGATTAGGGTTTAATATCCGATCTTGATGAAAATTTCTGCTTCAATTAAGAAATTAAGACGTTGCTTAAACGTTTCTTTAATTAAGTATTCAATGGGAAATGTATATAACAACTGAATATTATAACATTTTAGACTTTTCTCTGTATTTTATTTAAATTAACTAGGTAAAACCAACTTGTGTATGACTTTCAAAAGGTCAAAACAGACATTATTGGATGTGAGATCTCTGAAAATACTGTAGCAACCAGAGCTATATTATACAGTCATAAATATAGATATGGGCAGAAAGTTGAATGGGAATTTAATAAGGCGATAGGCATATTTATAGTCAAAACAGTGCAGAGGCTTATGGTAATTTAGTAGACGGACCAACGCACATTTTGGCACATAAAATATGCGTTACGCTCATTTAGAGATAGGCTTGAATTGCATTTTAAATAGCCATAAAACTATGGCTATGGAATTATGAATCTACCAAATATCCTTCCGATTCGGTCGACTAATTGTTTGAATGCATTAAATGTAATGCAGCATAAACAAAACCAAAAATTGAGCATACATTCAGATCTGCATAAATACAAAAGTAGATATGGCTATACATATGAATGTATGTATTATGTATTATTATGTATGTATCTTGTTCGTTATGTGTGGATTGCTGCCTGGGGGCAATTGTATTTAATTTGTACAGAGGCAAAAAAGCAAATCGAAAAATAACAAAAACCTAACAAGCAATCAAACAACAGATCCAAACGAAATGCCACTCAATCAAGCCAAACTAATATGGAGGGAGAGAGAGTGTGGTGAGAAAAGAGGAAGAGAGGAGGGAAAGAGAAAGAGAGAGGGTGTCCCACTCTCTTGGACGCACAATCAATAAAACTAACACCCCATAATTTAATGCTAAAATGCGTTGTGCACACAATTACGACTACATTTTGTGGCCGAGGCCGCAAAAACCCAAATGCACTCTAATAATAAATCGCAAAAATAACAATTTTATTGCGGTTTGCCAGCTAGCGAACTACCGTTATACCGAGTACCTTAACCAGCACCCCCTGTCACCCCCCTCTTTCTCCCCTGTCTGCCTCTTGCCACACTATTGAGCGCGTGGCTCGATAGTCTCGTCGCGTCGCGTCGCGTCGAGTCGAGTCGAGTCTCACTTTATGGCACGCTGATAAGCATATTATTATTATTGCTACTATTACAGTACAGGTCCATCGCCTTCAACTCCCACTGCCACTCCCACTCCCATTTCCACACCCTCTCCCACTCCAGCCACGACCTCAACTCCGACACCGATTCCGATTCCGGGCCTTGAATTATTTCCGTGCGCGCCATTGTATTGTATTGGGCAGCAATGGCGAATGGCAACGCCGCCATTTTGTATGCCCTCGAAATTTATTACTGCCGTTGCAGCTGAGCTCCCTCTCTTTCAGTGTGTTTGTATGTGTGTAGCAATGTAATTTTGACTGTGTGTGTGCGTGTGTGTGTGTGTGCTACAACGTTAACTAATTCACATGGCGCACAAAATGGCAATGATTACATTTCATATAAGCAATGCAATATGAATTGCCATACATGAGTGTCGAGTGTACTCACTATGAGAATTCCTATTAGAATTACAGTGTGGAGTATTTGTTTTAAAATCACAGCACTCTCCATACACTCTTGACTTTTGACTCTCATGTGGTTTCCAATTTAACTGTGTGTATGCCCTTTAGTCCTTTTAGCTGTGCATATTTTCCATTGACATTGAAATGGGAAAATAGCAAATGTTTATTAAGAGTAGTCTAGTCCAATATGCTTGACCAGCAGATACCCTGTCTTAAATACAAAATATGTATATTATACTTAAAATCAACAACTTCTTCTGCTTCATTCTGTTTGGAAATATCATTGGTCAAACTCTAGTATTGTTTCTGATGAGATATATATGTATATGAGTACATTCTGAACTGAGTTCTGTTTATTTGATAGTTTAAATTAAAATCATACCCTATTTAATCAATCATTCTTTTGCACTTAATTTAAAGTATTTGACATATTTTAGATATTTTAGGCTCAATGACAAGTTAAGTTATTTCCACGTTGTTTCCATGATACCTTAAAGAAATTATTCCAATCCATTTCAATTCATATATAGTGTAAACAATCATGATTTATCCTTTAACAATTTCCATACAAACAAATAAAAATCATTAAAAATGATTTGTTTGCACAAACAAATAGAATGATATAAATAAGATATAAGCCGCAACAAAGATATTATTTTTCGGGACAAAAAAACACAAAGGCGGGTCAATTATGTTTATCGACACAAAATTACAAAAAGTTGCCATACAATCGCTTACATAGACACACATACGTATAGATATCCTAATACTACATGTACATATATAATTGTATACATATGGCAATAATAGGAAAACAACAAAACAGCAAACCATCGTGTTGGCAAGTAAATTTCAATTAATATGCTGCAGCATGCGCCTCGGGGCGGTAACCAATTTGGCTGATGTATTTGTGATTAGGCCAATAATTAGGCCAGAAATAAGCATAGCTTGTATGCAGCAGTAACGGCACTAGCTTTTGCTAATTGCAAACGTTTTGTTTTCGCAGCAATAAAGTAGCCCCTGGTTACCACTTCTCTTTGTCCACCACCCCTTGCCAATTATATATATTGAAGAAGTGTCAAAGTTTTAGTTGTAGAGATGCTTTGATTGCTTTTACTATGTAGTATGTATGTAAGTATATCGCCTGGCTGGCTGCCCAATCAGGCGTATACTTGTTGTTCTTGTGCCTTTAAGATGATGAAAGAGTCAACAAACTGCAAGCCCAAGAAGCTCCACACATGAATAAATATGAGAGATATTTACAATATTTATCTGCAACAAGGGACAATAAAGAGTTTAAATAATGTTGCATAAAGTTAATAACCGTTAAGGTGGCTACAAAAACAAAACACACATCCCATTCACAAATTCATGTTTAAATATTTATATTACATAACGCACACTCCTTGTACACACACACACAGACACACAGACACACAAAAGCAAATAAAATGTTGCCGTTATGTGCAAATATGTTAATTTGCTGTTTGCTCATCACAGCCCACACATTGGCATTGCCCTTTAGTTCCATCTCCTCTGTCATGCATTTAGTCGCTGATTGCAAACAAAATTGCAACTCAATAAGCAAACTAAACAACAAATACCGAGTATACTATGTGTATATCTGCAACGCCCCCAAAACCCATCCACACCCACAATCATCGAATAACCCAACCACTGAACCACTGAACCACCTCAACCATCCAATGTAACACCGCCATTGTCTGCCAAATCAGCCAGGCAATGACCTCATTTGAATGCATGCGCTCCCATTGTGGTTTGATTTTATGGCAAAATTCTAATAAAAGACGTTTCCGTGTTCATTTTCTCCCCAATTCTGCAACATTTTATAGAGTTTCCGTTTATTTAAAGTAGAATACCCATTGGGTGTGCACATCTGATAATAACTAGAAATGTGCTTGCTTTGGCTGTGCGTTCATTGTTGCTCAAAATAGATGCATCTTTATGAACTTTGCAATATATTGATAGTTTTGTCGCTTTTACACTAAATAGAATTCTATATTCATTTAACTTTTGAGTAAGAGCATAAAACAGATCGTAGCCGAAACGTATTTATTTATAAAATAACTAGTTTTTAATTAATTCGGAGCTAGCATCTTTTAAGAACGTTTTAAGAAATATCTATTGAAAGTATTTCAACATAAAGACTTACTCATGTGTATTTGACAGGAACCATAACATTCCGATTAGAATTTGGGTGTTTCGGACATTTCAGAAAAATTTATTCTTTTTTTTTTTTTTTTTTTTTTGCATATTTTATGCATTAAACAAAATATATTATTTAAAGATCTATCTCTGAAGTCACAGAAATCTATTGTTCATGGCATATTTTATGCAATAAATAAAATATTTAATTTAAAGATCTCTCAACAAATATTTGGATACTTGGTTTTATTTAGAACATATATACCAAGTATATAATATACCTATACATTAAATATGTTTTCAACTGCATCAAATCTTTTTAAAATCACGAAATTTAAATTTAAATTATTTTGCGAGCGTTTAAGTAAATTGTTCGCACATGTTTTCAACTTCACACATGTTGTTGCTCCAATTATGCGCCATGGAATGCTATGCCAAAATAAAGTTGGAAAGATTTTGGTAACCTCATGTATTTTAATTCTCTTCGCACACACATTAAACAATGCAAATTCTCTCAAAGTCTATTTCAACATTTTGTGTTTACATTATGATTTTTCTGCTTTTCCCTCTGCTTTTGCTCTCGCTTTGGCCTGTTGACTTTACAAAATTAAAAAGCAAAAACTTCAACAAGTAGCCCCGCATCCTTTGTTCTCAGAGAGGAATGTAAGGAAAGCAGGAAAAAAAAGATCGAAAGATTTGTTTAAAGTTTGGATACAAAGTTTTGGCGCGGCTGTAACAACAGCTGAGAGGAGAGAACTTAAGTGAACCGAATCAAACAAAACTGAAGTGAGCATGGATGGAAGCAAATCTTAGAGAACTTTTCAGGTCTTGCTTGTAACTGTGTCCTGGACTGTGCCTTTCGTTCACTTCAATTCTATCCCCCCGTCTCTTTCTCGACAATAATCCGTAAATCAATAAAAATGCCAAAGCAACTTCCGGCGATTCCCATTCCCATTCCCATCTAATAGAATACACATCTGAGTATTGCTCGCATCCTTCTTCAGTTTATTTGTAATAAAATGTTGTATATTTGCTTCACATTTGAGCATATTTTTAGGGTTCTACAACGAACACAACCATACACACATACACACACATTCGTATCTATTCATACAAATCACTGGGTAAACGGTTTTTTGGCTTCAACGGAAATGTTACTCAGCTTGTAGTGCAATAAATTTCGAGCATCTGTGATCTCTCTTTTGTATGTGTCCCACACTCCTTTCCCCATGTATGTGTGTGTGTGCGGCATAAATAATTTGCAGCAAATCTTACAGCGATTTCATATAATAATTTATTATACTCGCCTCACATAAAATAATTCCAAATCTTTGGGGCGGCGGTTGAGTTTTCCGGCTTGTCGGCTTAGCTACTGTGTTTTTGCCTTGTATTTTATGGGAAGGGGGAGGGGTAAGGAGGGAGGATGTGGGCGGGGCAGCAATTCGAGTGTCAGCAAGTTGATTAGCGTTAATTAGATGGGCCAGTTTCAGTTTTGTGGGGGGTGTGGTAATTAAAACGCTGTTTCAAGCATGGGTATATCCAACAAAATTGATTGAGGGCGTTGTGTTGCGTTGTCTGTCAGCTTAAGTGTCAAGCAGAACTCTCACCAAGCGGAAAAGTATCTTATTTGTGGCCAAAATAACAGTGGTTGGGGAATCAACTTATTTTTAGGGTGGGGAGGGTTATAATCAAATATACATACTACAGCCAAATACGCAGATAAGTCTTACTTTGATGGTAAGATAATTTGTAATTTGTATTATAGATGCAAGATTCAGAGTTATACTTTGGTAAAATTAAATAAATGGTGATGGTAATGATGTTTGAACATCTAATAACTTAAATATGTATTTAAAGTTGGTTAATGTACTGTCAAGATTATTAAACCTTATTAAATCAGCGTTAGGAAATTTTAAGGTTGTTGTAAAATGTTATTCGTAAGTATTTAAAAATGGGTTAAAACTTTAAGTTGATCAATAAGCTGACTTCTCTATAATATTTGTTAAATATATATTTAGTGTTCATAGCTTTACCTATAGCACTTTAAATTGTTAAATATTTCATAATTTATATAACTTTATAACAGAACATATTTTTTTTATACTGTTAAGAATTTTTCCAATCCGAAGAAACTTCCTTCAATTATATTTGTCGCGTTTTTAATCTTCTGATTTAGCGATATATCCGACTGCTCGTTATAATTAAAAAATTTCTTCGCTTTGTAACTGAGCTTCAACTTTGAATGTCAAACAATATTTTTCCATGTGTTCATAAATGTCTAATGAGCTAATCAAATCAAATTGAATACTATATGAATTTGGCTGCCACAGGCGTCATATTTGACTGTAAGCAGTGGCAGGTGCAACAACGCACCTTGTGCCGCAAGGTAAACAAATAACAACCAGGACTACAACAAAACTAAATATAAAGAAACAACAACATAAAAAGGAAAGAAAGAGAAGAAATTTGGCCAACATTTCGCGGCGAGTTCAATTAGGAAAATGTGGCGTGCGCGTATGAAACATTTATAATGACCCGAAAAGCAGGCAACGAAGAGGGGAGGGGAAGGGAAAAGAAGCCCATGAACAAAAAGTAATGCAGCATAATTGTTTTGTTATCGATACTCACACACACACACATACACATACGTACTAACACAAATGCCAAAAACCATGCCATACAAATAAATTATTGCGGGCTGCAACATGATTTTAATTAAAGTTTTAACGAAAACCAAATATTTATCGTTTCATTTTGCTTTCAATTGTGCGCCACGCGGTTTTGTTTGTACAACACGCCCTTCCCCTTCTCCCGCTCCCTTCCCAAACAGCGTCGACAACAATACGAACAACAAACATGATCATTAAGCAGCCAAAAAATTCAATATGCATTGCATTTAAATATGCAAAATGCGTAAAGGGAACAAAACAATTTATTATGAACAGCAAAGGTCATTGGAAAGTTATAATCATGAGCTTTGGCTCCGTGTGTGTTGTGCAAATACATTTCGTGATAAGCCCCAAAATATGTTTAGATGTATGTCTATATTTACATCTACACACTCACTCAAATGGCATACAACGAGGCGTATGATTAACATTGCAGAATTGCAGTTTCGTTTCGTTTCGTCGTTTGCTGGTTTAGTTTCCGAATGCATTGGTTTTCATTTCGTTGATTACGTAACAAAATCTGTTGCATATTTAATTTGGTTTGATTTTGCCATAACTTTTTCAATTAAGTTTAATTAAATGTAGAACTACAGCCGAGCTGAACCGGTTTTAAGCGCACTGAAGCTGCAAAACTGAAGCCCTCTATATCTATGTATATGTATGAATCTCTGTGTGTGTGTGTTTGAGTGTGTGTGTGTGTGCGTCCGCTGCGTTGACTTTTAATTAAATTTGGTATGCATGTATTGCGTTACATGCTGCCATGTTTAAAGTACACCTAATTTGATTGAATTGTCAGGGACCAGGCGGATATTTTAAATTGCATTGACAGCTGTTGGCCTCTCGAATTCCACTCAATTTTCATATACTCTGTAAATAGTAAAATCAGGTCACTGGGAACAGCGAGAAAACATAATACTCGAAAGTATGGTTTGAATATGATTCATTCATTATTTACAAACAATATTTAAAATGTTATATTTGATTTGAATTCTTATAACATTTAAAAATGTTCACTACTCCTTTTCGAACAAAATATATTCATGCTAAGCATACTCGACTAGAGCATTTATATTTAGTATTTATGATTTCTGTTTAGCCCGCCATATTCAAATGTTTGCTATTCCCAAATGGTTGTCTCTCTGATTTGCTTATTTGATTTGTTGAATAACTTTTCTTATACAGCTGATTATATTTCCCCATTTATATTCCATTTATAATTTTCTTAAACGCTTTTATAAGTTTGCACAACTTTTGTTTGTTGAACAACAAATAGTTTAGTCGGAAGTTTTAGCTGGAGTTGAAATAAGAAGATACGTAGAAAACTGATTCTACTATTTGCCTTTAATATATTTTTTATATAAATCACACAGCTTCTTCGATTCGTTAAGTTATTTACTTTGTTAGCATCTGCTGTGATTAATGTTGAATATTTCTGAAAGTCCTTCGAAATCTTATACTCCAGGTCTCAACGTGAAAACAGATTAAAACTATGATAGATATGGCAGTTTCACATCTCCGCCTAATGATTATCCCCAGGACGACGAACAACACATCTGTGCAATTTCTCAGGGCATTAAGCCGAAAGCCAACGTTAAGGCTGAATATGAGAGTGAAGCCTGAGTTGAAGCTAAGGCATTTCACAAAAGTTAAATGGTCAAAAATTAAGTAGAAATAACAAACCCAGCCAAAGCTAGCGGAAGAACAAGAAAGACAACAAACAAATAAGCTGGCAAGTTAATGACCATAGCAACAACATTGAAGCATAGAAAAGCTGATGAAGAAAAGGGAGTCAAGTTAACTGGGTTTGGGAATTTAATTTAAGTTCCCAAACGGCTGCCAAAATTGCCTGCTCGAAACCGAAAACTAATTTCAAATGAAGAGAAATTTGCAAATAAAGCAAAATTCAAGAGCAGCAGAAAAAACAAATAGCCAGGAAAATAAAACCTACTCAAAAGTTATTAAGTGCAAATTAATGAACATTAGCGGCTGCCACACTGCACACACACACACCCACACAACTGCAAGAACACACACACACACATAGCGCGTTTGAAGAACGTTGCCTACTTTCAGGCTGAACAAATTGCCAGACTGCGGTTCAAAGAGTTTTCTGGTTTGTTGTTTTGCTTGGCGCGCCAAAATTTCATTTAATAATTTTTCAATTAAATGCAGCCGCTTGCTGACCAGAAGAAAAAAAGAAATAGAAGCAAATTAAGACACACAGCTTATGGGTAGGAGCTTACAATTTACCGCAATTAAGTGAGTAAATTAAGGGCGTGCCTACACCACCGCACACACCGCAGACTCACCTAATAGGTAGCACATCAATTGCAACTCATTTACTTCATCAATTTGTTTATATCAGCCTATTCAACAAAGCATAATATCTTAAATGATTGTTTTTATATTTTTTAAAAATATAAATGTATTTCATTGTTAATCAATAAGTTTAAAAATATATGATGCAATTTATTAAATTACATCCAAAGCCAGTTACAAATTGATATACAATTTATTCTTTGCTTTTATGGCTTTTTACTGCTAGTATCTGCAATCTAATAGCCTATCTATTAGATAGTATCTATCTTTCGTTCCCAGATCATGTCAATTTGCGTTCGTCTGGCCTCGAATTAAATTAAAATCCTATTAAGTCCGCTTAGATAAACTCTCGAGCTAATGAAGGATAATGAAACCTTCATACCCGATCTTTCAACAGGGTGAACTCAAGCCCCAATTTAGCTTTCAGAGAAGCAAATTGAGGTACTCGGGTTGCACAAACTTAAAAGTGGATACAACTTTTGATTGTTGCAAGACGCCGTATGCTAATTAGCTGCCCGCTGCGTTGAGGGAGAGAAAAGAAGTTTGTTGTTGAGTGCATGGGGAGTTTTTGCCAGTGTTCGCTCAAGCAGCATTAATGAGTAAGCAATATAAATAATAATAATTTATAAATTAAACAATACAGCAGAATCAGTGCTGCATTTAATGAACAGCAGCAGCAGCAGAATCAGGGTTAAGAAGGAGGTACAAACGAGCAAAAAGAAAGGCTGAAAACGTGGCTCAGAGGAAGTAGAGAACGCATTATTCCTACAGTTGACCTAGTTTAATATTTGTTTGTATGTGTTTTTGTGTAATGTGTAGTGCGAGTGGGTGTCTTGCTCATTAATATTCGCATTTTTTACAGTTGAGCTCCACAATAGTTGGGGGCCTTCAAAGGATATGTCTTATCCATTCTTTACTTACCCGGATTCGATGCATTAATGTGAAATTCACAAAGGTTTTTCGTCCCCTGGGCAAAGTCATATGAATCCGAGTCGGTGAATAATATGTCCACATCCAGTTCAAAGCCCCGATTGGGAATTCCTTGCTGCAGAGGCGCCGAGAAGGGACTCGAATGGAAAGCTACGAGCATTTCTGGTCCGCTGTAAGAAATGGGGGAAAAATATAAATTAACAATCAATATATTCAACAATAAGATTCACAATATTATAAAGAAAACTGTCGTTCATATTTAATCAGCTTTTTCTGCTTTTTCTGTATGGTTCTTCGGCCTACTTTCTATGTCTACTAGTTAAGTTTAAAAACCAGTTACATTCAGAATGTCCAACAATTACAAATTCTAGTGCTGTTAGTAAAGTCGTTAATTAATATATTTCTCTGGGCGTTCTCATAAAAGATTTCTTTAAGCAGCTAAGCAAATCCTTAAAGTTTGCAAAACTCAATTAAATTGATTCAGAAACTGTTTAGAAAATTGCTTTTATATTGTTATTGCGTGTTTGTGGAGATTTGAGTAATAATTCAGATTATGCCAATTTAAAAGTATTCGCAATCTTTAGTCAACAACACAATATTTTTGCCACAGATTGCGCATACGCCACGTCTGCCGGGCCCAACATCTGGCCAACACTGGCCACTCCAATTAGAGGCGTGAAGAAACTAGTTTCTCATAAATTTAATTTGCACAACTCGGCAAACAAGCAAACTCATAAAGTTGTTGGCCACACACAAACACACTCACACACACACACACACACACACATTGATAACCAGACAAACAAACGGATGTTGAGCGTGCCAGAAAAGGCGGCCGCGTCTAAAAATATGACGCAGTATTTTGTTGTGTTTTGTGTTGTTTTGGATCACAGTTTTGCCAGCAGTTTTGTCCCCGACCTCGTTGCTCTTCTGGCTGCCTATTTAAAGTGTCTGTTAGTCGTTTTGTCGTCGTCGTCTGCTTGTTTGCATTTTTGCTGCCAAATTAACTTTTTTCGCCATTGTCTGTTGCCGCTTCGCCAAAAGTTGTAGGCAAATTTTTTGGCATAACAAGGCAAGTAGCAAGTCGAGAATCTCCGAGTACGGGCCAACATTTTCGGGGCCGTTTGTCTTTTGATTTTTGGCTAAAAATTATGAAATGACAGCCGTGGGTGTTGCACCATTTTTGTTGTAGACGACGCGACGCCAACGGTCATAGGAGGCAGAGGACAGTTGCCAGTAGTCAGTAGACAGTAGCCAGTAACCAGTACCCAGTAACCAGGCAGCAGATGGAGTAGTCTCCGTTAAAAACTGCTGCCTGGCGATGGCAATGACATCGAGTGCTCATAAAACTTGGCCACTTTTGGCCAACTGCTTGAGTAAGCGATTGTTTCACTGGCCCTCAAGTAACATTGAAAGGCTTAAACGAAGTGTGAAACTGTAGTTCGACGAGTAATTTGATTTATTTACGAATTAAAGGAAGATTCAATTTATCGGCTATAGAAATAAAGTGGGGTGAAATAAATTGGATGTTCCTTTTACAATTTACAGTATCTTTTAATTTTTATTAATTTCCGAAAGTGTACGAATTCTTTTCAATTTAAATTTTAAATTGAATTTTTATGCCAAGCGCCTACACTGCGTATGAGTAATATAAAGTACATAAAACTCCAGAGACTGCGCAGCTTGTAAAGCTTTCGCCCACACCTGGCACTTGACAAGGCTCTCACGCACAACATGGTCGATGTTAAAAGCCATCAAACATGGCCAACACAAATGGCTTTTTAATACGTGTAAGTGTGGCTAAAAGACAAGAGCCAAAAGATGGGCGCTCTTATTATTCAAACACCTACACACAAGGATACACACACACACACACACACACACGTTGCCATAGCCCATCTAAGGGACACACACACGTGTCTGTGTGTTTGTTCCTGGAGGTCCTGGAGTATGAGGAGCGAAATGAAAAGCAGAGGTGGCAGCTGTTGCAACGTTTTTGTCACTGCCAAGTGCAATAAACTGCAAATGAAAAGTAAATTAATTTTTAATAAAGCTCACAAATGTTGACTGCTCTCCTTCACTCCACTCCCAACGGAATATCCTTCGAGTCCTGTGACGCACTTGGATACCTTCTAATGGCCTGCGGCACTTGCGGGTGTCGTAAAATCAACACAAGCTCTTCCTCATTCTCCTCCTCACAAACGTTGTCCCTGCGTGGATGGAAATCCTCGTCCATCTCTCCTCCAACTCCTTGTCTAAACCCCTATCCCTAAACAATTCTGTTCTGGTCATGAATTTACACATGCCCAAGGTACCGAATGTCTGACCGCAAAGTGCTGCGCCGTCTTCCTGTGGTATTTGTGGCATGAAAATATAGAGAGATTGGCGAACCTAAAGGTGCCACATGGTCGGCAGATTGAGGTCAGGTAGTGTGCCAGAAGTTTGGTTAACAGAATTACAAGCAATTTTGATGCTTGCTTTGAGAGACAAACACAGCTAAGGCAGCGACTAATTGAACTACTCATAATTCTAATGACAATGATTGACTAGCTTCAACGGACAGCTGATTGGCTTCAAACACAGGTAATAGCAATCTCAAAGACTCAGTTCATTTGTGTTAGCTAAAGCTAACTATATGTTGATTCGAGTGTACAATGAAATTTTTCGAGAGAAGACTCAACAAATTCATACAAATACTCTTGATTGAAGTTAAGTTGTTGTGTATTTGATCTTCTCCCATAACTCCTGTCTAAATGTAATAAAAGAAAAAAGCAAATATCAGAAACTAGCAATTAATTAATTCAATTAAATGTTTACTTTTATCACCACGCTAAATTCTGTTTTCTTTTAATTTGAATGATTATATATTATAAATATTTGATAAGCCCGATTCTGTTTGCCATTTGATCAATCAGTTCTATATGCAATTAATTCACTTTGAAATTGTGCAGACAAATCTTCGTATAGTAGTTAAAAAATATAATATAGCCTAAGCAATTCATTAAAAAGTATTTTAAATGAATTTATAACTTAAAATTAAGTTTGGGCGTTAAGAAAACTTATTAAAAAGTAAACATATGAGCATAACTAAAAGAGACTTTTCTGTGCCAAAGGGAGACTTATCTTAACATATTTACATATACTTATAAAAACTTTTTTCTTCAGGTAAAATTCTGTTTGAAAATTGTTACTTTGAAAGTGAGCCACATGAACTAATAGCTAACTAAAATTTAATATGCCATTTATAGAGTTAACACCTTTTCGGGCTTGCTGCTGTTTTCTTTCGAGTACCACACACTGGGGGAAATCAGCAGCTGTTATTTCATCTTAAAATAAAAGAGGAAACACACAGAAGCCATAGAAAAAAAAGAGTTCGATAAATATATGCAGACACGTCAAGGAGACGTTGTAATTTTAAGTTGCACAGGGAAATTAATAATTTTCATGTGGCAACGGTTCCCCTAACACGTCCACCCCAACCCTCCCCTATCCACTTTCCCTTTGCTGCCTCTCTCCTTGTAGAAAGTCAGGCGAGCAAGGTGTCAGGCAAATTGTATGACTGTCATTTCTGAGGTGTCTGTAAGCCAACACTCACACACAAGCAGCTGATGCACACATGTGACTTGTTGTGCATGTGTGTGTGTCTGTGTGTGCATTTATAATTCGTCTGCTCAAGACGCGAAATACGTGAAGAAGGTTGAGCGGAAAAGGAGATGAAGAACGTAGTTGGAGGACAACTTTTGAAGCGAACTTAATGCCGTTTTTCTTCAAACAGTCAACAGGGGGAGAGGGTGGTGTGGTTGAGTAGAGGGCGTGGCTTCTGCGCCCACTTCTTTCCATCAGCAGCAATGCCACGTCCTCGTCGTCATCGTCATCTTCTGTGTGCATTTTACGGTGCATGCATTCTTTATGCGTTCCCTGTGCATGTTTGCTTATAAGATTTCACTTCTTGCAATTTTTCTCAGTATCCTCGGCAAAATGTTAATAAATGCCCGAGTGCAACTCATTAAGAGATTAAGCAACAAGGTGAAACGCTCATGATTAACATCATGTTCGTCGTCATTCGAAATCATTAAAACGCCTGAGCAACTTTTAATTTGTGGTCTGCCAGCAACTTTCAAATATTTCTGCAGCTGCCTTCTGGCCCAAACAGAAAATCTTCCAGCACCAATCAATGTTGATGTGCATGTCTCAAGAGTCAGCGAAAATCGAGAAGCGAAAAGCTCAAACTGCAAACTGCAAACTACAAAACTTTGCCCAACGACAACAATAACAAAATGTGAAGTGGCAGATAAATGCCCGAAAGTGGAGCGGACGTCACCCACATGATTGTGCCACGTGGCTGAGTGGTCCGTGCCTCACAGCTTGCACTTAAGCCTTTCCTAAAGTGGTTACCCCAAGGCGTTTCTTCAAAAATGTATATTGTAAATCTCCAAGAAAAAGAATGAAAAACGAGTTTTAAGTTGAACAAATAGTTAGTGTCAGGTAGCAGGTATTTGACCAAGAAAAATCAATTTGTAAATATTATGAAATGTTAACTAAAGCAACTTGATACATATAAGATATTTTGATTAAGCCACTTTTAAAAGTGCAAGATTTGCCTCACATTACGTAGAAAGGCCTGTCTCCATCAACTTATTTGGAATATTTGCATAACTCAATTATACATGTGTGTTTTATTATTACAAGACATTTAATTATCTTTTTTATGTATTTGTCGATACGCAGTTCATTAGATAACTATATAGAAAGGGAAGGTTAATGATATCACACTGAAAGGAAAGGGAATGCATACTTTTACTTCATTTAATAAAGTTGATAGATGAATGTGTTCTCAAAGTTTCAGCAGCTGGAGAATTAAATAAGTCTTAACAAAAAGATGCAAAGAAAGAAGCAATTTGTAAACTAACTAAGTAGTTACTTAATTATATAGCTTAGAATATATTTATGCTTATGGGTAAGGTATAAATAAACATAAGAGTTTAATAAATTAACGACGCTTAATTATCGAATGTGTGAATTGCTAAAATAACATTGTTTTTAAATTCACATTGATTTATAAACAAATGGGATAAATCCACTCACAAATTCAAACAGTTAATATTATAAATGAAATAATGAAAAAACAGGAAAAGTGAACCAATTTAAAGTGTTTGTATTTTTAGGTAAATAAATCTTGGAGACTGATTTGAGAAAATAAAACAAAAAGACAGTTGAATCTAATAAATACGAGTATCTACGGCAAATAAGAATGCTTTCTGCTAGGTGTGATTCAAGTTTGCTTTGAGTACACAGTGTTTAGTGGGATGACTCTTTAAGAATTTATAGTGGCAGTTCCCGAAAGTACTTGGCAACTAATGAGCAGAGACTTTGCCATTGCATAAATCACATGCATCAAAATGTTGTTTTCAATAGGCGGGCATTTTGTAAAGCCAAGCGAAAAGTTGCAAACGGGGCACACACACACACACACAGATAAATCTATTTGTGTTTGTGTGTGTGTATTCGTGTCCGTGCATGTGTGATTCTCTATTTAAGTCTGTCTATTTGGTCGCTTTGTCTGTCTGCAGAGCAACCCAATTTCCGGTTTTTCTTAAGCATTGCGCACAATTGCAAAGCACACACAAAGCATCATGAACTGTGACTACGTCTCTGTGTGTGTGTATTTGAGTGTTTGTGTGAGTGTATCTATGTGTAACTGAATTGGAACACATACGCCCCAGGCCAACTGCAGTGCAGTGCACTACGACTGCGGTCTCAGACCCACACACGCACACATTCACATAGTCAACACACAGACTCACACACTCATTAAAATGGCGCTCAGTCAGTCTATATGGCCGTCTGTCTGTCTATCTGCCTGCCTGACTTGGCTTGTAAATGTATTATGAGCTGTGCAATGCTCATATTTAACTTTTTCATAAAAGCGAGAAATGGCGTTAAATAAATGCCTGACAAGAGAGCTTCAAGTCACAACAAACAGCACACAATAAAAGTGTCTCTCTTATGCGCTGAAATGTATGCTATGATTTTATTTCATTCATTGCACTTACCGTGACACAACGCGTGGCAACCAGTCCCCCCCGCAGTATTTTGCCAACACGGGATCATTGGTCGAGCTGCCATCATAGAATATCAAATGATCCCGCTCACCCGTACAATCCGACCAGGCACGGATCGAGCGTGAGGTCTTATTAAAGCTGGCAATGGACCTGCAAATGTATAAAATAATAAAAACACAAAATGGAATTAAACACAATTTTCCCTTTTGGAAAAATATTTAAAATAAAATTGCAATCAGTGCTAAATGCAATGCAAACATTTTCATTTCGATAAGCCGGAAAAACAACTGAGAGCTGTTTGTCAATGCATTGCACATTGGAGAACTTGTCAAAGTTAATAACCAGCAGATGGACACGTGTGCAGTAATATGCTTCTGATTGCATACTCTACCCTAACTATACTCTATCTATGTTATTAAAAAATTACATCGTGTGGGAATTGATTATAATAGAGTTGAAGTAATTTCTGTGTATTCAAATTAATATTATTTGTATTACTTAAAATATATTACTAAGGGGTAGTATATCTGGAAAGAGTATCACCAATCTTTATATGCTTGCATATACGAAATGTCATACAGTTGGTTGGCTTGCCAGACGGGCAATGGGAGATTCTTGGGGAAGCTTCCTGTCAGTCTCTATCTAATTTGAAATGCAGGCATTGTATGCAAACATTTAATTGGAATATACAAAATACAAATTCAAATACAATCAAAAAATACTCAACAATTTTGAGTGGCTAAAGCTGAAGTCTCCATTTGCTATTTACAGAGTTTTGGGAAGTGTGAAATGCAAGTGGAACTGAAATTGAAACTGAAACTAGAGCTACAAGTCACAATTGCAATTTGGCAAATTGAAATTTGTCATACAAATGCGACACGGTCTCCTGGAGCCACAAAATGCTAATGCTTATTTAATGTGCTCCATGCACGTTGCATAGAATTCGGCATTTCAATAGACTCATCCTTCCCCATCCCTCTCGATCCCTTTTTGCTTTAGAGTGTCTTAGTCTTTTACTTACCGCTTGACTAGGGCCTTGTGCTGATTCTCCTGACTAACGGCAATCATGGCATGTTTACTGGTTGGAACCTCTTTCTGGCGTATGGTCCAATAGCAGGTAACATTCCTTGGATACATACCAGGATAATTTGGACTTTGCAGGCGACACTTGTTACGATAGCATTCATCGAATTGCCTTGTACAATAGGTGCCGGGTGTAACACGTCCCAATTCCAATGGCTTATCGGGCAGTCCATACCTGTAACGTGGGCAACACAATTGGTTAGTATACAAATATCTATATGGATGTGTATGTATTTGTAGGTGTTAGTGTAGTGTGTGTGTGTGTGTGTGTGAGTTTAGCATTTAATTTAGTTTAGTTTGGCTCAACGGTGCAGTATATTTGTTTGGTATTTAGGGCTTTCCTCCTGTCTGCAATTTGCATAAAATGCGCTCTGGCATTTTAGGGTTAAAATCCCTTTGCTCCTTTCCCTGCCAAATGTTTGGCTATTGTTTGGTTTGCTAATGGCTCGCATGCCCGCCACACACACACACACACAAAAACACACACAACACACACACACACATATCGAAGTTGGATCTCAATGCATTTTGGCTGCATCTAGTCGTAAATATAAATATCCGTGTAAATTGTAAATTGTGTGAAATTTGTTGAGGCGTAAAAATACATTTCAATTTCTATTTCTATTGCCATATCCGGCACATATCTGACAACTGACACAAACAAAGAGCGCAACGCAGCCACACAGACACACACACAGACAGACAGACAGAGAGACAGAGAGAAAAGGACAAAATTTGACACACGTCTAGGCAGAAATGGATTGCAGAATGAATCGTATATGGCATGCCACGTGTCCTCTTCTCTCCTCTCCAAGGCAAGAAGCTTCTCCTTGTGCTGCTCATGTTTTATGCAGAGCTTCCCAACAACTACGGAACTGGCATTGTGCTGCATTACAGGTAGAAAGATTTAGCTCAACCCAACTTTGGCTCAGCTGCCAAAGAGCTACGAGTGCTCCAAAACTAAGGACAAACTGTCAGGTACGGCATACACTCCTCTCATGACATTAACTTGCCGAGCTGTCCACACTTTTTAAGCTTGTCTTTTTTTCTCAACACGAGGGTTGAATGATAAATTATTGTCTTGCGACACGCTGGGCACGTAAGAATCTTACTGACCTTAGGGAAACTTATTCCCCAAAGACATTGGCTGCTACTTTTCTAACTTGAATATTAAGTCACAAAGCACTCGCAGTTAATTGTGAATTATTGCAGTTGTTAAACTATTTTTTGAATACTAAATACTTTTGATTTATATATTTTACTAATTGTTTCTAATTTAAAAATAAGAACATATTATAGAATTACAAGACAAGCACAGTCCAACTGCAAAAACTGTTTAATATAATTTTTAATACGTTATGAATTAGTTAAAGTAAGATCACTAGTAACATCATATCAATTGATGATTTCAAATACTTGTAAGAATACTGTTAGTGAACTAGCCAATATATGAAACCTCCTTATCACTTCAATCCCAGTTCAATCTACTCTTTGATCTACCCTAGCTTCGTTTGATACAGTTTTGTATCTTTGTCTGTCATTTTGTACCTTTTGCACAATTGTCAATTTTACGCTCCAAAACAATTTAGCTGCATTTTTCATTTTCGACGAACTTACCTTACAACTGCATCGGACTGGCTAATAAATTTGTATCTTATGCTGAACTCGAAGGGTTTCTCGTCTCGTATATTGCGTGGCGGATGAAATACCTGCAAAATGTCAAAGCAGAAAATGTGAAAACCATCAAAATGGAAAGAAAAAAGTAAAGAAAAAACAGAATTGCAATGCAATAACGGCGCAAGTTGAAATGAGTTGAAAATTGAGTGGAAATAACAGCAGATACAGGATTCAGATAAAGGTGAGGACGTATAAGGAAACTTTGCCAAATAGATGAGGAAATGGTGTGTCGTCAGTCAAGAGACTGCTTTACAATTGTATGCGATTGTATGTGAGCCAATACAAAGGACATCGATGCACAGTCTGATGTGCTAAAGGACCTACATTGAAATATTTATTTGTCGAAATGTGAGAGACAGCTGCCAAGACAAAAGAGCAAATGCGAACTCTTTTCAATTCGGTCGCGTAATGAGTTAAACTGAAACTTGTTCTCTCTTTGTTCTGAAATATTGTCATTTGCACACGCAATTTTCTTTTAATTATGCAATCTGCAATCTGCGCCTCCGCCAACCACGTCAACTCATCATCACTTCAAGCAATTTGTTGCACTCTCAGCAGCAGGAGCTTTTTGGCGAGTGAGAGAGATTTTCACCCGAGCAGGGACCCGAATCAAGCATGAATTTTTATTAATTTTCATAATTTATGCGCTGGCGAATACTGAAAACGTGAAACCTGAAACCTCCTGGACCAGAGAGCTGTTGTCCATTTGCCTTTATGGCCACGCGTTTATTTAAATATTAATCAGAAAGTGGCAATGGTTGCTCAAGTAAACATTATGCATACGCCACGTATCCACTATAGTTGTTCAATTTTAAATTAAAAACAAGAAACTGAGCTCCTTTTTAACGAATTTTAAATACGCTTGAAATAGCTACATGCTCATAATATTAATAGAGTGCACTTTTATAATGTTTTGTTGTTGTGAACTAGTTAAATCTGACAATGAGTAACAACGAAACTGATTAATTTTATAAATTAACTATCATATTTGTAGAAAGTACAAATTTACGCTGTACAGAGGATAATGTCCTTCACTCACCTTCACTGATGCTGTCACCGTGGATGTTTCACTGAAGTATAATTGCGGTCCTGTGGCCTTGCCACACCAGGATCCGCCCGTAAATGGTCGCCCCAGTTCGCTGAGCTGCAAAGTAAATAAATAAAAGTTAATTAATTAAATATCAAGTTTGCCTCGCACAGTATGCTGTAAAAGCAATTTGCCAACTGTCTTTATTCTTATTCGCTTTATTTTTTGACACATTTTAAAGCACACGCATGCAGGAAAAATGGGTTAAGTTGCACTCCATTTAGTTGTGGGTGTGCTTGCATCGATTTTAGTCGGGGAAATGCATAAAAATGTTTACAGTGCTAGTGAAAAATTAATAAACGCACGGAAGCTGCAACCAGCCCAAGCGGCAATCCATCGTCGGCACAATCCCAAAGCATCTCCCAATACCAATCCCAATTCCAATCCCAATACGAGTCCCAATCAATTTAAAACTACAGCCTGCCTAGACCAAGCATCTGGCATGGGTAATGGATTATGACTATTGTATAAATTTTATTTGCTGGCGCCGTTTGCCGCCTCCTGTGCTCAATATTTGATTGTTTTCCTTTCGTCGTCGTCGTCGTCGTCGTCGTCGACTGCAGCAGAGAGGCAGCGGTAAAAATGCAGCTGGCAGCCAGAAGAATGGAGGCTGCAAAAAGTGTTGCCTACATTTGAGCGCCAAATACCGTTTTCATGTTAAAAATATAAAACTGTTGGCAATTGTCGAAGGTGTGCCAACTGAAACAACAACCAATTCGATTGCCAGGCGCCTAAAAAAGCACACCAAACAAATACAGCTACACACATACATATATGGACCCCATTTACATATAAAAGTCAATCAATTATAAAAAACATATATTTTTCGCCCGATTACATGCTATTACGCGTCCAGCATAAGTTGTTACGTTGACAAATTATCTCTTATTGCGATAAGCTGGGCATGATTTGTTCCATATACACAAATATGATAAGTTCTGAGATACTTATATCCCATAAGATATGCTAAACTATCTAATCATTCCTTGTCATATAAATATTCATAGAAGATACTAAGGGTAATGTTGCACGTGCCCCACTAAGAGTTGCATGCTTATTGTGAGTGCAACGTACACAATAGAAAAATTGCCAGGGTTGTCAATTAGCATTCATTGAACATAGTTGAGCATAGGAATGCCGTAATGTCGCTAATGACAACCAGGAATGGCCAACCACATCATCAATGTAGGAAAAGAATGAAGGGATTGGGGGCGGTGGGGTGTCACTTTTGCAGTTCCTGTGGTCCAGGGATCGATAGGCTGTCAGCTCATTTACACTGTACCTATAGCTTTTCTGTTGCAATTGCTTATGAATGGGGTTGGGGTTCCAATTGATTAAGTTTTTAGTTAATGGGTTATTTGAACTGAGCCGCACATTGACCAGCCAGCTTTAGTTCCAGTTAGCTTCAGTCGATGCCTAGTCCTGCAACTGGCCCATGTCCTGTGGCTGTGGCTGATATTTCTTCTCCATCTACTGCTTCTCCTCCTGCTATTATTCAACTCAAACAACAATTTTTGCTGTAATTGCAAAGTTGCCATCGATGTCGTTCATTCCAGAGCTCTGGCCAATATTTGTTACTGGTTAGAGTTGCAATTCACTGCTGTCATATGAAATGGTCTTCACAAGACTGTAGCTGGAGCTGAAAGCTGGGCAGCAGGCCTGACTGCCCGGCATAATGGTAA
Organism: Drosophila neotestacea; assembly: GCA_035044365.1. NCBI lineage: Eukaryota > Metazoa > Arthropoda > Insecta > Diptera > Drosophilidae > Drosophila > Drosophila neotestacea. Next base: position 292,244 of record JAWNMD010000292.1, read on the forward strand.
TTTTCTGATTTCGATTTTGTGTAAATTCATTGCAAACTGTGCGGCCGGCCTCCTCTGTCTGTTTTTGTTTCTTGCCCCTAAGCACTCACTGAACTAACTAGCTGGACTGTATCCTTCAGATAATCATCATTATCTTAATCATCATCATCATCAACGTTGTGTCCACTGTGTGCATTGGAGCGTTATTAGCATCGACTTCATAACGAATTATTGGAATTTCGTTTTTGTCTCTCTCTTTCCTATATTATCCTATCTTCTCCATTTGGCTTGCTTAATATTTCCCTACGTCCTTATTCTTTTCATTTTTTAGTTCTGGGGTCTTGTGGTGTTTTGTTTGATTAAGTGTTGGTTTTAAATTGATTGAATTATTATTGTGGTCAGTTGGGGCACTGGCACAAATGTTTTACAGCCAAAAGGACACGAGCTGTTGACTTTCCATACAGTCTCTTGGCTTTGCTTTAAAGGAACTTCAAGTTGATCGAGTTTCATTCACTTTTCAAGGCTCACAAATTTTAAATCTTAATTATAAAATTAAATGGGCTTAGCTGAGAATATAAAGCAAATTACGTTGAATGTATTTATGTTTCACAATTAAATGTCTTTGCTGTCTTTAGTCATATAATACTTTAATAAGATGTCTCCTAATCTCAAAAGTATAATGTCATTGTACCATTTTTGGGCATTGTATTATTAAAGAATCACGTGTTAAGTGTGTTGAATTAGTTTTATACCAAATAAGAAAATAAATTGAAAGGCAAAAGAAGCCAGATTTACTTTCGAATGCTATATCTATAAAGAACGACAGTACTACTTAAATTTGTAATAAAATTATTCCTAAATACCTGTAGCTTTTAAGGCGATTAAAGCATTGAAACAATAACTGCACTTAAGGTAGAAGCACAGTTATTCTTATCCATAATCCTGTGTGGATATCAATAAAATATAATAACTTTGAGTATCTTTCATGTTGTTTTTCTGCGAGCTTATCAGAAGAATGGATCTTTCGCTCCGTTTAAAAATCTATTTGACCGTTTTTCCATTTCCCGACCATGGAATATAATGTAATGTTAGTTTGTAAAACGTTGTGTACAATCAACCTTTGGCTGATTGACCATGGCTTAATTCAGACTGTCGACACAACATTTTACCTGCCATTGTTCAGCAGCTCATCATCAGGCAGAGCCGCGTCATTTAAACAATAGCCGATAAAAGTTTTATCATCTGTAGCGATGTTGTTGGGTGTCGACGTCGTCGCTTTATAATCTGCCGACAATAAACAAAAGCTTTGCCACAGAGAAACCTTCAATGGCTGCATCCGGTTTGTCTCTCCCTCTCTCTCTCTCTCTCTCTCTCTGCACTTACTTGTATTTCTGGCTTAATTGTGAAACAATTTAAGCACATAATGCCAGATACGTTCCACTGTATACAACACACACAATGAAAGGTAGAGAGAGAAAGAGAGTGAGGGAAGAAACTTGCCAATTCTGTCTGCATTTCAATTTGATTTACTGTAATTTAAAACATTTGCCACAGTTTTTTACGTCATTGCTATTAAAAAATCATTAAATATAAATTATGGAGCCGGCCGAAGCTTTTAATTTGCAATTCAATGCGTTCATGTATAATAAATAATATAAAAAATAACTTACAAGTAATGGATTTTAGTGGGTTGAACCTGAAGATACCCTGTGGCAAGAATTCAATTATCTATTACTTTGAAAATGTTGTTGTTTTCTGGACGCTTCATACGTTATTAACAATAATAATACATACCGGCCCGGTTTTTTTTTAAATGTTCTTTTCTGATATTCCTCGAATTAATTGAAGGGATTTCAAAATAGATTTAATGATAAACTTTACAGTTTACTGGATATATCACTTTTTATAATAACTAAACTATTTAGTATGTAAGGAAATCAGCAAATTTCCTTGGCATACCCCATTTGATCAAGTCTTAGAAAGGGGTATACGGAACCGGAAAACTTGCAAACCTTTCGTAACATTTTTTCGGCTTTGACTCGTAAATTTACGACACAAACAAATGCCGCTGGGCAACGCAAAGGAGCAAGAGTTCTAGAAAGGAATGTCCAAGGAGTTTGCCAAGTTGAATTATGAGCTTGTCTATAGTACACACACACACATACACATACTTATAGCCAAGCTTAAATTGCTATTGACAAACTGGAATGCATTGTTGCTGTTGTCTTAGCCAAGAAACAGCAGAAGGAAACAGGACACAGGACACGGGACACAAGATGGTGGACGGAGGACACAGGACATGAAGCGAGAAGACTAAGCGGATGTTATGATTGTCAAATATTGAGTCATTTACTCAAGCTGGCCAGGCCAAAGGACAACTTGGATAGGAGGAAAGCAGCCTGTGTCTTGTTGCTGTTCTGCTTGTTGCTGTTGTCGTTGTTCTTGTTCCTGTTGTTGCTGCTGCTGTTGTTGTTGTTGATTTAGGTTAATACGTTTATGCATAAACTTTGTTATTTATGATTAACAATATTAGCAAATAAACAAAGCAACAACAAACCAGCAGCAACATCTTTCTCCACCCAACTGCCAGCTGTTGGTTGAGTTTAAAGCAAAAAGTGTTGCTAAATTATTCAAAATAATCCAGAGAAAAAGGTCATACTAAGGGCACTGCCTCAATACAATATGCATGAGACTGAAACTGTCTAACTAAATTGAATAACTGATTAAACTGTTACTTGGCAGGCACTCACACGCACTCCTCCGGTCCAGTTTTCTACTCAAACTCGTACTCGTACTCATATGTATTACAAAACTCTACCATAGATTGGCATAAATATGAGAGACGGTCAAGAATTTATGTGGCCAGGTCATGACACGAATAATTTATAAAGGAAACCAAACGAAAACGAAATAAAAACAAAAACTGCAAAAAAAAAAAAAAATTGAGACTATACGGAAAAAAATCAGTTGGGAATAAAAACTGAAACCGCGTCAGCAGTTAAAAATGTTTGCCTTAAATAAATAAAAACATGGGCGCCGGAGCGAGCCAACTGCGATAAAGCCCGGCACTGAACCCGTAGAATGACAACACAAACCTGCGGTTAGTTACGAGTTTATAAAACTGCAACGAGGCCTGTGCATTTGCGAGAGAAAAAAATTGCAAATATTTAACTGCATTTTAAAACCCAAACTTGCATACAAAAACGAACAGTTCCTCGCTCTCCTCAGTTCCACAATAGAAGCCATCTTCCCGCACCAATTCAAATCCGGGTGCAGTTTCCCGTACACATGTCAAGTGCCAAATGAAACCTCAACAGACAGATGGACGGACGAACAGATGGACAACGGCTGGGTTGGATGAGCTGGACAGCACCGCAAAATGTCAGCGCACGCCCCACGCTTGTTCAAAATTTATTGTCACAAAGGCAGACGGGAGGCGGGCGGCGGCGGTGTGGGCGTGGCAGGCAGATTCAAAAAGGAAAATCTAAAACAAAAACTGCGGCATCACTCGGCATCGCTAAACTAATAGAGGACTATGGGTTCCCTTTTTAGGAAAGGGACACGAGTGTGGGAGGGCGGTCACTTTCAGTTGGACAACGGAATGAAATCCACACTGAACATATTTTGACAGAAGTAAAGAAAAAACTCCAAAGCGGAACTATAAAAGATAATGTCATTTGGCCAAGAGGAAACCCTTCAGAGAAATGCTAATCAACTTTCACCTAGAAGCCCCAAGAACGAATAAAAATATATGTACGCAAAAAGATTCACTAAAAAGTTTTAGCATTTAAAAAAAATTTAAATAAAAGTTGTCGAGTCACTGGACCAACTAAATAACTAGGTTTGTGATTGAAGTTTCAGTTTAACTAATCATCATAAAAAGCCAGTAACAAAATCCTCGGAAAAAAGATACCCTGATCAACTTTGAGATACTTTAACATATTTGTATGTTTTCCTCTCGTAACATTTTCCAGGCAACCAAAAGCGATAAAATTTTCTAGTGATACAAATATTTCAACTTTCAATTATTCATCAACTAGTTTGTGCAACCCCAAATGAAATTAAAAGCTTTCAATGCTTGTTTAATTATAATTTTTACTTGAAAATACTTGGCAACAATTGTTATATAGAACATAATTAAAATCACATAAAGTGTTTTGCAACATGCAGCTTTGTAAAGTAATATGTAATTAAATTGAAAACTTCTGAAACCGCTTTAAATTCGCACATCACACCTGAGTTAATACTTCAAAAGGAAATGCTTTGTTTCGTTTGTGATCTGATTGTGAGTTTCCCCTTTAAAATTTCACTCGGAAAAACATTTAACTCTGCAATTCAACAATTTACTTGCTTTCAAATTGCTTCACCGCACCTCAATGTAAGGTCTTTTCTCCGCTGTCCGCTGTCCGCACAACTTAAGCTTTGAAATTAATTCAAAAGCTGAAGGGTAGCTTAAGGTAACTAAAAGCGCATGCAAAGTGCATAGTCGATATATCGAAGTGAATTGAACCCCTTACCGAACTCTATACTATTCCTTCTTAATGGCAGTAAAACTACATTTAATGTAATACAGCAGCATCAGATTATCAAAGTACATTCAGTTTCAGATACAGATACAAAAATACGTAGCTGTAGATACATATATACAAATGTACATTTGAACATATTGCACAAGTCAATTACAGGGATTTGGTACATTTTATTTGGGCAGGGCTTTAGTTTTACTGTCGTCCTTCTTTGCTCCTTCTCTCGATAAAACCAAAAACAGTTCCAAATGGCAAAGGGGGCGTGGCAGAGACCAAAATGTCTCGACAAAGTAGCAATGTCAACAGCGTGGAGCCGCAAAAATTGTGATAAAAATATATGTATGTTAAATAGTTTTCTGTTCTGTTCTGTTTCGCTCTTTTCCTTTCATTTTCATTGCCTTTCTTTATTTTGCCCCAACAACAACAACAGATAAAGAGAGAGGGAGAGAAAGAGAGGGGGAGAGTGGCACACACAATTCAATTCAATTTGCTGGGCTAATGTGGCATTTGTCAACAGAGCCAACAGAAAATTACAGAATTACTCGGACATTGATTGAACCAACGGACCAACAGAGCGACTGTCGAAACCCGGAGCATGAACCAGACAACCCCATGAATGAAATTGTCCCCTCTCCCACACACACACACACAAGTCTGGCTATAAGTGTATCAGTGTCTGTGTGTGGCATAAAATTATAGTCGAAGGCAAGTTCAATAGCAGCAACAGCAAATGGAGTGCAAGTTACAACATCCACCAGACGAGGGATGGAGTAAAGGCTGAGACGGAACTTACGTAATATTCAATTCAAATTTTAATAAATTAAATTTGCACTCACCTGCATAAAACCCTCAGGACAGCCGGGCAGCTCACCGGTGGGACTCAGATTCGTTTCATAACCGTCCACATCCGTATCGACCATGCCCTCATCGAAGCGGCCCACCGTAAAGCCATCAAAGATGATCTGTAAAACGAACGAAAAACATATAAATACATATATATACATACATACATATTAGTTTTTATGAGGTAGATTCAAGTGCAGAAATCAACTATAATCGACTAAGATATGCCCTGTATTATATTAGAGATGGGTATTTACACCTTTTGAAAACGTGACTACAGAGAAAAGCTTTTGAAATATGACTACCCGTTGCAGACAAAAGTAATACCTAGGGTATTCAAAATATATTTTATGTTCGTTTAGTTTCACACACGTTAAAGTTATGCAAATGAAATTCAATTGCAAGAAGAGAAAACCTTTGCCCACGCCCACACCGCACAATTCACTGCCCTTTCTGTTTGCATATTAGATTGGCCATAAAAAAGACAACACACAGCATGGCGTCAGAGAGCAAGGTCAGGACAGACTTGGCAGAGGGGAGAATGTGGAGGTACTTTTTGTATCTACAAGCTCTCAAGATGGAGCTCAAGTCAAAGTCAAGTGTCTGTTGCAATATAAATGTGTATTTGTGCGAGTGTATCTGTGTATGTATCTGTGTCTGCGTGTATTTTTAATAAAATATGCAAATAAAGTTGTGCGTGTGTTTGGCATTTTCGAAATTACAAACAAAACTCTCCAGCAAAGGGTTCAACTTTCTGAGGCTTTATACATTTTTTAACACCTCACCCAAAAGAACACAGTCGCAGCACAACAGCAAATAGAATGAAACACGATTTTAATTTCGAATATTAAACCAACTCGAAATATCTATGAAAATGATGGTCGTCACATGGTTTCCTTCTCTGGGAAACTCTTGACTATTGCAGAAAACTTTCCAGCATTCTAAGTTTCTCAGTTCAGCTGGACACACGAAACTCTCCTGGGCAAGTAATTTATGTCCTTTTTTTATATGTTCTTTTTTTTTATGAAGTTTTGCATGCTAAATGAAAGTTGTACGAAAGTTGTTTGCCACATGTAACGCTTTCAAGTGGGCAATGGTTTTATTTCTGCCCATTTTACATCTCTGACAAAACTTGAAAATGCATTTGCAAGTAGACGCAAAACTTGAACTGTGTAATTTAGGTGCTCATTTGGTATTCACAAATAAATGTTTATATTATTTTTTATTGCACGTAGATTGGTCGAAACTAATGATTTATTCTAGTGCTAATCACCTCACCTAGTCTTTGGGAAAATTAGTCTTCTATTCCTTAAATAAAAGACATAAAACTGAGTGCAATTCTTAATTACATTTTAACTACACAAAAGTAAGATATTATTTAGTAACATAAAAGCAAACACCTTTTTGTTAAAGGCAAATTCAGATTAAATTGAAAAACCCACAGGACCACAGGTCAATTACCGTTAAATGAGATTGATGAACTCTCAATACGTTAAACAAATATATCATATACATCCCAAACATTAAATAAATAATATATTTTAAATGCCAGAACAAAAGAAATAACAAAATTATTTTTCCGTTTGAAATAAGATATTCAAATTGTTGATAAAGAAAACTACACTAGTTCTCACATTGTGTGTGTGCAATAAACTTTTATAAATTCTAGAAAAATACTCAATTATTAACATAGTGTTAAAGAAAATGCTTTTTTAAATTGTGAAAATCGCGCCGAAAAGCGACCTAAAAAATCTCGTTTCCAATGCATAAACAAATATAAAGAACGCATTTAAAATGCCAAAAGCAAAAAAAAATCAAAATACATATAAAAATAAAATGAAAGTGGCATATAAAAACCTAAAAATTATGCAGCTATGTGAATTTTATATGAAAATATCTGTTGATTTATGTGGCTGGTGAAATTCGCTGGATTTTATTACAACAATTTAATATCATAGCAGACTGCTAAAAAATTCAGCGAAATGAGAGAAATTTGCTGGCAGCATTTACCGCTCTTTTTTTTCCGTATCTAGTAGAAGGGGCTTCAATTCACTCAACCCCCTCGGACGCCTGTCTCTCATGAGGGGCGTGAAAAATGCGCTCAGCTCGTGGCGTAAATTACCGAGTGCAACTTCAGGATATTTGATTAAAGCATAAAAAATTGGAAAACGCATCATGCAGAGAGTTTTTGGGGCCAAGTTATTTCCATTAAAAATTAGCCGCGGGTAAAGTTGCAGCGATCTGTGGGAAGTAGAGGGGACTTTGGGTAATTTAAACTTTAGCTCTCGCCGGGAAACACACACCGACAATCATCAATCAATATGTACGACAGGAAAAGCTGACAGACAGACAAGTCGACAGACGATTGCAAAAGCCAAGGACGAGTTTGTCCCCTAAACCGCCGCGTAACATTATTATTTCAAGCAATTTCCCACGTAGACGCACAGCAGGGAGTCGAATATTATAAGTAGATGGGAAGAAAGTTGAAGAAAGGAGGTGTGTGTGTGTGTAGATGGATAAAGTGAAAGCCAAGCACATGATTTATATGCGTTGCGAGCAGAATCAGCTACGTTTATCAGCGTGGTCTACAAATGCGGAAACACAAAATAAAAGTTATAACTTATGCATGACAGATTTGGTGCAAGGTGCAAAGCTGCCAAAGCTACCAAAGCTGCCGAAGCAGCCAGCAAAACTTTGCATATATCATCTTATATAGTCTCGTATAGTCATAGCAAAGGCAATGCCAATGTTCCGGATTACGAAAATGATTGAGAAATGGAGCAGCAAAGGACTCACTTCGTTGTCATGGCAAAACGTCAGCATCTTCACTCTTGCCTGCTGTTTTTCAGTCCTATTTACACTCCTCCTCCTAATCTCCCACCCTAGAAAAAGGGGGCATCATCTAACCCTGGTTACACAACCCACTCCAGAAAAACTTATCCCTCGTTGAGCGTAGCTCATCGTTTTGCTTCCCAGCTAACTGCTCATTGCGCTGTTACGCAAATTGCTGGGAAATCAATTATTTTGGAAATTGAAATTGACGTTTTTCTGACATTTCGCCAAAAATGTTTTGAAGCGTGTCTAATTTTATTGTCAACGCTCCGTTCCGTTTTGTCTGTGCCCCAAAGGCGCTTTAAAGACTTCACTTAAAGAGCCCTCATTCCGGCCTCTTGTTTAAGTAGAATGCTTTCCTTCATACCCCTAATTGAGCACGCACATAAAGTCACAGCTCTGAACAGACATCCCAGACATCCATCACTGTGAAAATGGTAGTCAAAACAAAAAACATCACAAAAAGTGATGAATCTCCGTAACATAACAGAAACTAAAATACACTATGAATGTTATGGAATGAAAGCAAAAGTGTGGGATGTTTAACAAGCGTATCTTTACGATGTTTTTCTGAAAAGTTTCAATTCTCTTTCGTATCTAATTCTTAAACTTTTTCTGACCGTTTTATTATTTCGTTTTCGAGTGTTTCCATATGACATAAACATAGATAACACAGATGAATAGAGCATGGTAAGTTATTGAAAGAGTTATGCATACACAGACATCATAGATATCAAGTTCTCATATCAACTATTTAATAACGTTCGAAAAGTCTTGATTCATAATTTTATATTCAGTACTGTTCTGGTCTTGACTTTTTATTCGTTTATTCTTTGGCGTTGCTTTTTGGTCAAGTATTATAGTTTTTTACTTTATCGAATTGTATTGAATGAAGATATTTCCGAAATAAAATCAGAAGAGCTAAAAGAAATGTACTTCCAATAATTATTAAACTATGTATCTTCACAAAGACTACTTTATCTAGTTATCTATAACTTCGTTTGGTAAGTGTATTCAACATCTGGTACATCTGGTCTGTTTATGAATCTGTATTGTGCTGAAATATTTCACGTTGCATTTGTGTGTGACATTGTGTGGGAGGAGAAAAGGACGATTCCATACTCGGCTTTAGTTTCAGTGCGTATGTGTTTGTAAATTCGCATATGCAGATACAGATACTCGGATACACATTTGTATCTCTCTTTCTCTCTCTGTCACTCGCTAACTATCCTGCTCTCTGTCTGTGTGCATTGCAATTTTATGTCGACGGCGAGTCTGCTAATCCTTGGCCTACGGCGTGCTAAAACCAACAACGACAACAGCCGGGCAAACAGCACAGGAGCCGAGTCACTGTCAATGACAACGACAACGACAGCGGCAACGACAACGGTAACGGTAGCTGGGTAACACCCCACCCTTTTTGTTCCCCCACACCTGTCCGTGACTCACCTGGACAATGTCGCCTTGATCATGGCCGGACGCGGTGAATGTCAAGTGACAGAGGAACGGCAATTTATTCCACTGTGGCGTTGGCACTTTTATGGCATATGTGCGTCCAATATCACCATAATACGTTCGATTGCAGACTGTCCAAGATAAAGAAAGAAGATACACAGTGTCAGATACATTTCGCAAAGCGTGCAATGGTAAATGGCTCAGATACTCACCGGAACAGTGTTTGGGCTCATCACTACCATCGGCACAGTCACTGCGTCCATCGCAGTATTTGTCAAGTGGCACGCAGATACTTCCAATACTCCCGCTGCCCTTGCATGAGAATTCCGAGACACGACATGCGAGGCACAGACTTAATGTGGCCAACATGGACAGCAACAACAGTAGCCACAGCTGACCGGACCTGTCTCTGTGACGTGAGCTGAGCATCTGCAAGACAAAAACAGATTTGGTCAAGTCGTGAGTAAACGAATTAAACAAAACTCTTAAAGTTTTTCTGAAATAAAATCAGATTACCTATAAACAACAATTTTAGCAATCTTAGATGAGGAAAACTTTGCAGCTGCAAATTCAAATATTATTTCAAAGAAAATAGAATTAAATCTGAAGATTTAATTGGTAAAATAACCAGTCAAAAATTTAACCAAATAAAATAAAGAAAATATTACTGATATTTGCTATTCCTGCACATAATATAATATTTTATTCTCAAAGTAATAATTTAAACAAATAACCACATCAGTCTATGTCTGCATTCCACTCCATTTATTCAAATCTATTTTGTTATTTTAAATTTATGTCTTAATATTTTAAGAATATTATTTTAAGCACGTTTTTAGTCTATAAAATATTCGACCACGAGTATTTTTCTCAAGTGTAAGTGTAACTCAAGTGCTTGAATGGGAATGGTTTCTTGTGCCTTTTTCCTTAGATTCTGAAATTTCTGCAATGCTTTTGTACAATTTCTTGTAAAATAATTACAATTCCCATTGAATCTAATGTCCTGCTCTGCCTTCAAGCAAAGCGTGCAACTGAAAACTTTCGACATAAAGAGGACCCTCCTTTCGTTTTTACTCCTTGCAGGCAGGACCTTCAAAATAGCTCAGGCTTTTCATAGCTTTCAGCAGCTCCGGCTTATGTTGTTGTTGTTGCCAAAGCCGTGCAGACATTTGAACGTAACTACTTCAAGTTTTATGTTGCCGTCAACCTCTTCCTTTTTTTTTTTGTCCATAGTTGAAAGTATACTTACGTACACATAGATATTTTATGGGGCATACGTGGGCCTCGGCATATTGAAAACTCAGCATTGTTATGACTTGGAAAGTAAGGGGTAAAAATGTGGAGGAAAAAAGAACAACAAGCGTTTGTAAGTCCAGGTAAATGGCAGGTGCAAAAACTGTTATCGGTAGACGGTTATCGTGCATGGGGCAAAAGTTCTTAAAGCGCACTTGATTGCTCAAATCCTTTGTGTATCCTTTTAAGCCTTTTGTTTTCCATTATGCGCCGGAAGTGTTGTAAACACTTCAAAAGAGAGAGAAAAAAAGAAGAGAAATAACCAAGCAGTTCGGGCCTGGAAACAATAACATCAACTTTTGCCGACTGCCAAGGAAAGAAGTTGTACCCCAAGCCGAAACATGAACCTTAACCCATGGCATCACAAGCTATTCCCTGACTGGCCAAAAGAGGACAACATGCCGAGACAGCAGCCCGGCGGGAATCCGTCGCCCTCCGATTGTCGACTCCGGCTATATGTAAATTTGACGACAGTTTTAATAAAAATAAAAGAAGGCTCGGAAATAAAGCATAATAATGTGTGATGACAATCACAAGACAAGCGAAAGGGGGATTTAGCCAAGGATAGGACGGAAGGTGCGTGTCGAATGGGAAAGCACTCATAACGCTTGGATTGTTCCTATGTCTGCAGCCCTGAAGTGGGTTCCTCTCTTGGCCTGTCAATATGCTTCCCTCTCGAGTTATGTTATAATTGTGTCTGTGTGTGCGTAAGTGTGTAGGTGTGTGTGTACTGGGAGACTGTTTTGCATAAGTATGTGTGAGGAGTTGAGTTCTGAAGTACTTTAAGTTACTTAGCCAAGGCCTGGAGTGCCGCCCTGGGAATGCTATCTTGCCAGGGATTTGCCGTTGACAGGAACTTGCAAGTGGCCAACGCGGAATGTTAAAAAGGGCCGAGATGATTAGTTCATGGCACAAGAGATTTTACAAGAGAAAATATATATGTATAATAATAAAAAAATGCAGTAAGCTACAGTGGAGCAAGCTCGACAGTAGGAGACCCAGTACTTTTTGAGTGCAAAGCGTTCACTATTGATTGTTCTTCAATAATGCGTACCAAACAATAGATGGCGCCACTACGAAGTTATTAAACACAGAGGTCGCTAGCGTCTCTTATTCTTCCTTTTGCCTGTAACATTGTTAGTTGAATAACTTACGTGTTTATCATCCGATTGGAATGAAATTTTCTGGACAGGTTCGGACTATAGTGTATATTATATGTACCAATAATCAAGGCGCTAGTATTAAAGGGGCTCTTGTAATTCGACTTCTGAAATTTTGTTTTGCAATTTCCGGGGGCGGAGGGGGCGCGGCAAAAATCCAAAACAAACTTGATCAATGGGAGATATAGATGAACCTACATGCCAAATTTGGTGTCTCTAGCTCTTATGGTCTCTGAGATCTAGGTGTTCATATTTTCGAAATTTTGAACAGCCGTATACTATCCGTTTATTATCCGATCCGGATAAAACTTTCAGGACAGGATTGGACTATAGAGTTTTTCATGTATGCCAAAAATCATATCGCTAGCATTAAAGGAGCTTTCGTTATTCGACTTTGAAATTTTGTTTCAAATTTACGTGGGCGGAGGGGGCGTGGCAAAAATCTAAAACAAACTCGTTTAATGCAAGATGCAGATGAACGTACATGCCAAATTTGGTAGCTCTAGCTCTTATAGTCTCTGAGATATAGGTGTTCAAAAAAGGGACAGACGGACAGACGGACAGACAGACGGACATGGCTATATCGACTCGGCTGTTGATGCTGATCAAGAATATATATACTTTATGGGGTCTGCCACGCCTCCTTCTGCCTGTTACGCACATTTTTTTTGCACAAACGTAATAGACCCATTTGTACTTTTTAAAGTACTGGGTCTAACAAAAGATGATAAAGAGCGGCAAAAGCTGTGGGAATTCGCAAAATAAGAGAAAGTAAAACACTAAAGAAAATAAACTGAGACTGAAAAGATTCTTTTAATGAAAATACAGCGATTACAAAAATATTCTACATTCGGAATTATACACTGTTTATTTTATATATGTATATTTAACTTGCCAGAAGCCAAATGGAAATTGAGTGGTTTAAAGGTATGTAAATAAGCTTTATACAGGTTGTTAAGCTGATGGTTGTAATTGACGGAATCCCGATTAAAATGTAAGCTTTTTATGCCAAACAATAACGTCCTTCTCCAGCTGGAATTGAAATGAAGCTAGTTTACCTCCGGACCACTGCTCGGCTTTATGTAGCATATGCTGAACTATAACATTAATGGCCAATCTGGAGGAAAGGAGTGCTTCTGTTAGTAATCCAATCAATGCACTCTCATGCCTTGACACAATCAAATTCTAGTTACCAACTCAAGTCTTTGGACCATACGCGTGGCACAATTAGAGAGCACGTATGTGGTCCTAAAGATAGATGCAAAAAAAATAGCTGGAGGAAACTATGCAGCACACACACACACACACACACACAGATACGAATAGCGAAGAGTTGGGAGCAAGGAGCAAGGACCACAACTAGAACCAGGACAATGACAATGACGAGCTCTAAAGCAAACTGGCAAACAGCCTGACTGCCAGTCAGAGAGCCAGGCAGGCAACATTTGCCACAATTGACAAAGAATTTATGCGATGCTTATAAAAGGCTTATGGGGTAAGTCCTTTCACCCAGACATAGACACACACACATACGCATACTCACACACACAGAGGACACAGGACATGCGAGTGGAGTCGCAAGCGACATGAGACGAAAGACGAGAGAATTTCACTTTTTGTTCCACATGAAGTAAAGGACAGGGATAGAGGAGATGACGATGTTTTGGGGTAGCCAAAGTGACAACAGTAAATAAAGTTGGGAGGAGATGCCACGGCACGACGAAAAAAAAGGAAATGAAAACTGAAAAACTGAAAACTCGCGCGCGAGTGCTCCGGGCAAAATTGCTGGAAAATGATGTTGCAAATGTGAACATTTGTATTTTGTATATTTGGCTTTGGCTTTTCTGCTACTTACATTTGCGGGCCAAACGGGAAATGTAACAGTTTTGTGTTGGTTTATTCCACAAAAACAAAGCGGAATGATCGGCTGATTAACACCGCGTATACTTCATTCAACTCAAATGGATTAGAATGTTAACCATATTTAAAAGATTGAAAGTTCATTAAAATAATACGATAAACATTTGAATTCGATGTTGAAAATACATACAAAGTTAAATTTGTAATAAAGGTACATATTTTAAACAATAATATAAATGGTTCATTTTGAAAATTTGAAATAATAATTTAAAATAACAAAAATATAAATAGAAAAAATATTTGTTCTTTTGGAAACTACAAAAAAAGATAACAAAATAAATTAATTCAGGAAAATTAAGATAATCACTTCGTTTGGATTTTTTGTAGTACATTCCTTAAGTGCAAAATGATCTAAAAAAAAACAATAAATACAACTTTATAAATAAAGTTTTTAAGGTATTTAATAAATATACAAATTTTAGTTATTATTTAATTTTATCTTTACATCATACCCTATATTAAAAGGACAATGGGCACAAAAAAGAAATATAATTAAATTAGCGTTGGGGGCAACGAAAATGGTTGTATTAAAAAAGAGACCCAAAAACAGCATCAAAGCCTGCTGCAACAACAACAACAATTTTAACAAGTAACATGGGTAGGGGGTAGAAATGGGTAGGTAGGGAAAGTGAAGGCGACTTCAATGGCCAGAAGGCGTCAAGAAATTAGCATAACAAAGCCATTAGAGGGAGGCGCGAGGCACCAACAAAACCGTCACAAGGCGGCAGCAACAAACCAAAAAACGCTTGTGATTTCAAAGGCCAACACAGTGGCAATGGCAATGGCGACTGTGACTGTGACTGTGACTGTGACTGTGGCAACTGTAGAATCTGTGGCACTGACAGTGGAGCAAGGACGAAACACAGCAACAGCAACAGCAAAAGCAACAGCAACGGCACAAACACAAACAGACTACAAATGTCACCAGCAGGAGCAGCAGTTAAAGCAGTTTCATTCGTGGGTGAGTTGGTAGCCACCAAGCTCGAGTTATAGCTCTGAGAGGATGTTGAGGAGAAGCAGAGGGAGTGAGGGGGAGGGGGAGAGAACCTATTGCTCGTTTACATTGCTTCAATTTTGCTCATTTTTTTTAACTGTGGCCCGTTACGTGCCCAGCTACTTTTTGAGTAATGGCCAAGATTACGCTG
Organism: Drosophila neotestacea; assembly: GCA_035044365.1. Lineage (NCBI taxonomy): Eukaryota > Metazoa > Arthropoda > Insecta > Diptera > Drosophilidae > Drosophila > Drosophila neotestacea. Next base: position 307,397 of record JAWNMD010000292.1, read on the forward strand.
CAATGTGCAGGCAGCAGGAGACAGATGAGGAGCAATGAATGTGCTGCGGGGAAGAGGGGAAGAAGAGGAAAGAGAGGGTGGGGGCGTGTCTTTCGACAATTTAAACTTGGTGTCACGCATCACGCTTTGCTCTAATGAGTGTCGTCGTCGTCGTCGTTGCTCTCTTCCTCCTCCACATCCTCGTCCTCATCCTCGTCCTTGTCTCGTGGCAATTGCAACGTGATTTGGCGCCACTGAATGCCGCCGCAGCTCAATCACGTTTGGAGCCATCTACAGTTCAGTCAGAGGATACTAAAGCTGTAACTGCAACTGCAACTCAAATTGCCACAGTGATAGATTGCAACTGGTCACATGTGGCGTATGAGTAATATTTAATTGTATGCGATTCAATGGGTAAAGCATGTTTAATGAATTAGTTAAGCTGCCATATGAGAATAATCAAGGACAAAGCTTAAATATATGACTGGATAGAAAGCAGCAATTTAAAAACAGGAACAAAGACAGATAGTAAATAATGCAATGGCCAAGAAAGCTATAGAGATGCTAACAAATAAATCAAATTGATTTGCTTAGAGTTATATAAACTTCGACAGTATATTGATTAGCTTCCTCCAACTTCTGCTACTCATAATATTCTCCATAACTATGCTTTTTAGCAAATGCCATTAAGAGTCTGCAAAATGCAATTTAGTTTGAAGAACGTCACATATTTCTTTAAATTCCAACCAGCTCCTTTATAGACCATAAACACAGAAATGCAATGGTCCGAAGAGCTTCTGTAGGAGGATCATCAAAAAGATGTCTTATTTGACATTCTATTGTTGTCATTTGTTGGAAATGCTGCGACATGATTGGTCTTATTTCCACATGCACAGACTTTAACTATGTATAGACTGAGCTCACTCAACTAGTGCCAGTCTCTTTTCCATTCTCCCTCATAGTTGGCAAAGCCATGACCATTAAAGCTGCAATCATAAAGCTTGGGAGATCGAGCTCAGAATAGGGAACTGACTTCATGGCAGCTGCTGGCACATTAAAAATGTAAGCTTAATTTTAAAGCACTGTGTGAATGTGTGTGTGTGTTTGGGAGTTGCAACTACTATAATGCCCATTCCCATAAGTCTGGTCTTGACTCTGGCGCTTTTACAGTGCCTCTGCAAACATTTCGCATAAAATGCCAAATGCTTTTGTGAGCTCGTAAAGCAAACGATTGTAACCAAAAGCAACTGACAACAATGTATATGTACCATATAGTATGTATATGGCACGGCTCGAAAACTGTTCCGCAAAACTGTTCAACAATTTTAGCCGCGCACTGCCAAGCCAAACAAATTGCATATGAGCATTTTCAATTTAAATTTTTTTCCGCGCTCCGAGGCAGCATGCCATGTATAGTATGATGGCATAGCAGGAATAAGAGTGTAAATTGAAATTTCTGGCCAAGAAGAGAGCAAGAAAATAGAATGCAAAATGTTTCACAATAGTAACATGGAAATGCTATGCAGTGCAATGAACTCTTGGCTAATAGAGAAAGAAAACACGCAACTCGACCAGGTGCTATCTGGCATCTTGAGTAAAAATTCAAGGACTGCAGACATTCAACGCCTCGGGGCATGCACCAGGACAAGCACCTGCACTGAAATATTCCTTTATGGAATCTTAAATATTTTCAATTAAATAACATTGTCTTAAACAAAAAGCTTGTAAACAAAAGCGAAACAAGTGGCATTAAAACAATTATAAGCAAAGGGAAATTAAGAGTAGTTTCTGAGTTGGAAAACTTTCTAAAAAATTAAATTATATAAAGGTTGAAAAGCTTACTGCACACATTTTAGTAAATTCAAATTCAATTTAATTTTATAGATTAAAATAACATTTAGAAGTTTACTCTTTGTTGAGTTGATAACTACAATTTGAACTGTAATTTAACGAATCTAAATATAAACAGTAATTCAAAACCTTGTTCAGCAATTGCCAGTCCTTTTCTCTCTGTGTACTGCTTGACATAGCTGAGCATAATGAGCTGGTCTCTTGCTCTCTACAAACACATACATCACGCATACGCACTGGTGTCTAGTTACAGTCATTGAAAGCAATGCCATGTACAAAAAAGCCTCACACAAAAACACTTGAGCACAACTGACATGCAGATGGCAAACTCTTCTCATTTGGACTTGAAATGGATGTTAGTCTAAGGGCCAGTACCTTTTATCGGCAATAGTATTAGCAGCAAACCACAAAAACTGAAACAGAGAAAAAGACAAGCAGATAGATAAACAAAACATAGGGAAAGTGAGAGGGAAGATCTTATGAATGTTTGAACATACTTTAGCACTTTGACACTTTGCCGACGGCAAATGGCATTGCCAATGACAGTGGCAACGTTTTTTGGCCGATTTTCTTACTTTGACTTTGTCGTGTAGGCGACCGGCGAGTGTTGCCATTAAATATAGACACAAGACGGTGTGAGTGAGGGACAAGAGGGAGTAACTACGTGTCATGTAGCTAGCTTAGCGCCTGTCTTAGATTAATAGCAGTCGGCAGCTTCACTTGGCAGTTGGCAGTTAGAAGTTGGCAGTTGCCGTTGACGATGCCATTGCGTGTGGTCTACGTGCCTGAGTGCGCCTTCATGTATGCTACGTTTATTTTTAGGCTCTGATTCCAAAATATAAATCTTGTTTATAATTCAAAGTACAGATTAACTGACAATTGTTGTGCTCTTTTGTTAAAGAGATAAATGCAATTCCCATTTATAAATGATATATGTATTTAGCTTATTTTTCTGTCAATCAATAAAATATCCTAAAATAGAAGCCCGCTTTTACCTTGCTTATAGCCAATAAATAAATCATATTTATTTATACGATATACAACATGAAAGTTAAATGAAAAAAGAAACACATAAAGAGCTTTCAGATTTGGCTGGACTTTTATTTTAGCTGTGGCATTGCAACTGCTAGTAAATAGGAAAATGTAAAATTTATAGAAATTCAAATGCAATGCACAGCCTCGACATAAAGCTGGCTTAAAGCATTCACACAGAATAGCGAGTGAGCTGAGTTGGGATCGGCTTGGGCAAAAGGATAGGGGAGAGATAAAATGAGGAAGCGAATGGGTCAGGGCAAAGAGCCCTATCAATGGCAACCGCTGCCGCAGCTTTGGCGCTGCTACAAAATGCCAAATTTGCATATAAAGTAAAATTGAAAATGCCGGTGGGAAAACCGAAAAGCGAGAAGAAAATCCCAAACCACAAGCTCTAAAACGAACCCCAAAGAAAGCCAAACAAATGCAGTTCCTCAACTCTAAAAGAGAGAGAGAGAGCATTTGTTGCTGTAAATGCAATTCCATCTAGGTACAAGTACTTCATCTAAGCGAAGCCGCTTTAAGGCTGTCTAAAAGGCGTCCCAAAATATTTACATTGATTTGATGCTGCCACTGCCACTGCCACTACTGCTTTTACAGTTGGAATTCAAGTATAAATTGCAGGCACTTTATATTTGATGGGCACTGAGCGGAAATGCGCGTCACGTACAGCCCCCTACAGACTCAAAAACCAACAGGCCGCAAATCAAAACGGACCACGAAACGCAGCCGCCTTTTCCCTGCCTTTTCCACTAAGCCACCAACCAAAAAAAAAAAAAAAAAACAAGTATTGCCAATGAATCCACCCGACAGGTTTTACACTTAACGATAAAATCTTGTATCTTTATTTGTTTAAGAGACACAACATCTTACTTTAATCAGTTGAGTAGACTGTCTCAATGAGGTAACGCTCTTTTTAAACATTTACCAGATTAAAACTGTAAACTATTTTAAATACTCAAATCATTTAAAAGCCACTTCAAGACTCTCAATAATAGAAAGACACACAGTATTCTACATATAATACCTGTGTGTCAGGCTTTCCTTAACCTAATTTGATGTCTCTAGTCTTTAAGATCCACGCTTTTAATTACAGGACATCTTTTAACAATATGTATAAATCAAAAGCTCGGAGATGTCGTCTACTGTCTGTTTCATGTGTGTGCATAAATTTAATATATCCTTGTTTCTTTAAAGGCATTCATATAGTTACTCGTACATTTCTCGCCGTGCAGTCGCCTGTCAAAACGCGTCGCACGCGCAACTTTACTATTTTCATTCGCTGCTCTTTTCGCTTCTATGTTTTTCTATTTTTCTATCTTTTTTTTTTGACTAGGTAAACGCTGCGAGGGAGGCCCAAACTAACTGATACAAATTTGTTACACGTACGGAACTCTATAGCTGTCTATATCTGTGTCTGCCGATGTACGTGTGTTCGTTAGCCTAAAATCCGCGTTGGTTTTAAGTCTCCCATTGTTGTTGTTGCTGTTGCAAGACAAGCTAAAAACTAATTCGAAATTCATGGGCTCGATTTGCATTTTTGATTACTTGAATACACCACATGCACACAAAAATAGCAAAGGAGAGAGAGAGAGAGAGGGAGGAGAGAGAGTATTAAACTAGTTGTAGTTGTAGCATTGTCTTAGCCAGGCTGGCACACACATGGCCCAAAGCCTACATACATTGCTAACGAAACCAGGCAAAGGTGTGATATTTATATTTATGAACGCAAATTGTACAGCAAACGCTTGGGGAATTTTTCGTTAGTTTTAAGTAATTGGGCGCCATTTTTATGGCACATGTTGTAACAGAGCCATCTGAGATAGTGTGTGTGTGTGTGTATGTGTGTGTGTGTGTATGATATGGTCACACGGGGCGCATAGCAAAACACATAAATATTAAAATAAAAATAAAATTATAATGTATGCGTTATGGTTTAATTGGTTGCAGTAAAACGTGTACATATTTTGCCCTTCTCCTCTCCTCTCCTCTCCTCTCCCTCTCCTCTCCTCTCCTCTCCCTCTCCTCTCCTCTCCTCTCCTCTCCTCTCCTCTCCTCTCCTCTCCTCTCCTCTCCTCTCCTCTGTCTCTGTCCATCTTCTTTTCTCTGCATGTGTGCATAAAACGGGCAGAATTAAACATTTTTTGTTGCGGCTTTAATTAAAAGTGTGGGGTTTCTGTGGCTAGGGAACAGAGGGTCGAGCACTTACTGAGGGAATAACAGAATGTAAAAGTTTTAATGTGAAGACTAGGGAATACATACAGGGATGAGGACTATAAAGTTGGCAGGTAGACTATAAACACGGGATTAAGAGCTCCATGAATAGAGAAGACAAAGTATTCTGCATATAAAATACAATAGATATTTAGATGCGGAAATAAGCTTCTAGGGCAAAGTCAGAAAGAGAATAATACACATAATTTCTGCTTGTATCAGATAAATTAGTTTAAAGCTGATTGTTAGACTTATTTCAGTCTTCAAAATTACAATTCTCGAGAAGATGTGTTTCTACTTCACTTTAAAGCTAAATAAAGGCGAATAAGTTTCAAAAAGTAGTCTAGCTTACTTGTAACCCTTTGTAAGTGATTTTTTACTGCCTTCTCATGAATAAATGCCATATTTTCTCCATAACAAATAGTTACGTGTGTATTCACACTAGTTCCTAAATAACCTTAATTAACTTTCACTAACAGCTAAACATTAGTGCAAACTGTCATAAAGAGAAGATATTTCTTTGCCAAAGTAAAACATTCACATTTTATTGCATAAAAGGTGTTAATTTGTTTTGCTATGCGGCACTTTCTATTACCCTGCCTAACTTTTCCGACTAATGCTGACAAATAACAGTATTAATTTCAGGCGCCAAAACTTTCAAATATGCTAAAATTGTCAGTGCCATTTGCCATTGGCCTGATGATAATTGTCTACGTGTTTGCGTGTCACCTGCACATTAGGAGAGAGACCCGCCCCCAGTCAATGACTTAATTAGTCAAAAATTTCAACAATGTCGAAACCGGATGCCTAGGCCTACGCCTAGTCGTAGTCCTAGGGAAGAGCAGCTTTAGGTGGTAGCTGTCAAAATGTCATTTCGAGGTCCCCAAGAACTAATGCTATATTAGCTTTTGCGGGCGAGTGCGGAGCGTTGTTTGCGGTGCTGCCACATAAATTACGTTAGACATTAGCTTTTTGTGTGTTGATTTCTGATTATTATGTGTCTTCTTCATCTTCAGCTTCTTCTTATTATTATTTGGCTAGGCAGGACACACGTGCCTGCCAAATGTCCTGGCGTGTAGACTAATCAATGACCCTTATCACCGTAACATTGCCTGACGCCTGTCGAGGCTTTAATTAAAGTTCAAACTGTCAGTGCGAACGTAAATTGAATTTAAATGTGCGCAGCGTATACTTAATATTACGTATACGTATGCAAGTATCAACATACATACATATAAACATAGTGCGGTTGCTTGGTCGCTGTTGTCTTTAAATTAATCAATATACAAGCAACAAACAAACAACTTAGCCCACATTGCGAGCACACTCAAACACTCGAAGGCAGGCCCGACTTGACTTGACATGGCCCAGCCAAAGGACGACGCAGTGGCCCCAATTTCTCGACATTTCTGTGGCCTACTTTCGGGCGCTCAATCAAAAGCGTAAAATTGGCAGCTGAATTTTAATCTAAAAGTGAAACGAGCCTTTAAAGCACTGTGTGCTCTACCTTAACAAATAATCCAATTTCTAAAAGAAAACGACTAAAGTGGACGATTCAGAAAGTAAGAGCTTTAAGATCACACTTCATAAAGAAATAAAATCAAATTCATAACAATTAAGTTTCAAGTTTTACTCATATATTTCTTTAAGAGATGATAATTTTCCAACTTTATTCAAAAGGAAACAGCTTTAAAAGAAGTTCCAAACGAAAAGCTTGATTGCATATTTGAATTTTAAATACACATATTAAGATTTCGTCTAAAACTAAATATCCTTCAAAGCAGCTTCGACTGTTGAAATGTAATTTCGAGCTTTCAAAATGAAAACACTTGGATTTTATTTCATTTTTTAGTACAATATATTCCGAAAACTGTAACACAAACCATATTTTTCAGTGACAATAATGAATTGTATCGTAAAAAGTTGTGAAATCTTTCACAAGGATATCAACATTTCATCTATTCTATTTTATTTATTGGTTGATTGGCATTCTGCGCAACGCTTTGCCCACTTGATGTTGCCTCATGCCTCATGCCCCTTGTTGTTGTTGCGAGTTTATTGTACTCGAACTCGTACAACTTTTCATATTTATTGGCTCTTGATAACTCCACACTTCTCATTGCCTCTCACTACTCTCACCATGACTCTGTGACTGTCAGTCAGTCTGTCTGTCAGTGGCTCATGCTTGATATGTGCTCTCTATGGTCGCATTGTCAATGTGCTATAGCATTTTGTTTATTCATAAAACGCGTTCCTATTGCATTTTATGTGTCATATGTTGGTTGTTGGTTGGCTTTTATCTTTTTCCGCTTGCACGTTTGTCGCCTAAATAAAAAACTAGTCTGGCAAATTTATTTAGTTTTTATGCAAATCAAATTACACACAAACAACGATTTTTATTGCCGTCGAATTTCCAGATTTAGATTGGGATTGGGATTTTAAGCGTTTTCAATTTCAATTCTGTTTGGAAAACAATTTTGCTACGCATAAGTGTGTGTCGTCTGGCTAACAGCAGTTTGTTAGAGGTTTTTAATTAATTGATGCCATTTTTTCGACAGGCCACAAAGAAAAAATTACGGAACAAATGAATTGCTAACAGAAAAAAACCAAATCTACTCAAATGACACACGTAATAATATTTATAAATTCCATTGGCATTTTTCTGATTGAAATTGATGTCGCTGATTATATGTATATTTTGAATTATTAAAGCAAAATCAATTTGATGATTCTTCCATTTCTCAATTTTGTTTTTATAAATAAACATATATATTTTATTATTTCTCAAGTTATTGGCAGACATCCAGGAAAAACTTCAAAACTTCAACGCCTGCAAGTATTTTGCAATTTCTCTTGATTTTTCATTTATCCAACTTGCAACGACAAACTTCAAAATTAGCTACAAACTAAAAACAACAATTCAAAAAGCAAAAAGTACACGAATTTATCAACAAACACACATACACAATAAATACATATACATATACACATGCATTTATATGAAAAGCAATTTCTATAAACGAAAAATTGCATCCACATTTCAACTTCGGCCACAGAACTTCACTTATCATTTGAGTTTGGCTCTGGGTGCGAGTTTTCCCCGAGATGAAAGAAAATTGTTCAATATATGATAGAACGAGAAAGCGCAACGTGCAGTTGACCAGAGAACTATGTATAATATTCTTGTGGTTCTGGCCAAAAATTCTATGAATATGCAAAGTGAAACTAAATGGCGTGTAACAACCATACAAGAAAACAAGAAAACTGAAAGAAAAACCCAAACCGAACTGAACTAACCAGTAGAAAAGAAAAGAAACGAAAACATATTAAATACTGGCGCCAAGTTGATCAAATTGATGCTTGGCTTTTGGGCCAGCAGCCAAAATATCTCGACGACGAATATACGAATATACGAATATACTCGTAACTTATAAAGTTGCACACAAAAAAGAAATTGAAATCGCATGTGAGTCAGAGTGAGGATTGGAGTTGCGTTGCAAGAACTGCTCAACTGCCTTTGCGGCAAGGGGGGCACAATAAATGGAATGAGGCAAACAGAGACGAGGCACGTAAGCAGAGCGCAACGGACACGTAACATGGATGGTTTCCACAATTGCTCCGGTTTGTTATATGACAACAATAACAACAATTGCACTCTTGTGGGCCTGTCATGGCACAGTTCAATTTCAGTTCGAAAATGGGAACAACCAGAAATTGATAGAAAAGACCAATGAGTGTGTGGGTCCTGCGGTCAGACGATACGATACCCTATCCGAAATCTCACATATTGTTTTTAAAATTTGTACTGAAATTAAATTATTTTCCTCTGTAATAGTAAATAGTGAATGTTGATTTCACAAGGCCAATTTTCAGTGTAGAATTGTACCAGTTGAAATTTAAATATGTATGCATTAGATCTATGTTTGAATTAAATTGTGTTGACTTTTTTAAATTCAACGATAACTTTAAATTTGCTTAGAGAGTCATTGAAGTTTTGCATGCATCCTTTTCATTTAAAAATACTAGATAAATAGATCAATTCCATAACTTATAGGTTTTTACATTTTGGATTAAGGTTGTCAATTTTCAGTATTATGTAAATCTAAAGAATACAGTTCTTACAGTCATTTCTTTTATATTGTCGTAATTTAAATCAAATATTGATTAGTTTCCAAGTAGTTTTATTTTCAAAACAAATGAATAGACTTTCCCACCCAAGTGTGTGTTGGTAAATTGACCAGAGTTGTAACGGAATAGTAACAAATTGAAAAATGTCGAGCAATTGACATACATATTTAAACACACATGCCTTTGTATTTGGGCCAATAAGTCAATTTTCTGTCCCTTTCTTTGGCTTTTCCAACTGGCACAATGTGTAATTGGTGACAGCAGCTGCATTAAGATGTCCAGTGTCTGATGAGTTTGTCGTTGACAGGAAACAACTCCGAATCAGTATTCGAATCCGAATCCGAATCTGAATCCGGCAAACGACTCCCTTTCCGACTTGAAGGCAGAATTTGACATTCTGTGTGCATGCAAATTTCATGCATCCGTTTCCGACAACTGCCAGTTGTAGGAGACGACTTTTTGACAGACTTTCGAGTGGCAAGTCCAAATGAAATATGCACCTAATTAGTGGGCGACCCTGTGCTATTTTTCACTCAGAACAGCAGAAGAAGAAAAATTTTAATTATTTATGAAAACATGCAATGGCCAAATGGCACAGAATGGCATAACGGGAGAGAGCGGGAATCAGGGGGAAAATGGCAAATGTGAGCCAGCATTTTTCATTAGTGCGGGCGTTGTTGAGTGGCCAAAAGCCCCGATGTTTTACAATATAATTGCGAACGAGCAACAACGAACGGCCAACAAAACTCTCTGACCTGACCGCCATTGTGGCCTTGAGCTCGTATGTAATTTGTTTTAGCCGAGTTTCTGCTGCCCGCGATCCCTTGCCCCGTTGCCCCTTGCCACCTACACCCAAACCTTAACCGACAGCCCTCCGTCAAACAATTTTCAACATGCAAGGCAAAGAGCAAAACACATACGACCCGAGAGCATGTATATGTTTATGTATGTGCATATATCATATAGACCACGATATATTAAACTCATACACGCAACGGCCAAAAAGAGCAGCCAAAAAAAAAAAACAAAACGAAGAGCAGCAACACGCAAAAAACGAAAGAAATAAAACCATTTAAAAAACGAAAGCCAATAAAACATTGCCTACAAAAGTTGACTGAAACTGAATAGCCGGTCGGAAATCAGTGCACTTGGGAGGGAGAGAAGTCAGTGAAAGTATTACGAATTGAAGGCCAGAACATGTTGGTAATAAATACAGATACAAAGTCGTTTATGTATATGTGCATGTATATGTTCTGTGCCAAATGATGGTTCTTATGCTAAGAGCGTGCTTATAAATGAGCAATTAACTTCTCAAATGCAAAGGGGTAGAAATATAACCCTTTTACGAATTGGATTCAAAACTAATAGAAAGAGGAGTGCATATTAAAATAAGGATTTTATATATATAAAGAGCACAGTAATACAACATAATAAATTAGTATGAGAAAGTTAGTCTTTACTTTAATGTTATATCGCATTTTTCACACAAAAGGGTAATAACTCACAGCTTAACAGTTTTCAGGAAACCCAAAAAAACTGTAGTACTGTGGAAGCCATTACAATGAAGAGAGAAATAACTGCTATTTTTTAGCAAAGCTCTTGGTAAATATGTATCTGATAAACAGTTTGAGCAGATTAAGTAATCAGTTCGTAAAATTAAAAATAGGTTTAAATTACTAAATAACAGATCAATGTTTAAACACTTCTAAATAGACTATTCTATTTAGGTTTTTCCTGTGCAAATCTCAAAAGTACATTTAAAATTGGATATAGTTACTTTTCGTTCGATCTATAAACATTAAAAAACGAATCTTGTTCATAGAAAATAAAACAGAAATTAGATTTAACAAACTTTATTAAGACATGGAGTTTTAATTTACATGCAAATTAAATATAAACACGAGAAAAACCATTTCTTTTCGTTCATATAAATAAAATATCAATGCATTGAAACAAAAACAAAACAATAAACAATGTTCGTTGGTTGAGTATTAAAAAAACTGCCCAAAAATCGGTTTAATCTGGTTGAATATTGTATAAGCTAAATGCAAAATTGCTTGGGATCAAATAAATATTACAAAATACTCAAATCATACATCAAGTTTTTAGCCAGCTTCCCAAATTTTATATAGTATTTTTCACGCAAATACAAATGTTCAACTCGACAAACAGTTGCCATATAATACGATATAAATGAAAGCCATTTATAGTCTTTGAAACAAGCATTTATGTAAGTGAATAAGTTGGAGTGAACTGCATGTAACAAGATTGTATAACAAATCCAACTACAAGTATGTCGCACTCACTTCTGTTCTGTTCTGTTCTTTTTTGTTGTCATAATGACCCAGAAACGGAACACATTTCAAATGATAAATGCAACACTGTGTTGGCGCTACAATTTCCATTACAATATGTATTTGTGTTGGGCACACATTTTCTAAAACTAAAAGCCAATAAAAAACACGAATTGTTCTTAAAAAAGGAAAATCTAAAAAACACATAGAGGATGAAAAACATTAAAAATAAAAGAGGCACAAAGTTGTTCGCTGTGTGCTCATGTTGTATGCGGGGGGAAATGTGTACAAATGGAGGGAGGAAGGGGGTGTTGACTGCCCTTTTTGGGTTTTCTGCTTTTAGCCTGACTGACTGTTTTACCTATTTTTATTGTTGTCGCTGTTGCCCATTGTTGTTGTCGTTCTTTCCACACACATTTAGCCTTCAACTCTGGCTGTTGCTCGGTTTTTTTTATTGATTTTTGTTTGTTTGTAGTTTGTTAGACAAATGCATAGGTACAAGGTTTTTAATATTTAAACCGAACCAAACGCCTCCCTGATACACAAACACAATTCGGAAATGACCCAAATGCTTAAATCTCAATAAAAGGGCATTTGGCTTGAACTGTCAATCAACAATCAGTCAGTCAGTCAGTCAGTCATACAGTTAGTCGAGTCGGTCGCTGGGTCGATGTTCTTTCATACAGTTTCGTTGTTGTTTTTAGTCGTCAACAATTTTCTATGCCAACCTTACACACATTCTAGACTGTCTCACTGTCTCCCTGTCTGACTGGCTGGCTGGTTGGTTGACTCTCTTTCCTATGTCCCCTCTATCCATTGATCCTACTCGTTTCTCTGTGTGAAAATGTGCTAAAAATCGCATTCCTTGCCGACTTTTTTTTTTATTGGAGCAACGGAAATTGAAAATAGCGCCACGTTGTTTGTGTGGCACTCTCCATTTTTACAGTATATGTTGTTGTTGCTGTTGCTGTTGTCGTTGTTGCACAAAATGCTCATATGGCATGAAAATTTAATTGGAGTAAAATGCTGCAGCACAACTCTCAAAAACTAGTTAGCGTTGCAAAAGAAATCAAAATAAAATCCAAAGCGAACACGAAAACGAAAACTAGAACGGGAAACAGAAATGGCACAAAGCATAAATCAACGAGAGTTTGTCGTGAGATTGAAATGTGCATTTGGTATAAGCTTTAAATATGCAAATGGAGATATGTACATACATATGTATGAAAATATTCAAGTATATGAAGTGGCGTATAAATATGAAAACAAGAAAACAAAATATTTATTGCGTATTTTTAGGACCCATAAGTTTGCTTAAAAAAACTGTATATGCAATTAAATTTTCAAATAAATTTCTTATGTCAATAATAGAAATCACTAAGTTGGTAAATTTAAAGATTTCCCAAAAGGAATACATTGACAACATATATCACACTAATACTCTAGCTTTAAGAACTCGAAAGAAATTGTATAAGAACGTCTATTTACTCCAAAAGGATTTTGAAAAATTCTCAGCGAAGTGGGTAAAAAAGCAGAAGTATTTTTTTAATTTTTTCTGGCTTTAGAATTAACTTTAAAGATGTGTTCTTGAAGTTAAACGACAAGAGACATAACCTAATAGAAAAGGTGAAAAGATAATAAGGCCTTTGGCAGCACCATCAAATTGTAATTCACATTGTTTAACCAGATAGTTGGAATATATATTGACATTGTATTGGGGATTAACTTTGACGAAAGTGTAGAAGCTAAATACAGATAATGACTTCTTGATAAATTTCTCCTAACTCCTAAGATTAGGTATACAAGATTTGACAATTCTGCGCAAACTTTGTTAGACTAATGTCACAGGTCAAACTGTGTTAATTAATAATTGATGTGAGGGAAGTATATACATACATATATAGTTGGAATTTGCTCAATGTGCATATTTTATGCTAGCTAAGTAAGTTTGTCATATGTCCTAAGAGCAAACATCAAACAAGTTTCGCCCACATTGCGTATGAGTTATGCATTATGTTCTTTCGTTTCCTGCTATGCTCTGTTTAGCTCTCTGCTTTGCTTTGTGTTTGTTTGTTTGTTTGTTTGTGCAACGCATTACGACAAATATTTGCGCATTGGACAACATATTCCTGTACGTTGTCGACATTGTCGTAGTTGTCGTAGTTGTTGTTGCTCCTGGTTTTTACGTTTTTCTTGCCTACTCGAAAACGAGGTCAGTCGAAAATCTAAGCCCTTGGCTATCCAAACAGCTGATGTCAGCACAACATATACAATCCGATGTATGTGCAGTAGGTGTATGTGTGTGAGTGTGTGTGCTTGTGCCTGGTGTACGTAACTGTATTTTGTTCTTACTTTGATAAATCAGACGGCAAAGCCGCAGGGTCTCCCTGCAGACCCACAAGTGTCCAAATGATGGGAGAGGGGCGTGCCAAACACTCTTGGCTATGATTTATCAGCAATGCAACCCGGAGGCACACACAACACAACTTTTGCTTACACAGTTACTCTGGGCATAAATTAAGTGTTTATTTAGATAGTGCGAGATTCAGAGTCAGAGTCAGATACAGAGCCATAGAGAGAGAAAGTGAGATATTTTGAGAATTTTAGTTATTGTTACATTTTATGCATGCCAAAAGAGTACACACAGTAAATTTGTTGCAAGTTATTTGGCTGCACCCTGGGAAACCCCACAACTGTGCCCCAGATGTTGCAATAAATGTGTGAATGAATCATATATAGTTATTTTTTTATTCAAATATCATCCAAGTGCCTATTCTGAGTGCCTCGATTGCCAAAGCTAACTAACTGGAGCAGCAGTTACTCAATAAACAATTGATGTATCAAATTGATAAATTTCTAATGTACTTTTCCCCTTTTTTTCACATTTGCAGCTATGACAAAGTCTCAAGGGAATGTGGCTTGATGTCAAATTTGCTTACAAAACACAGCTCAGGTTTCAGGTAAAAAGTTTTGGCCTAATTCAATACGATTTCAGTTAAACAATGAAACAAATCATGGTTGACATTTGTGTGAATTACAAATAAATATATTCCGAGTGGAAAAAATGATAAATTTATTGAATTGTAAATAATTTATTTACAGCGCATTGAGCTTTGTTAAAATAGTTGCTGAGTTAAAAGTAATGAGAAAATTCCAACTAAGTCTTCTGCTTTAGTAATCGCATTATTTTTTATTGATTATATATTCATTTGTTATTTATTTATTCACAAATCTTGCAACGTTAATTTTAAATCATAGGGATCAAGTACATTTCTAAAATAAATTGTAAATAATTCATGCACAGCTTAACATATTTAATTAAGCAGAATAATGTTAAAAGTCAAAACACAACTTGTACACATAAACAATTGTCAATCAAAATACTTTCAATGCTCTCACATTGCTTTAAAGGAATTGCAATCTCACAAATCTGTCACAGTTTTTGCCAGCAATCTTTCAATCTCTTAATACTTCGTGCTACAAACAAAAAATCTATTGTAAGCATCTTTACAGTTTTTTATGGCAGCTTAGTCAAAGAGAAAAACAAACTGTGTCATGCAACCGAAAAAAAAATAGAAAAAATTGCAGAAAAAGACAAATATTGAATGGGAAGGAACAAAATAATAGAGCAGATGATGCTCAGTTCGTTGTCCTACAAACGGTAACGTGACCTGTGTGACCAGACTCAATAAGGTTGCTGTTGTTGCAACCGGCTTAAGGTCTATCTGAGGTAAGGTGTGGGTAAGTATGTATACCTCAGACTAAACTAAAAGATAAACTTATAAAAAAAAAGTCCACAACAGACAGTAGAGTTTGCAATTGGCTGCTTTCTTCGCCATCTCACGTAAATACGCAAGTAATTCGATTTTTCTTAGCCACAAGCCTTACTCGACTTTTCTTTTTGCTTTTCCTTCTTGCTTTTCTACATCTTTTTGCTTCACTTACTTTAATTTTGTTTTGGCAGCTGATGAGTTGAAACTGCTGACGCTGATTATGATGATTAAGGTTTCTCTTTACTTTTGAATATTTGGCAAACCGATGTTGTTGTTATTTTTCCTTTTTTTTTGTGTGTATTTCTAGGTTTCTGTTTGTGACATTTTGTCAGTGTGACCGCACAACGAAAATAAAAAAGATGCGACCTTGAATGGGTGCACACACACACACACACGGAACGCAGACAAATAGACAGACAGGCTGACAGTTCCAGGCAACAGTTTTATGGCGCCGCTGCAGCTGCCTGAATTCGGTTTTGTAACATTTTAAAGCATCAGCTTAATATTTCGTATATCCTTGAAAGCTACGTAGATAGCGTGCAATCAATAAAAACACAAACACAAACGCACACAGAGACACACACACACACACACACAACGTGACAGCTAAAGCGTTGTGGCGGTCACACGTTGCGTATACGTAACGCACACACTTATACGTATATCCGACAGAATTTTGATTTGCTTTTGACCCAGCTGATATTTGGCATTTAACTTTGGCTTTCAATTCAATTGCACACACAGAAAAGTGACACAGCGACACAGAAAGCACACAGCACAGGACACAGCACACAAATTGATGTTTTGGGACTTTTCCTCTTCTATTATTTTCCTTATATTTGCTTCTTATTTTTTTTTTTTGCTTCGTTACGCGATTTGGGTTTTTTGCGCGTGAGCTTCTGCACGTTACGCGTCCTTGTTCCAACTACTGACGTTCAACGCAACGCAACGGCCACAACTCGATTCGCTGACGGGTCCTGGACGCCCCCGAAAGCATCAGTAGCAGCAGCAGCAGCAGCAGCGACAACGAAAGCGATTTCAAAAGCTTTACCACTTTCTCTCACTTGAGCTCTCTCTCTCAATCGCTCTCTTTTCCATTCAGCACGTAGTGCAATTAGAAAAGCTCTGCGCTCACTGTGCTTGCTGTTGGCCCAGGTTCTCTGTGTCTCTGTTGACCATTCGCTCTCACACCATCTCTAGCTGCTCTCTCTTCGTTTTTGTTTTGTTTTGCTGTTTCGTTGGCAAGGTTAACAACAAACGAAGCTGCATGGCGCCAATATCCCAAAACATCTGATTGCTGTCAAATTTTCTGAACATGCGCAATTCAATTGACAGCTCGCAAAGTGTTTAGTAGGTTGGTCAGACAGATAGATGGGAAACAATGAGATTTAGATGGAATGGGAAATGAGGAAATGGAATGGCATTTCCTTTGGTTTCTCTAAGTTGGTTAGATTGAAAAAGGGAGTTATAATAGCCAGGCTGAAAAAGCATATGGCAACGCTTAAAAGCTTTGCCCAACAAATTTCCAACTAAAACCTCGAAGAAAACATTTGGATTTGTGATTAGCTTAATCGATATTATTAATTAATATTGAGATGGATGGTAATTTTAATTCCCAGAAGATTGAAGCAGTAAATGTACGAGAAGGACACTCATACTAAGTCCACCCATAGCTTCATCTTTATCTAAACTAAGCTTCAAATTATGAACTTATTATATTTCATTGCTATTTCTTTAACCTGCATAAACTGTTAAGTCTGCTCTATTTAAAATGAAAACATGAGTTTATTTCGTTTGCGACTTAGCGGAATTCTTTACACTTTAATGTTTGTTTTGGTAACCAGTTTGTGGCAGGTTTTGGGCAACCGTAATTGCTACACCTGCAACCGCAGGTTAACAGCTGCCAGCCACATGGCCAGAGATTCCGCTCTGTCAGTCTAAACTAATATTTAAAAGCCACAGCATTTCGAAGTACCGACCAAGCGCCAATTACGCGTGTGCCACCCTGAAAAGTATACTACAAAAACTCGACGCGCCAGCAGCAGCAACAACAACGAACGAAAATAATGGAAAATACTGAACTGAGAGCTTGCAACATATAGTTTGCAACTGTAGCTATAGCTGTAGCTGTAGCTGGCCAGGAGTTAGCCAGCCCTAAACCTGGTTGCCAACAAATTTTGTGCATATTTCACAAAAGTTGCGGCATTTGCAACGAACGTTGTCATCGTCGTCGTTTGGTGGTTTTGCGTTTATTCATTTTTTCCTTCTTTTTTTTTATGCCGGGCGCGTGAAAATCCGAGAGGTGACACTTGTCCAAATTATCTTGCAGGATAAACCAGCGCACTTAACGTGTTATCAGTGCAAACGATGCCGGCGTGCACACACAGCGAGCAGGACACCCAGAACTCCAACATGAGGCGCATTGTAATCAAACGCAGGCAGCTGCAACACTCGAGTAACAATCGCACACATACACCCAGAGCCAACGCCAAACCCAACCCAACTGACATGTAGTTGACTCCAAAAGAGTCGCTGCCAGGATACAGGCTACAGGCCACCAAGCATCACCACAACGGCGACGACGACGACGAGGCATGCAACGGACGCTTAAGAGTGTGACCAAACCCACAACTGGATGTAAGTGTGAGTATGAATGTGAGTGCGAGTGTGAATGTGAGTGTCCACAGTCGACAGCTGCCGCATAATACAAAACATACATTCAGCTGAGGCTAGAGCCAAGTTGAAAATGTTTAACACGAAAAGGAGTTATCACGCTGACAGGACGAGGCCAGCACGCGAACGCGGACTCAGATGAGGACGATGCATCGCGACGTGCCCCTTCACATGAAATTATGACAAACTTCTGATGAAGAAAAATGGCGCAACCAAGAAGAATAAAGAAGTACTGAAGTAAAAGAAGTGACTAGAACAACCTTATCCAGCAAACCTTTATATTTAAATTGGAGATCATCTCATTTAAACTAACTATGTAAATCTTCTTTAAAATAACTTCCAGCCATTTACAATATCAGTTAACGGACAATATAGGTCTTATTTAAAATATCTAACTAAGTGCAATTTGTATTTACTGACAATGCGCAACCAAGAAGAATAAAGAAGTACTGAAGTAAAAGAAGTGACTAGAACAACCTTATCCAGCAAACCTTTATATTTAAATTGGAGATCATCTCATTTAAACTGACTATGTAAATCTTCTTTAAAATAACTTCCAGCCATATACAATATCAGTTAACGGACAATGTAGGTCTTATTTAAAATATCTAACTAAGTGCAATGTGTATTTACTGACAATATAACAGCTCATATTTCAAATATCTCTATTTTTAAGAAATTTTTCTATATTTTTCTATTAATCTAATTTAATTTAGATTACTACACAAAATATGGCATGGATATTGATGTAATGAAAGCGATATTGTAACTATATTAATAATCGATATGAAAGTAAATATCTAAAATATATTCAATACGACAATATGTTACAAATTAACCTAATTAAATTCTCATCCTTAACAAAGCATTCCGATTTATCTCTTTGTAGACTTTAACAAACTGAACCAAATCCGTTTTTTATCTTTCCAACAGACTCGAAATGCCCATTTCCTGTCTGAAATAGTCAAAGAGTTATGAAATCTCCGCCGTGCTAGAAATTAAAGCGTTTTGACGAGTCTCAAAAACCTAAGCAAACACAAAAACAAAAGCAGCCGTAACCGCAGGCCGTGCGACATCAGACAGATGGGGTCTGACTAGGGAGCTGACAGGAACCGCATCGTTCATGGGTCGGTGGTTGTCAACGGCTGTCAGTTTTCAAACAACGCCTGCCGCCTGCAAATGAAAACTGAAATAAATGCAAGCGGAGCTAAGAAAAAAAAAATGCTGAAGTAGCCACAGTTGTTGCCCGGCCAATGAAGTCGCCTACAGCGCCGGAGCCCAAAAACCACTTCAGCGGCTATTTTTCTTGTTTTTTATCCTCTTTTTGTTAAAGAGGAGGAGAGAAGAGAAGAGGGGAGGCGGGGCTTCACTTCATAATGCTCGTCGATTAGCGCAAAAACTTTCAACTTGAGGCGGCTTTGCGGCAGCTTTGGGCCACCTCTAAATGACTTTAAAATGTGGCCACAAAGCATTTAAAAGCGACAAATTCCTTTACATACCCCCTCTTTATATCGACGCCCCTTGCTTCCATTACATGTGTGGACCAATTATGACAAAGTCAGCGTCAACTAATTACACATGAGGTTGGGCTACCCAAACCGGCAAAATTCTTGTTGGTGTTTTCGTCCTGAAAGAGTCGCTGCTTCGTTGCTTTGATGGCCACATAAAAACTCACCGCAAGCAGCGCCTCTGACAACAACAGTAACAATCAGAGGAGGAGTAGGTAAAGAAGAAGGAGGAGGAGGAGGAGGTACAAAACATAGCACATAGGCAACTTAACCCGTTAACGCGTTAAAGAGCAAACGAGTGGTTAAAAGCTATGCCAGGAGGAAGGACGAAGGACGATGCAGGACAAGTAGTGGAGGGCTACAGAGAGGCAACCGGTTGGTTGACTGGCTGACTGGCTGCTTTGCTTGCTTGGCTGCTTGGTTGATGCTGCATGAAACCTGCGTTGAATAGTGGACTGTGGTCGGAGGAAGGACGAATGATGGAGGATGGAGGAGAAGGGCTGCCAAGTCAAAGACTTTTCAAGTGGACTGCAGCACACTGCAGAGGTT
This sequence comes from Drosophila neotestacea, assembly GCA_035044365.1. Classification (NCBI taxonomy): domain Eukaryota; kingdom Metazoa; phylum Arthropoda; class Insecta; order Diptera; family Drosophilidae; genus Drosophila; species Drosophila neotestacea. Next base: position 327,398 of record JAWNMD010000292.1, read on the forward strand.
AAACACCAACCTGATGAAGGCAAACACCGCAGCTAAACAACAACAAAAACACAAAGCTTTAAGTCTGCCTCGACGACTTATAAATTCTCTTTCTCACTAGTTGCGGTTTTATAGCTTTAAAAAATATCTAACTACCTCTTAAAATTAAATTGTAAATAAAACGTTTTATTGAAGGTTTTCAAAACTTAATAACTTGGTAACATATTCCAATTACTTAAGCTTAAGGCAAAAATCACATAAAGATTTTCATATTATTATTATGATTTCTTCACATGCTAAATAGTTTATCAGATTTGATCAAACTTGGATATATTAAATAACTATATTTAATAATACAGTCGAGCCTGCATATAGTGAATGAATTCTTACAAGATCGTTCACTATTTCTGCTTAAAGTTTTAAGAATTTCAAAATTGTGTTCAAGAGGTTATTAAATATTTAAATTAGTGAACAATTTTCTAAAGCAGTTTATGTGCTATGACTCTTTTATTCTTGGAAAGCTCTCTTAAAACTCTACTATTTTATTTACATACCAACAATCTGAAGAAATCAAGCTACCTCTCTAACAGTAAGATCATTAAAATGCTTCTGTTTATGTAAATATGTTTGGGAGCCGCTCTCGTTGTCGCTGCCTTTTGTGTTTTGTATTCGTTTAGTCACTGTGTTAGCCATGTTGGGATCCCACGAAAATGAAGACATTTTTCAAGTTGAACATTTGCCTGCTGGAAATATCAGTTTGTTTACCTCAACAACCACACGGCCGGAGCACCCACATTGTTGTTTGGAGTTGGTTGCTTGCTTCCAGAATTTTAGGCAACTTTTGAGTATCACTTTTAGCACTTTAAGGACACACATTGCGACATGCACGTGCAGGAATAGTCCTCACCAAGCGTGAAATATGAAAATATTATGACTTTTTGGTGCATTAAAAATGTTTCTCGGCAATGTTTTTGGTAGTTTATTTTCCATTTCTTTATTTTTGCACTGCGACACTAAAAATTATGTTCCTCCACTCCTGATGTTGTTGATGACTGCCTGCTGTGGCTTCTGTGATGGCTTTTCTCTTATTTTAGCCTCGCTTGCCTTGGCTTTTTCCAGTTGCCAGTTGCTAGCGACCAGCTACCAGCTACCAGTTACCAGTTGATGTTGCCTGTCAGCCGCATGTCGCGTCACCAAACCCAGCGGCAACAACTACTACAATGTCATCAGTTTGACGTTGATGAATAACATCAACACTTTTTGGCCAAGGCAACGACTGTGGAATTGTTGCAATGATATTTGCCCATCTCGTTGTTGGCGCTGCATTTTGAAGCAAACATTTGGCCGACTTTATAAGTTGTTGAAGGCATCTTAAAAATGCAGTTGGTGCACTTTAAGTGCATGTCGTAATACAATAATAACAATAAAATAATAAGAATAAATAGCAGTTGTGTAGAAAAATAAGAGATGAAGGAGTTTTTAACTCTATAGACTTTTTACTATTGGTTTAAATTTACACTTTTAATGATGAAACTATGGAAATACGATTGGAAGTATATTATTAAGAATCGCACAAAAATTATTTAACTTATTTATTCTGGCATTTAATAATTAAAATCCAAACGTTTCTATTGCTTAACAATAGTTATAAACTTGTTATTAATATGAAAACACATTTTAAATTATGACTCCAACTTTAGCTAGTCTCTGAGAGCTTTATGATGACAAGTGCTTAGCTGAAACTATAAAAATCTGCCTCTTACTTTTTACTCTGTAACATGAAATGATTGTCAATTAACCTTACACTATATTAGCTTGATTTTTATTCTCGTGCAGGCATAATAAAGTCATTTAAGAGTCTCTTTTAATCCCTGTCTGCCAACAATTTAATTTATTCATACATACATATATGTATATTATTAAGCACTCGCCTCGTCTGCTACAACACTGTGATTCTTGCTTGCTCTCACCGTCTCACCGTCGTCTCTTGCCCTCTTTTTGATGCTAACCCAAATGACTTTAACCCCAAAGCACGCCGTACAAAGCCTTTCGACAGCGCATAAAACTAAACCAAAACTACACTCAGCTCAACCTCAAAACTAGCTAACCAACAAACCTTATTAAAATGCGAGCTACACGCCCTAAACTGAACCTAACCTGCCTCAATTTCTCAACATGCCCAAGCCTTTCAGCCCATCTCCCTTCCCCACTCTATCACTGACTACCCCCCTTTGTCCCAATGCACGTAAGGAAGCGTATAATTTAATTAAATTATCTGGGGCAGCTGCACCAGCAGCAGCAGCAACAGCATTAACAGAGGCAGTATCAGCATCAAGAGCAACGAAAAATGTGCATCAAAGTGCACTTAAATCATCAGCGAGGCACGGCGACACACACACACACACACACAGAGAGAGAGTCAGATAGAAAGCAGCCCCTTACGAACTAAACCACCTTCCCCTTCCCTTAACTGCATCCCTCTTCCTTTCAAAATGGCGTTGGCTAAGTGCCGTTGCATTATAAGCGAGAGAGGCGAAGTGAAGTGAAGTCAGCCAACCAACCAGCCAACCAACTTTGTACTTTGACTTGTATTAGTGACCGGAAATGCAGCTCACTAAAGGAAGGAGATAAGGCGACAAGAGAGGCGGTAAGCAGGCATACGATCAGGGGCAACACAAGTCGCCTCAATGACTTGCAAAAGTGGCATAGAACGGACGGAAGGAGAGACGGTGGGGAGATGGTCGTTTTCCTTGACAAATGCGTATATTTTTGGAGATTTTTATTTATTGCATTCGCAGCAGCATTTCAATTGCAGTAGATTTATGAGAAGAACTGACGACAGCAAAGTCAAGCAACTGTCAAAAAGTGCGAAACTTTCTGATATTTAAATATTAAACGCATCTGGGCGAAAAACATTTGACATTTGACTGTCGCATATTGCAAATAACATTGGACTCTACACAAAGCTCAAAAGGATTTGTGAGCAAGTCAACTCAAAAGTCGATCTCCATTAAATTCCGTTATGAAGTAACTCGACCCACTCATAATCTTTCTACCTTGACATCATTTCTAAACTATGTTCTGCATTTGTTCATTGTTACAAGCTGCATCAGCGAGAGCTTCACTTTTATCACAATCCTTTTCTTTTTTTGTCTCCATTTCCCAAATGATGTCAGGTCTCTTGGCGAGCGGTAATTGTAAGTCCCTAGAAACAATGGAACAACTCAATGGCAAACAGCATTGACATTAGCAGACATGCAAAAATTGGATAATGAGAGCAGCTTTGACAGTCAGCGAAATCTGGCCAGTGGAACAGAAATTCTCTAGCGAATTGAGACGGAAAGTGGTTAAAAAGGGTTAGTAATATTAAGTTACTCGTAGCTCTACAAAATTATTTACTAACAACTTTAAGTGCACATACAAGGCTAAAGTTGTAATTAATAAATACTTAAAATTGTAAATTTGTTATCTGCTTTACTTTAGTTATACCTTTTATATCTAGACTTTAAAAATTAAATATTAAAATTAAATTATAAAACTCAACCCTGTTTTAATTTGTATATATGTATATTTAAATGTTGAATGTTAGCTTAATAAAAATAAATTTTGTAAGTCTGTAAGTCATATTTGAGCGCACAAATCTTGTTAAAGTCAAATATTCTGAGTAGCTAGATAGCATTTCTAAACACAACACAAAAATATATAAAATATCTTTTTAAATGTCTAGCCGAATCGCCTCGTTTAGGACAGACAGAATCGAGTCGATAAGAGCTCATGCCCTCTAGAATATAATGTTGGAATTCATGAAAACTTAATTAGAGGCTTATTGGGGGGCTTTTGGCTAAAACGGCAACATTTGCATACCGCATTTAATGTGCTCTGTGCACAGATACGAGTACGACAGCCACAACAAAACCGTACTATTCCGCTTTGGATATGGCAGCTGCAAAATAGTAAACAGTAAAATTAAATGAGCTAAAATTAACATAAACAATAAAACGATAAGCGACAAATTTGCAATGCCGCCAAATTGAACAACTAATTTGGTTGGACAGTTACAAATTCATAAGTCGCTTAGCGACACTAATTGAAATGTGTAGGGACAAATTGTGGAAAGGGCAATAATGATGTGAAACAAAATGAAATTAAAAAATAACAAATTTAATTAATTATTCAATGTTACAATTACAATTTACTAGCATGACGTTGGTTTACAAAAAACAATCAACAAATTGTTGAAATCGAGTCAACAATTTCGCTAAACATTATATAATATGCAAACAATCTATTAAATACTATCAATAGCATTATTACGTATATGTGAAAGAAGGAAGAGAAGTCAACTATAGAAATGTATGCACCAGACTTTTAAGGACCCTTTAGTAAACAAGTAAGTAAACAATGAACAGCAACAATATCGATTAGTTTGGCATAATTTTCAAATCAATCTATGAATTATTGATTTTTGAAAGTATTCAATACTTCTATAAACGATAAGAAATTTCAGATATGTCAAACACTTACAATTTCTCCTCCTCTCTTTCGGCACGTGCCTGTAAGGAGACGCGTGGGTTAAGCTCTTTCAATGGGATTCGAACAACACCCAGGCTCAATGACAGCCCAAAGAGGGAGTCAAATACCTATGTAAATAAGCTGTTAATTAATTTTGAAACGTTTTCAAAGTATATATAGAAACGATAAGGACCAAATCGAATTTCAAGTTGCCGTTGAATGTTTAATGATTTTGGGTTGCTTGCAGAATTTAATAAACTTATGTGACTTAATTAAAATTAAATTAATTAGTAGTTTTGGTGACGATTATACACTACTAAAAAGCTTCTCTCGTACTCGCCCCAATTTGTACTGACGCCACAGAGCATGTGAGACAATGAGGCGTATGCGTAATTTGCAGCAACTTATTGCGCATACGCCACATTGTCTTTGCTCGTAAAAGATTTGCATTATTTTAAGCTCAAAACTTTAATTTTATATGCTACTCTGCTGCTCTCCCATTTAGGTCTTTGGCCGCTTTGTGTAATTTATATGCGCGAAAAATGTTTGTAAAGTTGCTAAAGTTGCTGATGGTGGCGCTGACGCTTCTGCTTCTGCTTCTTGTGTTGCTGCTGCTGGTGCCGCATCTTTTGTTTTCAGGCTGCTTCTAATTAAAAACAAAAGTTTTTTAATCTGCTTTATGGCATAAGCAAATAATTATTCACAATTAACTTGCACAAAAGCAGGCAAACATGTCATAAATTCGTTTTCTTTTTCAAGTAATTCAATGCCTTGTGGCAACAGACATTTGAGTTGCAAAGATTTCTGGTTAAAGGTTGAGTCTAATACTAAAATAAATTTCAAATTTTGTCAAAAAATTCGTGGAAAATTTTGACTTTTAGTATAAATCATAAAATTGCTCAGTCCACTGGATTTCTTTTGAAGCTATCATAAGATTCCAATGCTAATAGATATAGAAGATATTATTAGCTTTCTTTGTTTTTATTATATTCTTTTTTCTTTAGGTGTAAGGAAATCTCAAATTAAATCGTTTTCTTGGAAATATTTTTAGCGAAAAGATATCGAAATTGTTTTGGAAAACACCCACAAAAGTTCTTAGTCTGCATTTCTGATTAGCTTACACCTCCTACGTGTTGGCCATAGATTTGATGCTCGAACTCTTACATTGGCAGGAGTTATGTGAAGTTTGGCTGCAGTTGGCCTGCTTAAATATGTAAACAATCCATTAACCAGAAACTTAATCAATTGAAACTAGTTTGGAATTGCAAATGCATTGCCAGCACAGCAAAAGCCAAATGTAAACGCCTAGGTCCCAGGACAGACACACTTGAATAAACCATTCGCTTCATTTTCAAAGTGCCGAGAGAACTTTACCTTCCACAGATCTTCTACTGTGTGTGTACTGAGTCTAAAGTGTATGAGTGAGTGTAAATGTGTGTGGCTATGATTGAGTGTGTATTTACCAAAGGTGCGTAGACTCGTTTCTATTATTGGCGTATCTTTTGACCGAAAATTCAACAGTGACTGCAACTCGGCAAACTTTACGGACTAGAGACTCTGCCTCTGTCTTTGATGCTGTCTTGAGTTTGAGTTCGTTTGTCAAAAAAGGTAACTGATAAGTTTTCTGATTTAGAATTGGGTTTTAATTGTATTTTAGCTCTAGGTTTTTGCCCAGTGCAAATTTGCCAACTGTCAGGTGACGATGAACATCTACGAGAACAAGAAATTGAGCTAGATTTATTGACTGTCTGGGTGTGAATGTTGGATTTACCTAGCTTGTAATTTACTTTCAGACTATCATTGAAATAGTTAACGAGTAGAGATAAATGAAATACAGTATTCGAGTTATTATCGTTTAAGAAACCAACATAACTCGCATATTATTATGTTTTCAATTGGCAAGAAAAACAATTTTATTTCCATCATTCTCATATAACTTTCACTGTGGCGCATATTCCAAATGAAGTTTAAAAAGAAACAGCCTCTTAAAACGTACTTTGTTGAAATTTATGTGCGCAAATATCAAATGTGATCAACTTGAAAACATATTGGAATGATATAAGAGCCGTAACGTAAATTAATGCTATCAAAATGTATGATTTATGTGGGTTCAATGCGGTGAGTGGGGTGTTGTGTGTGTGTGTGTGTGTGTAGGAGGTGTTCTTAGCAAAACGACAACGGCAGCAGTTGTCGCTTCACACATTAAAATATTACAACATGAACTGGAAACATGAGCACAAGGCTGATACTTGGATACATACACCTCCCACTTTCGCACGCATACAAACAGCAACCAAATTATGATGTGTCAGCACACATACGAGAACAACAATTACAGCAACAACAACAACAACAACAGCAGCAAGAACAACATGTATGTAACTTTGGTGCTCATATTTTGGTAGCTATAAATAAACTAAATTGCTAAAGTCGACTCGAGTCAAGTCGAGGCAAAAGCTGGCATCGGCCTCGTTCATGTCCTCCTCGTCGTTGTCGGCATCGGCTTAACAGCAGATTAAACATAAACTCATGGTGGGCGGCAGTGCCACGCCTATCGTGTTATATATGTGTCCCAACCCCTACCCAATAAGCATTCATTAAGTATGCACATTATCCATGTTGCTACTTACAACCGGCTGTGATTACGAGGCAAAGTGCATAACTTGAAAGACAAGCATATCCACACCTGGGAATAACTACGCAGGTGAAGAAAACATTCATTAGACAACAGCTAATTGATTTGTTAACAAAACACATAGCTCAGCATAATGGCTTTGTACTTTGATATGACCAGATCGAGTCCAACTTCAAAAGGGCAAATCTCGCCTCAAAACTTGGCCAAAAAGTGCAATGCACCAACAATCAAATTATGTTCTTGTAGCTGACAAAAGTTCTCTGGACATCAAGAAGGAAAACCATCTTAAACTGAAAATTTCGTAGCCCAAATGTTAATTGGGCTCGTGACACTGCACAACGGCGCATAAATCATCAAAATGTTGACCCAATGCAACGGACGAGAAAACTTCAAAAAAATACAACAACAAAAAATAATAATAATAAGGAAGCCTTGAACAGGCCAAGCGGCAAGTGAACAACAGTACTTGGAAGGAGGTCTTTATATTCAGGAGGGGGGAAGGTCTAACGAAACGTAACGACGAACGAAAAAACTTAAAAAATGAGACCCTACAAAATAATTGAGGGAATGCTGAAGATGTAAATACGCTAGTAAAACTAAATTTTAGATGGAGCCAATGCCAACCAAACTAGAATTCAAAAATATTTAATTTCAATCAAAAACTTTACTTTATCGAAACTTGTCAGTTGACAAAAGAGACATTGTTTAATTTAATAATTTTAATATTTTATGGGATAAATTATGAAATACATTTTTAGAAATAATAAACTACATACATATATGTAGAACTAAGTAGTCATTATTATTATTATGTTATTAAAAAATGTGTTATAATTTAATTAATTGAATTTCTGAAGTTATTTACTTGAGACTCTTTTGTAATATTTCAAATTGTGAAAGCTTTCAAAGCTACTCTATAAACCTGCTTTATGCAGGGCATCAAAATGCGTTTATGCTTGCCCGACTATGACTTTTAAGGCAAAATTCACACACAAACACATAAACACAAATTTCTCCTTTATAAAAGAAAGGTGAGCGGTGGGCGGTGGGAAAATAAAATGAGGGAGAACTTTGGTCGGTTGGAAGTCTGTGAAGTGAAATGTAAGTACAACGTAACTTAAGCAGTTTTACATCTTCAGGCAGCATGAAATTGATTGATGGCATTCTATGAGATAAATGAAAAATGAGAAATGATTTGTGCTCTATCCTCAAAAAAAAAAGGGAAGGGGGATTATGAATTGTGGCGCCACTTGAAACCAGGAAACTATGCGCCACAGAAGCAAGCACTTTTTTTTATAACCTTGTGCTTGAAGGGAAAACCTGACCTGAGGAGGAAGTGGCATTGATTTAAGCCAGCGCTATCACCAAAGTCAAAGTTAAGTAGGCATTAGCGGGCGACAGCAAAAAAAAAACAGAAAGAGAGAGAGACAGAGACAGAGAAAGAGAAGAGCAGAACCATGAAAATTACGAATACAGAGGGCAGACATACTGGCCGCACATTTCCGCTGGCCTAGACAACGAAAAATGGCAGCTGATTGGCTTCCCGTTTGGATGTGGAGGCGAGCTCTTGGCCATATTTAAATACTGCCTGCTCCCCCGCTAAGTTCAAGGCCAATACGATTTTGCCTTTGGGCTGCTTTCATGTTAGGTAGCATAATTAATTTTCGTTTAATTGCCAGGCGCTAGTTAAACTAACAAGCGTGCAAAACACACGACTTCTCAGTGCCACTCCACATTCCCCTGCATAGCCACCCACTGTCCGCCTCTCCATGGCCGGCAGCATTTCAATTAATTAATGTGCCAACATTTGTGGGCGTACGATGGTCATGGGTGGTGGCAACGATGGCAACGAGGGGGAGGACTTGGGGAGGACTGTGGGGAGACATCTGTGTGACTGCAGCCAACACAAGTTAGCCTACATATAAAACGAGAAATCAAACATGGCAGCTCTGTGTGCAGTACAGGAATCACCACCCAACTGATTTCTCTGTGTGTTTGGGTGTGTGTTGGTGTGTGTTGGTGTGTGAGAGAGAACTGACGACTGCTGTGCCCATTAATGTGGGCGTGGCAGGTCTGAGACTGGGACTGCTTCTCATGCCTCTGATGCTGCTGCTCTTGATGTTTGTGTGTGAAAGCGTTAACGACTTCCGATAGTTGCAAAACTTTATGCGCCCCAAGCCTCCTTTTACACACACCGCTCAAATCCAACACACCCCGACACCCCAAGTCTCAAAAAGCGCCGCAGGAAATGTCTGATAAACTAAAAAAACAAACATAACATATATAAGAACGATGCGAGGCGCTCTTCTAAAGTACATTGATGCAATATTAACAAGTTTTTATATGAAATTTATAATACATAAATTCATTTCCAAGTTTAATTGTCATAATTTCTAAGAAATCAATTAAATTATAAATTAATTTGGCATGTTTTAAAATGCTTTTATTAAAGACAAACAAAGCAAAGTTCAATCATAGGAAGTAAAAACTAAATAAAATAATTATTTAAGAATTGTGTAAAAATAAACATAATTTATTAGTTGGTTGAAATGATTAATAGCGCGTTAGATAGATAAAACTGACATAGATTGTAGTTATTTATAATTATATTCAATTATAGTTAATTAATAATTAATTAAAGCTGTCAAATTAAGTTAAAACATTTGTATTACAAATAAAACTATACGTTTATAATTAAAAGGCATTTGAAGTATTACCTTAAAAATAAAATATTTTATATTAACTTAAGTTAAAGATAAATAAGAAGGAAGTAAATGATAAATATTCATAATAAATTAAATACAAATAAAACTAAATTTTTTTAAAAATAAATACAATAAATAACCAACCAAAAAAATTACTTTACTTCATTGTTGTTAAGTTTTCAATCGGCCCACTTCAGAAATTAAGCACACAAAGCTCTTAAACACACACACATATGAAACACATGTTGGCAGCTAAGCGGGTAAACTCTGTACTCATTATATAATTGCAACTGTTTGAAGTTCTCTGCTGCTGCGCTGTTTCTACGAATATAGTAACTTCTGGATTTAACTCGTATTTCTCAGTGCGGTCGCTGCCATGGCCACGGGTTATGTGTCGTAATTTGTAATCTCAAAACAGCGACAAGCAAAATTTGTTATCATTTTTATGTTTAATTTAAAATTGCCACAGAAACGCAAAGCAAAGCAACGCAAAGCAAAGCAAAGCCACGCAAAGCAAAGGCAAGTAAAGCGGCAACAGTGGATAGAGAACATTGAAAAGGGTTTTATGCGTCTATAATATTAAGTATACTCCTTGTGGCTTTTCTTTTTGCATGTGTTTCTTTCTGTATTTATATAAACGAATAGATATTTATGTGTGTGTGTGTGTGTGTGTGTGTAGGAATGTTTATAGCACGTGTGTTACGTCTAGACACAGTTCTTTACACAGGTAGCCAAGCTAAAGTTGACTGAACTGCAGAGCTAAGCTAAAAATACTTGTAAGAAGAAAAGTATCCTTTGCTCCACTTCAGCTAAAGTATTCTACAAAATATTATATTAGCAAACAAAAGCAGCTGCAGCAAATACATAAGACAAGCCAAACACACACACACACACACGCACACTATGAACAAAACACAAATATACCACAAGCGCAATGCGTCGTGTACTTAATACGAGTGCCAACAAAATTATATTGAAATTACAAAATGCTTATGTCGGCAAGGGGCTGGGTGTTGGTGTTGGTGGAAGTGTTTGAAGGGGGGAGTGGGCATATCTTATATCGTCTAGTCGTATGCCCATTACACGGTAACTTGCGGTTCTATGGGCCGCACTTTGAACAAGCCAAATTACTCATACGTCATGTTGTCGCGTTGATTACGATTCGGCCCCTTTTAAGTTGAAGATTAATAGAGTGTAGAAAGAGTTGCCATTTGAGCTGCGACAAATGAAGTAGATGGACTAAAAGTTCATACTACTAATTTATGCTGCAAAAGACTTTGTTAAGCTTCGACAATAACATTTGTGTAAAAGAAGTAGGTAAAGATTTAAATTAAACTATTTTATAGACAATATATTAATTTAAAACAATGTAGATAACAATTACTTATTACTTGGCAATAAAATATGGATATATAATGGAACACTATCTTCTAAAATTAATACTTGTCTTTAGAACAACAATTTAAAATGTTCAGCAAGACTTTTATTCATAGTGACTTGACAAGGATTTACAGTGCAACTTATGCACATTTTAAAATACACAAAACACTAACGAAATCATAATCAATACCTGCCAAAAGCACAAGCTACCAATTGAGCTCAATCAACGACGAAGACAACAACGAAAATAAAATGACAATGACATTGAAGCGGATGTGAAACGTGGACTATTATCATCATCGTCGTTATCGTCGTTGTCGTCGTCGTCATCATCCAATGATGACACATTCCCAGCTCACGTTTCGCGTCCATCTTTCGAGAGCAGGAACAGAGCTCATTATTGTTTTTGTCTGCCATTTTGTCTGTCTTTTTCTGCCATTTTGCACCTTTTTTTCTCGCTTTCGTTACCTCAACTTCTTCAATTATTTGCTTTGCCTTGCTTTGCTTTCAGTTTTCTCATTGAATAGAATTTAACGCTCATTGTTTGGCCAGCCATCGTCGTGGGCGTTCCTTTTGTTCAACGCTAATTAAAAGAATTTTTCAGCAGGTGTTTTGCGGTTGACTCCTCCGCCCTTTACTCAATTTTGCGTTCATTGTGTTTCCTCCAGTGTTCCACCAATTCTCAAAAAAGGTGTAACAATTTTATGTTACTTTCAGTTCACACGGTTATTTTTAGCCGTCTGCTAATTGAATATGCATTTTAATAGCATAATTTTTGCGGCAGCTCTTTAAGTTTCGTCATATTGAATATCCTTAAACCTAAATGAACTTTGTGTGCTTGCTGCAAATGATGTTGTTCGTTTTCTTTGTTGCGCTCCTCTGCGCGTTGGCCCAGAAAATTTATTTTTTAGGCATTTGCATAAAATGCTTTTCAAAGCAAATAGCAAGGAAGAAAAAAAAATCCAAATCGGCGGTTTTTTAAATGTTTCTCCGTCCATCTCCCATCCCGTGTGTGTGTTTTCCGTTTTCGGTGTCTTTGACAGTTAACGAAGTGTAAATATTTGTATAAAAGCCCACGATATGCTTAGCACTTGGCTGCATTTCATGTCGACGGCCTCGGGTTGATATATTTGTAATTGCTTTTTCTATGTGAATATAAAAGTACTTACAAAGTGAATATTGGGGGATACTGAAAACACCGGATGTGGAAAGTGATTTGTCGACAAACACAAAGGAAGCACAGGAAACCAAAATACAAGTTGAAAGTTCTTAAGTACCCATAAGTAGATACTTATTTAAACAACATATTATTAGAGCCAATAAATAGATTTTATATAAATAATTACTAAGCTTCGAAAACAATTTTATTTTTATAAGCTGTTGTAGAGAATGTAGAGAAGTTTAGTCATTCTTTTTAAAATAAATTATACGTTTCTTTATTCAATAATAAATAGCTGTAAGTCGATTGATTTAAATTTAAAACTGTATGTGCATGAATAATAGACACATCTATTAGCTTTCACAAAGTGCAAAGTTCAAAAATCAAATTTGACATTCTAGAATAAAAAAGTGGGATTGTTAAAGCTTATAAAATATGTATTTCCTATTAAAATTGTAGTCATAATTCATGCATACCTATAAAAATCCCCATCCACAACTTACACAGTTAATAGAGCTTAGAGAATGTTCCAAGGGAAACTAATCTAGTAATAAAAGCTATTTCACGGCCTCTCCAAAGCGGATCTGCTCATTTCCCATACGACCACTTCGACATATAAAGCCTTAAACCCTTTTAATTTTCCGCATTAAATCACATTCCCCCGACCCGTCAAATCGTTTTGGTGGTAATAAAATTAAGCAGAGCTTACTAAACAAAAACGCCAGAGACCAAGTGAAACACAAACAAACACAGTTTTTGAAGAGCGACGAAAATAGTCAACTGACAACAGGGCCCTAAACCACAACCTGGTCAGGTGTTTGGGTCAACAGTTCAACGTACGGACAAGTGAAATCTGCCACTATGGCTAACATAAGGACTCAAATTATTTATGTGTCGGTGTGTATGTGTTGACACAATAAATTATTTTTAAATGCAGGCCTTGAGTTGAGTCCTCGGGGTCCTTAGACAAGAGTTGCACACTCTGCCACAGTCATGGGCCAAATGTGGCACAACTAAAATGTGAAACAGAGCAAAACAGAAACAATGAAATCTGTGTGAAGAGAAAAGAAAAGAAGAAAACTTTTCAGCTTTTCGTATCGTTAAATATATACAACTTCCAATCAGCTAAAAGAGAGAGGTAGAAAGAGAGCCAGGGAGATTTAGAGAGAAACTGGTGTGCGCAAATGTGAGAACAAAAGCTCAACTGGAAGAAAAATAGAGAGAAGAGAGAGAGAGAGAGAGAGACCCACAGTTAGAGCACGTGCTGTGCGTAAAAGTGTTGTGATGATGTGATACGAATAAAAGCAGAAGTAGAATACAAAACAAAGCTTAGATAGAAAGGAATCCAGACAAAAAATACTATGCTATAAAATGTGATACGGAATGGCAACATATGACAGCTGTCATGTTATAGTCCTTAACAGACAGAAGCTCTAGCACAATGTAAGTTGGGTTAGGTTGTGGAATTGTTAGATTAAACAAGAGGAAAAGCAGCTCAGTCTGAGCAGTCGGAAGGGGATATGGCGGATGGAATGATGTGGGATTAACAGATACAAAGGATTATAAAGTTGTCAATGAATGAACTAAATGAAGATAAGAAAAGCTGACTGCCAAGTGATTCTCTCAAAAGTCTCTCAGACTATTGTAGGCGAATTGACGGAGAATATAATACGAATGAAAAAGTTTCAATTATTGAACGTCAAAAACGAATAATAGTAATACTTATATTAGTAACATGCCAAATGAGCAATGACAAAGCCAGGGAAAAAACATACTTTATAACCTGCAGAGCGCTGTGTTTAAGTTTTGACTGATCGATTTTATAATATAATATATGTAGTATTTTAAATATGGTAAAATGGGATAGAAAGAATCCATCTCATTACCTTTTTAACTTAAGAAACAGCAAAGCGTTTCATGCCAAAGGTTTGTACTAAGACTCCTATTTAATAAAGCGATCCGATCCGGTTGGTATCAACGTGCTAACATTATTTTTTGCATAAAACATTGACTTAATACTGTTATTCCATTTATTCTGAGCTCTTAGAATGGCAAAACGACTTACAAAACCATATATAATTTCATTCAAATAGTCCGTTGTCACTGCTTGTCAATAAAGTTTTGCGTAACTTTATTAAGCAATCTTAAATTGTCACCAAGGAAAACTGTTCATGATACTAATTCAAACGATCATTCACTTGTGCATAATGCCAAGTAAGGGATTAAATTACAAATTACAAAGCGTATTCCTCGCCTGACAACAGTTGCCAACAGTTTCATAGTAAAAGCATAGTTTACCGAGCACCCAGAAGGGAAAAGACAACAGCTGCTCAGCTCAAGGCAGGTGGCGTTGAGAAATGTGAGGAGCATTTTTGCATTTGAAACCCAAATCGAACGGGTTAAATGGCGCGTAAAATGCCAGCAACTGAGTTGAAGATAGGAGAAGAAGGAGGCGATTTGGAGAAGGAAGGAAACAGTTATATACTCGATGTAGAGAAAATAGCGACATGCGTTGCGTTGGATCCTGTGGCGCGCTAAAATGGAGATACAATATAAACTCTGCCACGCACATAAACCTGATCCAATGCCTCGTCTGCCACTGACATTGTCAGCGGCACAGTGCACAGCAGGAGGGACAGGATGGATGATGAAACAGGAGAGTGGTGGAGAGTGTTGGAGTGGCAGGCAGAAAAATGCCACAGATCTGCTGCACTGCGACCACAAAATGCATGTCAGCCGCAGCAGCAGGAGAGGATATGAGATGAGGAGAGTTGCAATAACGGCAGTAAAAACCCATGAAGAAAAGTAAACAACATCACAAACAACAAATTAATATTTTATAACTTAATTAAAAACACAAAATAAAAAGGTCATATAAATATATGAAAATAAATAAATGGAAAGCAGCACGCATCGTTTCTGAGGTCAGTGGCAACTTTAAGTTGGTGCGCCGCATCGCCATGTCCATTTTTATTATTCATACGCCGTGTGGCACGCAACGGTAAAGCGTCAGTAAAACGTTCCTAGCGTGAACTCTGCACAGTCAATTTAATTTTAATTTACACTTCATGCATAAAAAATAAAATGCACACACGGCAACAGCAACAGCAATTGATGAGCAAGGACGACAAAAAGCAGATAGCTACGTTTACTTCATTGTGCGTGTGCACAATATTTATAAAAATGGTTTCCTTTCTCCTTTCCCTTTCCCCTTATACCATCCCTCATCATCCAACAACCAGACCAGGCCATTAAACACGGAACACCGCTGCGGTCGCCGAGATTGTTTGTGCAAATGTGCAGCGGAAACGGGATACGAGTATTTTATAGGGTAAAAGGAAAGCAGAAAATGTGGATTATAAAGAACTGTATAAAATTGTATCAGTAACTATCCATAGTGTACGGAGCCTTAGAGGCTTGTTTCTCTAATTAAGGCAATTTGAAAATGGAAAGAGTTTAGAGAACATGGTTTGTTCAAATGTAAATGACATATCATAAAGTTAATAAATAAGTATTCATAAATAATTAAATTTCATCATATTTTATATCTGTTCCGACTATGTTTTGGCCAAATATTAAGCACAATATTTGCAGTTAATCAAGTCAATTGAATCGCAATTTAAGCAGTCAAACAATTAATTAAGTTTATGATCCAAAGATGAGTTTATAGACTAGCTAGGCAAATTGATTATGGCCCAAAACTCAGGGCAACGTTATTGCCCAGCTTTGATTCTGACTCTAGCCTTCTGTCTGAGTGACCCCAGCGTATCTATCAAATAGTTAACTTGCCTCAAATATCTGACATGTGAAGCCCTAAAATCCAAACAATGAAGACAACGCAAGCAACGCAACCCACAGAAACAACGCACATGCAATGAAAACATTGAGATTGTTTTGTTATTGTTGTTTCTGCTGATGTTGTTGCTTTTATACCTTACATTCATTACGTTACTAAACAGGGTATGCCTGGTAGTTACAACAAAATCTAAAGTCAGTCAAAAAGGAAGTGGTATTCGTTAGCCGATTACTCCCGATGCAAACATTGTTGTTTGTCATTGTTGTTGCTTGGTCCGCAGTTTAACACAAACAACGCATTTGTTTGATGCAGTCATATACAAGTTCTGAGGCCATAAACAAACCAGAATCGTAAGCAAATAAACCCCAAGCCCAATTCCGACTGACAGGCAGTTAAACACACATCAAATTGACCATCACTTGACCTGATTGATGTATTCTACAACGGCATGCGTTCAAAAAATTTAGAGCCCGATCCGATTTCGTATTCTTGATGGCATGTCTTTTGAAATGTCTGCTAAAAGTGATTTTTCCAACTCTGGGAAATCAAAGCAACCCGACATCAGTTGAGCAACAAAATTCAATCGTTTTTAGCATATTTCCATATCAAAATCTTAGTATAAAAATGTTAATATGTGCAACAGAGACGCTGATATCGAAAGCAAAGTAATGACTTACAGAGTAATAATTAATTCATTAACAATATTTACTCACAGTTTATTAAATACATCATTACGAAAGCGATGTTGCAGCTATGAATGTCAGAAATCGGCCTTTGCTGATGTTAAAGTTGTTATACCCGCCGAGGTCTTCCATTTAACAAAACAGTTTCTAGAAGATAAGAATGAAAAGAAAGTAAATCTTGGTGTTGGTGGTAAGCAGATATAATGTCTCTTTAATTAAATTCATATATAACTTATAATATTTGGTTGACAGCTTATCGCACTGATGATAACAAACCATACGTACTTCCTATAGTAAAGAAATGTGAATTTGAAGTTGTAAATGATCCGAACATGAATCACGAATATCTACCTATGACTGGCAATTCAGAATTTATCAAAGCATCCACAGAATTTCTTCTGGGTCCCGATTGCAAGGCTTTGCTAGAGAAACGCGTGAGTACTTAAAGACTCATCTAGATTGAATCAAATTCATGATACTGTTAAGTATATGTACAACATATAATTAGGTATCGGCAGTTCAAACAGTATCAGGAACTAGTGCTTGTAGATTGGCTGCCGAGTTCTTAGCCCAACGTTTGAAGCGACGAACTCTATATTTGCCAAAACCGACTTGGGAAAATCATGTCAAGATCTTCCAGCAGGCTGGCTTTAAACAAATCAAAGAGTATCCTTATTGGAATGCCAAAAGACTCAAAATCGATATGTCCAGACTTTTGGCCGCCTTGACTTCAGCGACAGAGGGCGCTGTTGTGCTACTCCATACTGCAGCACACAATCCCACCGGGTTGGATCCGACGAAAAAGCAATGGAAACAAATTGCAGCAGCTATAAAATTAAACAATTTGTTTCCGTTTTTTGATACGGCTTATCAGGGATTTGCGACAGGTGATCCGGAACGAGATGCTTGGCCAGTAAGATATTTTTCAAATGAAGGCTTTGAGCTAATGGCAGCGCAATCATTTTCAAAAAATATGGGGCTATATAGTCAGTATCATTCAAAACTCTTGTCTAATTATAATCCGCCAATCCTCATTAATATTAGATGAACGTGTTGGTAATCTGGTCACTGTTTTGAAGGATAAAAAATTGGTTCCTGCAGTAACTTCTCAACTCACGCTTTTTGTTCGCACAAATTATTCAAATCCACCCGCATTTGGCAGCCGAATTGTTGCCAAGGTGCTTAGCAATAAGAAATATAAAGAGGAATGGTAACTCCGTGCTACTTTTAGATAAATATATCTCATAACAAGTCTTTAAATGTAGGCTAAAAACGTTATGCGCAATGACCGATCGTGTGAAGAAAATGCGTAAAGCATTATCGGACAAACTTGAAAGGCTGGAAACTCCAGGACGATGGGATCACATCGACAAACAACGCGGCATGTTCTCTTACACAGGTCTGAATGGTAAGGGATCTCAATATTTATGCATGAGAATAATATCTCTCAACCTATATTATTTACTACAGAACAACAAGTCGAACAATTAAGAACAGAAAATCATATTTATATGCTAAAATCTGGTCGTATTAATATATGTGGTTTGACAACAAAAAATATTGATTACGTTGCCAAATCAATCAGCAAAGTAGTTAAGGATGATGCTGATAATGATGGGGAATGCGAGAGTTACGAAATAGATAAATGAGAAAAGTGATTAACCTCTTGCCCATCTGTAGTATAAAACTTACTTTAAAGAAAAACAATTTTGTATAACTATTTGGTGTGTGAGAAAAAAACAAAATAAATAAAGTTTAGTTCAGAGAATTTTTCAAATCTCAGCTATTATTTCTTGTTTCAAATTCCTTATCAACACTTTGAAATAAACAGACTCTTTCTATTTACCCGACCAAATCGACCATACTGAGACCGCTAATAAATCATAACATGGAATCGTTTAAAGCAAAACAATCAGGAAAGAATGTTTTTTTTTTGTATTAACGCCAAATATTTAATACCCTTGCAAAAGCCTGTATTTCATTTTTAATTAATCGTTCCTATGACATGCAGATCATACAATAATCAGATTTCAATTAACTCTGGCCAGTATATAAATTAAATTACCAAAATTGAGATTACTTGCTTAAATAAAAACAAGTTTTTTATACTATTGTAATTATACAATTTATGGCCGAATTATCATACCCTCTGCAAGAGTATAAAAATACATCATAAATAAACATGGGCTATTAATGTGTGCTTCAGACCCAACCCAGAAATATTTCAATATTTGCCAACAAGCATTTTTTGGTAATGTTTCAATTAACTTGAGCAAAAATATTTATGAACACAGTACACACAATTTTCGGCAGGCATAAAAAGCGTTAGACAAACAATGCACACACACAAAAACATGCACACACAGTAACATACACACACATATACGCACATAGTCCTTCTCTACTTCGTATAGCTCTTTCACACGCTAGCTATCTCTGTCTTACACACACACACACACACTCTCTTGCCGACAACATAATTTGAGTCTATTTGCCATGTAGCATACTTTTCAGCGTCAGCCCCAACTGACGGACAACAACAACAACGGCGGCAACAACAAACACACATAAAAGCAATCAAGTGTCGCTGAAAACAAAACATAGCCAAAGAGCAAGCATTAAGGGTGCTACGGGACGATGGAGAGGGGTGAACGGTAGCTTATGCGTAACAAGCAACAAAAACAACAAGCTGCACATTTTAGTTACCGTCTATGTTCTAGAAATCCAATTCGCCTTAAGTCCGACAGCTGTTTAATTTTGCCCAACAACTTTAAGTTTAAATTAAATTAATCTTTAAACCTTATAATCACTCTTATTTCTCACAAATATTTTGAAATATAATACCTTCAGGCAGGATATAATAAAATGCTTCAGACTCCAGATAAGTTTTTACAATTAAACTTATTTTTTAAAACATTTTGTAGTCAGCACATTCAGATTGGATCAGAAAGTTGAACAATTTATAATAAGTCTTTTTTAGGAGTACTTGGCAGAATAAATAATTTACCAATTAATTAATTAACAATTTAAGTGAGACTTATGAGAAAAAACATATGTATATTGCAGCGATTCCAATTATAATTTAAAATAATAAAATAAATATACCTGAGTGTACTTTCCTAACAATAATGATATTCACTTTTAAATACATTTGTAGTTGTATGAATTTTTATTGTTTAAGTTTAAAGTATTTTTGGATTCGTTTCCTGGAACACAACACACTTACAACAGATATGTATCAAATGCGGCTGGTGTTGTCCTGTCCCAGGGTCTGTCGGTCTGTCCGACATCATCAACATCGACAGCATCCACAACGACCAAAAATCAATGGACTGGAAAATATTTATGATGCCCACATATTTGTATGAAGAGGAGAGAGTTAAAGAGACAACGGGGAAACCAACTCCTGGGAGCTCCCTACGTCCTGGTGTGAAGTTTGCCAAAATGGCAAAAGTTGACAGTTGCGTATGCAAAGTGGTCCCGATTCCCGTCGGGAGCTCCCTGTATATAAGTATATGTGTGTGTGGGGGAAGATGGGGCTACCCGGCAATTAACAGGCACAAAAATAAGTTGCAACTGCCGTCGATGAATAAATTGTATACATATATATATATTTTTTTGAAACCTTTAGCATCATTGGGAGAGGAGACAGGCCGCAAAAGCATTTGCCGCTTCAGTGGCCACCCAAAAGGCATTTCAAATATAAATCGCAGCCAAAGGGCTGCCTTTTTGTGTGTTTGGTTATTTGGTTTCAGTTTTCACTTTGTTTTCTTCCATCCTCTATCTATCGCTCCCTCGCTTTTTTCCTGTCTCTGACAATTTACTTGCTTTGGTTTGTTGCCACTCGACGAATGTGTTGCCTTTTGTTCAAATTTATTGTCTATGCTATAGCTTCTAGGTGGGCGTGGCAGGTTCAATACACAAATTGTGTCTGCTCCTTGCAAAGTTTATCGATCTAGAAACCATTTGTGTTTGTTACTGCCGTTATCCCATCTCTTGTTCAGTTTCTCAAAGATTTTCCATTGTATTCCCTTTTTATGCATGCATGTATTTCCGATACCTCATAGGGAATCTAAGTAATTATGCTTTCAAATCAAATCATGGTATACAATTTTACATTTGCAATAAACTATCATTTAATGGCAACTATTCCAATTTTATTTGAAGACACTTGCAGCTTTCAATTCATAGCAGTTATTTTGTATAACTGAAATCAAAACAACTTAATTTGTAAAGACCGGCAGCTACAAAATACTTATTTATAATACAAGAACATACAATTACCCCAATTAAGCTAAAACGCCAGTGGCAAGGCTAAATACTAATGGAATTTCTGAATACACAAGAAGGAGTCTGTCAACAAATTACCAGATATATACGCATATATATAGACAAAATCTCCTGTATTCAAGTCGATACTTTATTTTTTAATTTGTATACGATGAATAAAAGTTGTTTGCTTCTTTATCTTGCATGTTACATTTGTGTTGTGAGATACAGACAAACATGACTTTTTTACAGTAGACATTCAAGCCAATTCCAGATAAGTGGCATATGTATCTGAATAATGTTATCTATAAATAAAACCATAAGTCTCAACAATAGTATGAGTAAAGTATATTTCATAAAAAACAAACTAAACAAAAACAAATTCATTCATGAATGCTGCTTGTTCGCTGTCGAAGAGCTCAGACTGAACTCAAAGTTAACAGACAAATTTCAAACCACAGACCAAAAGACACAGACCAACAGCTGTCGTTTCCGTTGACGCCTCATTTGAGACGCAAAACCAAAAACAACTACAACTACAACAACAACAACATTAAACGCAACAGCAAATACAGTTCAAGTACAGTACATATTTCGTATAAGAAATTTGCTCAATCGTCTGTCAGACGCCTTCAATATGGAATCCAATCTGACGCATCGCTGTTAATGCTTTGTCATTGAATTTTTAATTTAATTTAGCTGTAAGCAGCGTCTGGTAACGAACAGCAAATAAATGAAACGAAAAGCAATTTCTTTTATTAAATTTAAGACATTGATTTCAGCATACAAATTGTCTAATCAAAAACAAATTTCATTTGAATAGTGTTTGATCTCATCGAGAAGACGGCAAGAACGTGACATCTTAGCCCAGATTCACGCCAGGTGATAGCTGCTTAATAATGAAGCCAAGTTTTCTGCGACAACCCGTGACAACCGCAGAGAGCACATTATGATGGGAAAACCGCCAGGAAAGCTCCTTTAAAGGCATACAAAGCCGCAGCGCCAGAAATTATGCTATTAAAATGTATTTTTTCAATTAGCCAACAAGCCTTTCCCTCCTTTTCTCTCTTGTTTTTTACCCCAATTGCCTGTTGTCTGTCAAAATGTTGTCGGCAATATTAAAAGGCGCATGCTGCGTATACGTAATGTAATTTTACTTTGGATGTGCCTTCCTAATTAGACGGCCAGACATATTTGAACAACTCTCCACCATCTGCATCCATCCCAAGACAACTACAATCAACAATGGCAAATGGCAGCGAAACGGTGCTCTTGCTTTGTGTATAAGCAAACAAATTTTAATTAAAAACCGCACAGCCGCACAGTAAAAAGTGCCAAAAAGTAAAGTTCAACCGCAAAATGTTGCAAAATTATGCGGGCGCTCTGAAAAGTTTAATGGAATTTTGATTTGCCACGAAACTGGCGTTAACATTTTTCCAAGCATTGATAATTATATTCATGGCATTGGCAATTGATAAGGGCGTTCAGTATATCAAGAGTTCAAGTACAAGGAAGAGCATATAGTAAACGAAAGCGAAGCACATGTTCTTTATAAGGGAAACTGATTTTTATCCAGATTATTTATATAATAAAGTAAATTTCAGGCTTAAAATCTGGATACTTAATGCCATCAATCTGTAAATCATTGAAAATTAATTTGATAAGCTTCTTCAAAATAACAAAAATGTTTTTTGATCAAAGTTATTGCCTTAACACAGCTCAAGTTGCAGATAAGACGGCTTGATTTGAAAATCAGAGAATCATGGCACAACATGTAACATTTTAGTTAAAATCTATTCCCTATTTAATTGCGTAAGAGAAAGTCAATCGACGCAATTGGTGTTATTAATGCCATTAATATACTCAAGCATAATTTATAAATTCAAATTCATGTTTATTTAATATATAAAACATCTTAAAGTAACTTGCATTATATTCTATAATTTTCATTTAAATATTCCAGCAACTCATAAACTCATCTTGAATATCCTTTGGTCCAAAGTTCACGCATTTCACTCAAAAAGTTATTAGCCAAAAGAGCAAAAGTTAAATGCTGGACGCCAAAAGTTAAAACCAAAGCCTAGGAAAGGTAAATGCAAGGCCACATAATGTACTCAAATATGCAGGACTCTCAGGAAATATGTTTTTGTGTGTGTATGTCCTTTGCTGGGGACTTGAATTTAACATATGTGCGACTGGTAGATTTTGAAGATACTTATGAGCAAGTGAAGTAGGAGTTGTTGTATTCTGGACTACAAGTGCAAACGTATGTACGTCTGTGAATTTTGTTTGTCTAATCCAAAACTTCATTAGGCCAAGTGGCAGTCGGCGTTGAATGTACTGGTCAGAGTGTAGGAGGAGGTCATAAACTTTGCCGTCTAATAAATTGAAATATAAGTAACTGCCATGTGAGAGCATGACCACAATTTTCATTTGTGTTAATAACGCCAACGGTCAGCTTTGATTGTGCATTTTGTGCCAACAAGTTTTGGGGTGACCACTCCACAAAACTTTGACTGCAGCACAGAAGCATTAGAAATGAAGGAGAGCTCGAAGGGAAAGGCAAAGGAGGCTCTATTACGTGGCGTCTTGGCGACGGTGATGCCACTCGAAAACCACTTGGGCAATTAGAGCCAAAAGTTTGCGCCTGAACCCAGCAGCTATGACAACTTTCGTCAAGCTCCAGGGGAGTTGGAACTTTTTCCAAGCTCCCAACTGCGGTAATTGCGTGCGTATTGTTGAACACGGAACGGAACAGAAGCTCGGCACGGGCACGGGCACTGACACGGACCCGGACACGGACACGGACTGAAAGAATCGGGAAAGCTTTAAGGTGCGCCCCAAAAGCAATTACCGAACCGCCGGGCACTGGCTCCCGTAACTTACTGCAGATGCAGCTCAAATGCACTGGACCGACGGCATCAATCAAAGCGATTTGTCTGTTAGATGGAGACTGGACTGTGGCATCAGAGGGAACAGAGGGGAGAGTAGTATAGTAAGAGTAGAGAGAGAGGAAAGATCGAGTGCCAAAAATGTGAAACGTAATGCGTTGCAATCAGTCAGGATTTGACGACGCTTGAGTGCATATTCATGACTGACCCATGGACCTGTTACACTCTGAGAAAATATATGCTACATTATCTGCTTAGAAATAATATCTTCTTAAGTTAACACTGGAAGCTACGATAAATATTTTCTATTTCACAGTCAAAAGTCAAAGATATTCTTTTTAAATATTCTAAAAACAAGCCGGAGGGATTCACTTTTTTCTCTCAGTTTAGTCAAATGGTTCACACAATCGAGTACTTTGCCTGCTGCGCCAATGTGGCGTATGATTGCTTTGATTTCCAATAAGCTTCACAAGCATCGCATTAACATAACGCATGAGCATGAGACGATTGGAGAGGAAAGAGAGATGCAGATGGTAGGATAGGAAATGCAAGCTATTATAAAATGCAAGTATATCGAGCTTAAATTGAATATCCTTATTTGATGTATAAAGCTAACAGCAACTAGAACCAACAACAATATCAACAACAACATTGTATACACCTTTGTGTTGCATAAAGAGAAAAACAAAGAGAAAAGAAATACTAAACTAGCATAGAGAACGGGGCGGTTGGGTTTTGGGCATAAAAAATGTAGTAAACTCTGGCTGAAAGTAGAGTGGAGGTTGGGCTGTGACTGCACCTCAACATTAAGCAATAAAAATGCAGACGGGTCGCACAACAGGAGTAACTACTGTATGCTGCCACAAAAACGAAGGTGGAGAAATCCGAGGTGAAAGGAAACAGCAACAAGCCACCACATTATGACAACAATAAAACGTAGCAAAGCAATATACAACAAAAAAGGTAGAAGATGATGCGAGGAGAGCTTGATAAATTTAGAAACAAATCATACTTACAAGGAAAAAGAGATAAAGAAAAGACAGAGGTTTTTATAAATCAAAAGAGGATAATACAATAAATATCAGATAATAGAGTCTTTGTACTTTTGAAAGGTACAGGGTCTAATAAAAAACCTAATGATACCTACAGGAATGCTAGAAAAAGCTATAGCATACTAGAAAAAACTTTAGGTAAATAGCATTAAAAGTAAGCAGATAATAGAGAATTATTCGGGATAGAAAGTAAGCTATAATTTGCCGACCTGCCCATGTTTATAACAGGCGGTCGTGTGCTTATAGCCCAACTTGATATTACCGGGAATGCCAACAAACAAAAGCAATTGTGGAGGTGGGGTTTCTACTTATATTCCGAGTGCAACTCTTTATAGCAGCTTTAGCTTTTTACAACAAATACAAATACAACGACAACAACAGAAACAGAAACAACTACGGACATGCAACGATAGAGATGAAAAGATAAGCAAAGATTGCGAAAATTGTGTTTTTCTATTGAGAGTGTGCTGTTTGAGAATGGAACTGAGGTACTAGGGGTACTAGGGAGGGAACTGAGCAAAACTAAGGGTGTTTGAAGCTGTCTTGGCAAAAGGCTGCACAAAACAAAAAGAAAATACCAAAATTGTAGCTGTATAAGCTTTCAATTGTTAGACCGGAACATAGCTGAACAAGCAGACCCGGCACGAGCCATGATTTGCGGGGGACGGAAAGGTCCATTTGGCCAACCCTTTCATAAGGGATCACCACTCTCCTCTACTTCACTCTGTGCTACTCAATTTCCGTTACACGCCAATGCGCGTGTAAGCAGCATGTAAATATGAAAGCGGCCGATAGATGCCAAAGTTATGAGCTGCAATCGTTCTATATAGCTTCAAATGTGTGGTGTGGGCGGACCAAGAGAGAAGGTTTTTGGATTCAAGTTGGGTTTCGTATTTGCGGGCAGCATAAATCAAAATCAAATTTGAGTGCTGTTTAGTCAAGTGGCTGCAAGGCTAGCGGAAACAGAGCCCAGAAGTGACCAATAAGTGGGTCAGCAGTCAGTGCAAAGTGGAATCCAAAACTATTGTGCTGACTATCTCGAATCCTTTTGCAAAGATGGAAAGCAAAATTAAATGGGTAAGTGGAAAGAAAGAAGAGTTGAGAAGTGCTCTCTGATTGGGTTGCTTAAGACAATTAAAAGCCATCAAAATTCAACAGCTTACCATTAAATGAATGCGATAATAGGAACAATGATTGCGAATTATTGATGGAAGCGTGATAGAGAACCTCATCGTGTTCTGCACAACAATAAACTCATTTAAAACGATTAAAATGTGAATTAGACATTTTATTATTCATAAAATTTGAATTTTTATTAATACTATTTATTTGACATATGTTGCCAACAAGTCCACATAAGTTCATTTCAGTTGTTTGGCATGACAATTTAGGTTCCTTAGTTTTGTAAATAAAAGCAATAAAAGGTTACACCAAACAGTTATAAAACAAACTTTATGTCACGCGCCCATCTCCAGATCTTGACTTTATTAAAACCGTTTTGTTTACGCGACAAACAATTTGCATTTTATTGGCCTCACTAAAGGGCGACAATCAATGAAAGACAGAACATGGACTGGCAGACAGATAGACAGACAGAAAAACAGAGCAAAGAAAGGAAAATTTGCATTACAAAGTTACGAGGTGCTCAATGAAAAATCGCTTAGGCAGCTTTTAAGCATTGGGTGGAGTTGCGTTTTCGGCAAAGATATCGAAAACGTTTGAGATTAAAATTATCCACTCATTTCAAAAGGAGAATTCTCTTTCCAGATATGTCAGCTATAAATATGTATAGCTAGGAGTGTATTTAAGTTTGTGTTGCAGCTGCTGGCAAAAAACGAAAGTTAGTCAAGAGTTGCCAACGTCACTGATTGCCAGTGCAGCTTGGACAGAAAATAGGGAATGAGAAACCGAAAGAGAAAGGGATGAGATACGAGAATGAGTACGGAAAATGAAACCCATTTGAATTTCATTTTCGTATGCAAATTTTCAATAGGTTTTTATGCTGTTCGTTTGGTTTGAAAACGGAAACTAAGCCACAGAAATATGCAAGTGAATGGCTTTTACCGCTCAGCCTCTGCCTCAGCAACAGCAACAGCAACAGTATCAGCCTCAGCTTTTCGCCATTTGTGCACACGTTTTGCCTTGACTTTCATGGAAAATGCGGCAACCCCAGCAGCAAGCGATCACCACCCACCCACCCCCTCCCTTCGCTTCCTTTGCTTCTCAGTAGGTTGCGAAACAATTGAAACAAGTTTGCAATCAGTGCACAAAGTTTTTGCCCGAACACAAAACACTGAAAACACAGAAACACAGAAACAGTCCAACAGACCAATAGACCAACAGGCAAACTGGCAAACAGGCAACAGACACTACAAAGATACAAAAACGCCGAGCAAATTGTGCGGCTGCTTTGGCTGCCCCTCTCTTAATACTCTAGCTGCTATTTCTGCTGGTCAGCCAGGGCGTTTGACTGTAAACAAGTCCAGACGCGCCTAAGAGTATGCAGCAAAGGCGCACAGCACAAAACAAGGAACGAGGTCGAGGATAAATCTTAGTAATATAAGTAGACCCTTCAGTAAATACCCTTCAAAATAGTTTACTTTTCATATATATTCATTGTGAAATTAAATATTATTATTAGTATACAAACATGTTCAAAAACAAAACTATGGCAACTCTAAAGCAACGAAAACCAATTGTCGAAATTCCTTTCTTTAATTTTTATAGTGTAAAATGCGGTTGCCATAAACTTTATTTAAATTTAACGAAAGCTATTAAACATTGGCATACTCACTCCCAAAAAACGTCCTCTTTTATTCAATGTAAAAATTACTTTAATTTAATTCAATAAATTTAAATTTTCTCCAAAGAAATGCTGTATTAAAAAATGCAGTAAGCTACAGTGGAGCAAGCTCGACAGTAGGAGACCCAGTACTTTTTGAGAGCAAAGCGTTCACTATAGATTGTTCTTCAATGTTCCCTACCATGCAATAGATGGCGCCACTACGAAACAAGTTAATTAACACAGAGGTCGCTAGCGTCTCTTCTTCTTCCTTTTGCCCGTAACATTGTTAGTTGAATAACTTTGGCGTTTATCATCCGATTGGAATGAAATTTTCTGGATAGGTTTGGGTTATAGTGTATGTTATTTGTACCAAAAATCAAGGGGCTAGCATTCAAGGGGCTCTTGTAATTCGACTTCAAAATTTTGTATTTCAATTTCCAGGGGCGGAGGGGGGCGTGGCAAAAATCTAAAACAAACTTGATCAATGGGAGATATAGATGAACCTACATGCCAAATTTGGTGTCTCTAGCTCTTATAGTCTCTGAGATCTAGGCGACACAAAAAGGGACAGACAGACAGACAGACAGACGGACAGACGGACAGACAGACGGACATGGCTATATCGACTCGGCTGTTGATGCTGATCAAGAATATATATACTTTATGGGGTCTGCCACGCCTCCTTCTGCCTGTTACGCACTTTTTTTTTTGCACAAACGTAATAGACCCATTTGTACTTTTTCAAAGTACTGGGTCTAAAAATATAAAAAACATTTAAAGAGTATAACATTTATTGGCCCTCGATTTTTTTTCAACTTCACATAATCATAAGGAAATTAATGTTGTGTCACAAAATGATAAGAGAACATATGTATGTACTTATTCATATGCTTGCTTAAATTAACAAATTCTGATATATGGAAATTTAAAGGTCTTTTATATACGATTATTTAAGTCATTACAAATTTAAACAACGACCGGTATTTAAAAATTTAAGAAAAATAGAAATTCAAGAGACTTTAATATAAATTACGTTATGCTTTGAAATAAGATAGAGATAGAACAAGAATAGAATAACAGATGGCTTTTAAAACACGCTTTTTTATATAACGTTTAAAATGTTTTCAACAAAATCTTGAATAAAGCTAAGTTTAAATGCTGATTTTTCTACTACAATTTTTGGTATATAATTTGTTAAAATATTTTTAAAGTTCTCTGAAAATGCGTATTACCAAAATAACTTTTATAGATATATATAAATCCTTTCAAACTGCGCAACAAAGTCAATATACCCTTTTTAGGTTAGTCGCATAGCCAGCAAAGTAGAAAAAAAAAAAGAATACAGAACGATAGAATTTGTTGTTTGCGTAGGGAGTTCTGTGTGTGATCCAATATCTATAAATCAAAAGCGCACAATAGCTTTTTACAATGAGTCTTGATCCCTTAAAGAAATAACCAAGGGAGGGAGGAAAGTTTAAGCAACAATCAGCAACAACAAGATGAAAACAAACTGAGCCTTAGCCAACGCCACAATAAGCCCTAAAATTGAAACTTAAGTTTGTTATTTAAGTTCGTTAACTGCCACACAATAAAGCCGATAAAAGGACGCTTGATTGATTCGATTCAATGACAAGGAGAGAGACAGAGACAGACTGACGTCCCACGCACACACACTCAAATTTGTCAACAAATTTAATGTTTTTTAATTATGCCTCATTAGGGATACAAACAGCTAAAGGGTATGAGGGGGGGAAAATAGATGGTCTCTTTATGTTCTCATAAATATTTAGCGAAATGAGAATTGCTTCAAATTGAATTGAAAATGACGGCATTGAGAATTGAATTGAGGCATGTGATTGATTGTTAGACAGCTGCTACTTCTGTTATGTTGTTGTTGTTTCTGTTGTTGTTGTTGTTGTTGCAGCTCTTGATGATGGAATCCTACACGTCCTCGCTGCTGTCGTTGTCGACACCATAAATGTCGACTTGTGTCACAGTCACACCTACACACAAGCACACACACACACTCACATTGAAATAGACAACAGTAGGTATGAGAGAGATTTTAGGGAAAAACATGACGTACGAAAGTCGTAACAAAACACTTTGATTGATGATTGAAATGGCCAGACGTCGTGTTGGTGTCTGTAGATATGTATGTGTGTATGTGTGTGTGTATACTAAACCACAAATCGTTGACGCACGACTCACAACTATAGTCAAAATGGAGTTTAGCTCACTCAGGTGCACACTCTCTCTCACACACACACACACAGAGACATGCATAACAACGTCAGTAAGTTCATGATTCCATAATGTCCCTGACATGTGGCTACCTCAATCTGTCCCTCTCTCACTACTTCGCCCCCTCTCTCTTTAACTGGATGTCTCTGTGCGGTCGTTCAGTTACAGGTTTGAGAGTTAATCCATCGTTGTTCTTGTTGTGTTCCTGTTCTTGTTGAGGTTGTTGTTGTTGTTGTTCATGTTGCAGATGGCTTGTCTTTGAAATGTTTCAGCGGTTGTTGCTGGCCTTGCTATGTGGCTGGTTTTTGGCTTTTTTTGGAACAACAGCGCCACATTAAAGATACCACAACATGAACTGAAAGACACCCTATATTAAGACTAAAATTGAAAGATGTTCTTCTAACATGAATGTATAGTTAGTGCACTTAAAATTTGCTTCTACTATATTCCAGTGAATCAAAATTGCATTTCATTTAATATACCCACTCTAGCTATGTTATGGCTACAGGGTATACTACCATTGACCATACAAGTATGCCGAAGTAAATATATCGAAAGCAGCTTTAAATCTTACAACACTTTTCACCTAATTAAAGTTTAATTTTTTGTGGACTCCCAGCTCCATAAAATAGTCAACAGCATCAGGGAAATGCATTTAATTGGAAAGTAAGAAGCTTAAAGCGGAATAAGATATTGATTAAAAATCTTGGCAAAAGAAAACTGCAGATTACATCTTTGCATTTCACAGAGCAAACAAGGAAATAGTCATGGAAAAGAACTTAAATATACTTGATTAATTTAAGAGCTAGAATATTCTGCTGCTTTTACAATTTTTGTAAATAAATTGTAAATTGACATTGCAATTTAAATGAGCTAAAGAAGGAGTGATTTATTTAATAAATATGACAAAAATTGAGCCGCCCAACCTTTTAAAAATATTAAACAAACAAAATAAAGTACATTCTACTAATTGCTAAGACAATCTATAAATTATTTAAATTGATTAACAATTTAATTGTTGAACCAAGCGCAAATTGAACCTACTTGACAGGTTTCTGGCCTTCTTCTATAATTTACTTAACTCAAATAGAATATTACAATTAACCCTTTTGAATTGTCAACCTATCGTCAATGTATGTCTTATAATAATTTATTAGGCCAATTAAATGAAAACACATTAGCTTGCCAGGAAAATGCATTCATTTTCAGGAACATTTATAATAATTTACTAGTTATCAAATCTTAGTAAATGAATTGTCTGGAAAACAATCTGCTTTAAACCTATTAATAGATTTAAGCCTAAATTCAATTCATTTTCAAAGAGAATACCAATTTGTAAAAGAAGCCTAATGCGAGATGTGATTTCTTATTACGAGAATGTGAAGTAAATGTTGTTGCAACTATAAATTATATTTAGATTTATTGGCACTGACAAATCAAAGTGTTAAAATCTACATGAAGACCTTTAGGTAGACAAATAATTTAATTAAATGCAATTTAAAGACAACAAATTTATTGAAATAAAATCCAGTCAAACAGAAGCAGAAGAAGAACACAAATGTACAATTTCACATGTATACACATATGTACGTATGTAAATGTATTTCCAGCTGTTTGTATTGTATGTCTGTTGTGTACATTTGCAATCAATTTATCATACGCCTGATTTGAGTTTGGCTTACAGTGCCATTGGGCATTGGTAATGTATAATTTAAATTGCATGTAATTAAAATTAAATAAAGGACGCATTGACACGACCAGGTAAGTAACAACAACAGAGCCTTACTTGATGTAAGGCCAAAGTCCATGGCCAACTATAGATTTCAATCTGTCCACTCAAAGATTAGACGCCCTGCGGTCTATTTATGTCTGAATGTGTATTCATTGTTGTTTCTTTAGACTCTAGGCTCTTTGGGTTAAAGTACTCATACTTAACTAATCATTGCATTTCAAATTAAACTGCCAAACTGAAATTTGTCTGGCTTTATAGATAACACGGACTGTCATGGAAAACTTTCAGTCAACTTTGTCAGAGCTCAAACTAAACCTCATCATCTGTGACTCAATGAGACTGGCTTAAAGTTAACTTTAATATTAGTTCTTAGTAATATACAAAATCTATGAAAAGAAGGACATTAAAAAATGTATGAGAATGTTCAATATGTTTAAAATATAATTTAATCGTAGTTATATAGTTCAAAAACCATTGGGATGGGATACATGATTAATCGAATATTTTGTAAGTAATTTTAAGCATGTGTCATTAGTGCTTAAGATGATTGTTGTAGGTTTTGAGATTATACAACTAATTAACTGCCCATGTTCAAGCTAATTACGATATTATCCATGTGCCAAACAATAAGCTGACAATTACATAAGCATTTTGCGACAGCCTCCCAGTTACAAGCAGGTTGCGTGGTATCCCCACCCACGTCCTTGCCCCTTCTCACTTGTCCTGTTGTTTGCCCTTTCGATGTCTGTAATTGACACTTTGGTCAGTGCGTCCACAAAGGACTCACAAAAGACAATTGTGCTTATTGCGGGCCCATCTCAAAGGTGGTTCCAACTGTCCACAGCGTTACGCTCCTGGGCACGTGCGGATTAACGGCTATTTCTCCACATTATGCAACTTGCAAGCATTAACTTACCCGCAAATAACTCATACTCAAGCTGGGGCAAGGGAAGGGAAGTCAAGTCGAAAATTAACCGTTCTCCTTCACCCAATCTACAAAGAACAAAGGGATTCATGCAAATTTAACAGAATTGCCAAACAACCTTCATAATATTTCCAGTAAACCTAAACCCAAAACCCGACAGAAAAAAAACAACAAAAATTCCACAACGCTTTGAAAACGGATGCCAAGCGCAGAGATGGAGTTGAGTGGGGGCTCTCAAGTCTGTATTTACCCATCATGAGAGCAAAGTGTATTGGATTTATCGTCCTTTTACATTTGGACTAGTGCACAATAAATCTATGGTCATTTAACTTATAGGCATTTCTAATGTAATTTTAAAATACATGTCAGTAAATATCTGAAAAGGTACAATAATTGATGATCGCATAATAACTTTTATTATATTATTTTTTTTTTATATACAAATTGAATAATAGTAAATTAATTACCATATGGTTTTCCTTTTCTTAACTATGATGCAAGTTCATTTCTTATTATTGAGACATTATCTCCAATATTTCCCTTTAAATATAATTGTTTAAACTATTGAAAATCCTTGTTTTTTTGTCTACATACATATTTTGTTTATATTTTCTCCGGAAATGTATGTTTTCACCCCTTTGTCTATTTGACATTTTACTTTTTTCGCCGCCTCTGACCACCGGCAAACACTTAATAATAATTGCTCAGTTAAAAATTGGATGCCGAATAGCAGAAAAATAAAAAAATAAAAATGTGGACCAACCCAAAATATAGAAATAAAAAAGGGGTCACGTTGTCGGAATTCTGTTGTTTTAATTTTTTTCTTTTGTGTTTTTTTCGGCCATACGCTGCACGTTTTAAATAGTAAAATTTTTACAGCTATGCGCCGTTTAACAACTTGGTATAAGAAAAGGACCAAAACTACCCAAGAACCGCTCGCTGTTGTCCAGAAACATGATGAGATGATGGGTCGAGGAGGCAGACAAACAGGCGGATAGCCCACGCACATTTTTCACATAATTTCCTTGGGGATTAAGTTTCCACTTGGCTTTGCCTTTGCCGCTGCTATGCACCTCGCCTTTATTAATATTGTGCCACAAAGTAAATAGAAAGGCAACCCGAGTAAATTTCATTAAAGACGGCGGCTAGAGAACATCCAAGAAGAGTAAGGAACCAGAGAAACAGAAGCTGGGGATGAGGAAGAGAATGAGGATTGAGGCAAAAAGGAAAATGAGGGAGGCTATGTAACTAATAGATAAAGCGCGATTACGATTACTCAGGTCACAAATCACAAGACGGCAGGCAGGTAAAGGAAATGACATTTGAAGTCGCCTGGAAAATGAAATAACCAAAATCGGTAATGGGCACCAACGAGCGGTGCCTGGAGGCGGAGGCCCAAGGATGTGAATCAACTGTAGGTGGGTGGAGTTTAATGTAGAGGGAAAATGGGGGGCCAAATCAAATTACAATCAGTCTGGCTTTAAAATGAGTTTACTCCTAGACCACTTGGGGTACCCCAATCGCATGCTTTTCACCAAATATTTTAAGCAACTGCAAGAAGCTGAGGGATCTGCTTTCTCCCCCTCTGTTCTACTGACAGTCCCTTGCATAAGTGTTGGCTGCAGGCTACAGGCACCAAAAATTTATGCGCACACCTCTTTGGAATTTATAAAAAAAAAAAAATGCGAGTAAACTGTGGACAAGAAGCGTGAGAATGGCAGGAACAAGGAGATGCCTGGTATGGTGAGAGGGGAGTTGGAGCCCCGGGACTTGGTGCTCCGACTGCGACTACAACTTGTCCTTGCCAAGGCGTGCACAAAATGGCGACAACAGTGCAAAAAATAAAAGAATATTTTTAAAGCGTTAAAAATTTGTAGCCGCGGTAAACGGGACGGGGGAACCAAGCGACAAAAATGAAATATTTCTGCAATTTTTGTATACGCAAGACGCAGGACGCAGGACGAGACAAAATAAGGAAAAATAGTAAACATTGAATATGTAAATTCAAGCAGTGCTCGATTAAACTATACCCTGTTTCTTAAGAGCGACAGCAACAATGCTCTAAGAAAAGCAAACTCATAGAGAACTATACAATCTATTTAGTATTTAATCTTATCTATTCGCTATTATCCCTAGCATTTTGATAAATTGTTTTTTATATTTTTGAAATTTAATTGTTTAACAAATCACTTGTGGTGTTATTTAAATAAAAGGTAGATGAACAAAGCAAAGTCTCTAAAGCCACTTTTAACCCTGTCTGATGAAATGTAAACTGTCCATGAAGTACAAACTTAATTATACATATTTCATTATAATGAAAGTGTTCATTATACCAGTTTATAATTAATTAGAAGTATTAAAAGGCAGGTGTTTTACAATGCAATTGCAGTGTTTTACAATGCCCAGCAAATTCATTTTCCTCTGTTAAATTCTTGCAGACATAGTTTAGTTTGATTTTTTATTTATTATTCAATTTATCTATTAATTTATTCTTAAAGTATTTTAAAAGGGTATTTAACTTCTCTTTTGTTATTAAATGAACATAAGCATTTATTACATTACACCGTTCATCATTGGAGAGAAGATATGTATACTGATCTCTGGTTGATATACCCTCTTCAGGTAATGCTTTTAAATAAATAACTGCGCAATATAAAACAAAATCACAGCGACAATTTCAACGTGGCGCACTCATGGGTAAATTACGAGTACAACAAAATATTTGCAGGGGCCAAAATAAAATGCTAAATATGCGAGACAAAGACAAAAATAAAAGCCAATGCGAAGAGAGAGAAGGAGGCAGTTGATGCTGCAGAAAGTTTGGTTTTTGGGCATAGTTCAGTGTTGGCGGCAGGGCTTAAAATAAATTATAGACAAAATCAGGGCAATTAAATCAAAGCCACGTCAGTAACTCAAACAGGAGGCGGCAGAGGAGCTCATGAATATGCAACGAATGAACCGATTGAGGATTGAAGCATTGTGGCTTTTACGGGGTGGAGGGGGCAGGACTGATGAAGAGCAGGAGAGAAGGGTAGACAACAACATATTCGTGATTGAATTCATTGATGAACAACAACAACAGCAGCAGCAACAGCAGCTGTTGGATGGAATGAGATGGAAGTTGGGTCCAACCGCACCAATTGAAGTGTATGCAAGTGATTGGCCACATGTGGCAAGCAAGTTGAGCAGCAGGAAGCTGCTCCAACTACATCGATTGCTGCCAGGACTCCATGTCCATCTGCAGTCACAACAGCGTGAAATCTGTGGCTGGGGCATTGAAACAAATCACCTTGATTGATGATTGGCATTCCGTTGCCAAGTGGGTATGAGAAATTGGGAGTTACTGCCCCCAAAATGTTATTCTCGGTATAAAACGTCTGTCTGCCTGCCTGTCTATACAACTGACTGACTGTCTGTCTGTCTGTGGGTCCGTTTGTCTGTCAAAGCCCCAAAAGTCAACCGCAATTAAATGAAAAGCAGCGGCTGCAAAGGGCGTTGAATTGTGCGGAGTGTTTTGAGGTTGTGCCGTCAGGCAATTTGAGCTGCTGTTTTGCTTTATTGCACCATCACTCGAAGGGTCACTGAGGGCACAGAGGGGGCAGGTGAGGGGCTGTGAAGGGAAGCTCCAACTGCAGTTGTCAACAGCACATGCGACTGAACTGTAAAGTGAAGAGACGGCTCTCGGCACTCGGAATCAGCTCTGCAGTTAATCGAATTACGAGTAATATCAGTATTTGACAGTTTATTCAACTAATTAAACCGATTCACATGATCTTTATGGATCGAAAGAGACAGACAGACAGAGTGAGAAAAAACAGTAGAGGAATAGAAGAAAGAGTGTAGTGTCAGTCAAGGACTGTAATTGAATATGTGACAGTCATGAAAGCTAATTAGAAAATATAATCAAAGAGTATTCGACTATGAAATGTTCTGTAGTCATACGTGTAGGTAGGGTATGAAGGTATATAAATATCAGTCATACATAGATTAGATGAGATTGATACTGATTTCGTAGAATTACTTCTTCTTAATATCAAAAACGATTCCCTTTAAATCTTAGATTAAATTGTCCTTCAGACCGAATCAGATAAAAATTATTATTAATTTATTACAAGTATTCTTTTAATATGAAAGCTGTAATCTCCTGTTTTATTTACCCGTCTGAATGAGTCGGAAATTCATTTCATGCCACAGCTCAACATACATTTAAATCTTTCGTCAGAATCCCCAGCATAATCATCGACTGTCGAATAGAATAAATCGAATATACGTAAAAAGGAAAAATGGAGGCAAAAAATTAAATCAAACAACGCTTAAAAATTTATTAACAGCCGCCAAACCAGTTAAACGTCAGCAAATTGTATTTTTATGTTAAGACCATTAATGAAAATCGGATGCAAACAGAACGCAAACAAAAAATGGGAGGCCAGCGAGAGAATGAAGAAAAAAAAACCAGGAATGCAAAGTGGAGAAAGGCGAGAAAAACATTTTTGCATTTAATGTGGACAGTAGAAGCTGCAGGACATGCTGCAGGATGTAGGTTCTTCTGCTCGTGGTCCTGGTTCAGGTCCTGCTGCTGTTGCAGCTGCCCGGTGGCATTGGCAGCACTTCGATTAAGTAGCTCTGTAAACAGCAGGCGGCTAGCAGGACGGACCTCTCCTTCAGACAGGACCAGACCCCAGTCAGACACTTGAAAATGCATAACTTTTGAATAGCCGAGAAGAGTCCGGGAGTTAAATTCTCCATAGGGATTCAGCTCTTTGGGGATGATTGTCTGTCGGTTTTGTCCGCTTGTTTGCCACGCTTTTAATGCATTTTACGCTGTGCTGGTTTCCTCTTTACTCGCTGCGCTTTGTTTAACTTCGGAACGCCGTGAAAAAATGCAATGCTATCAGTGCAAATAAAGCTGATTAAGCAGTTGTCCAAGTATATAAGTACTCATAAATATACATATAAATATGTATATGTATGTGGATAAGTTTTAACCAAGTTTGAAACAACTTTCAGCAATTTCAAAACCGCATTGCGTACGTTTTTAGTCAATTTGTCAACAGTTCTCTGCCTAAAAGCATCCAACGATATTTCATCAACTCTACTCACTCAAAGCCAAATTAATTACTATGAAGTAAGAGCAAGAAAGAGAGAAAAAGAGAGACACACATACACACACACCGCATACACTTACTCCTGCTCAAAACTAATATACTCGTTCTCTCACTAGATGCCATCTGTCAGGGCTGCCAAGTTGTTTGTCGAACTAGTTTTCGGAGTCAACCGAAGCGATAAAATCTAGCCAAAAAGGACGTCAAAGCATTTTTCTTAATACGTTTTTTGAATGCTTTTGTGAGCGCCATCCTATATATTCTTTCACTATATATATATTCTTTCACTACAAACCCAACACAAAATCAAACTCACTTTTATATGTAAGCAAATAATACACAAGTTATGTACCAAAAATGTTGTATGTTGAATTGAATGAATTTCTTTTACTTTTAATTATGTTCTGTGTTGTATTAAAATAATTGATTTCAACTTCTAAAAGCCATTATCTTAAAAGAATTAACTCCAATGAACCAGCCCTAAATATGAAAGAGCTTGAAGAGATTTCTCATCACTGTTCGAATAAGGAGAGAAAAAGTTTTGGGCTGTTTGCTTATTTGTCCTGTAATTAAAAGGCTGGCACATTAATTTCGACTGCAGCAAGAAGTGCGCAATGCAGACAGAATCAGCAGCAGAACCAGAAGTAGAACCTAAATCAGAATTGCCTTGGAAAAATCCATAGAAAGAAGCCATG
Organism: Drosophila neotestacea; assembly: GCA_035044365.1. Classification (NCBI taxonomy): domain Eukaryota; kingdom Metazoa; phylum Arthropoda; class Insecta; order Diptera; family Drosophilidae; genus Drosophila; species Drosophila neotestacea. The sequence goes on from JAWNMD010000292.1 coordinate 365,942, forward strand.
ATAAATCCGCTGTATTTTGGCCAAGTCACAAAGCAGAGGCAACCGACAACAGACCGACATCTCGTTCATCTACAACTTATTTTATTTTCATTCTCAGTTTTTGGCTGCCTGCACAAAGTCAACAAAGTGCTTGCAAAAGTCCGGACAAAGTCCAGCAAAAGGAAAAACCCCTTGCAATTAGCGCTGGAAAAGTTCTTAGCAGTAATTGATTTGCTGTAAACCGTTTGACGAGGCCGCACTCGTCTCGTTGCTGCTGCCACAGTTGCAACTGCTTTAAAATTTAATGCCTTCCCCATCGCACTAAAGTATGCAACACAATTGTTATTGAACACGTGCCTTAGCCAACAATTGCAAGCTGCAGTCAACACTGAACACTAGAAAAGGATGGCCATGAAAAAGGTGGAGGAGGAGGAGAAAAAGCTTGCAATGGGCTTCGGCGGCAGTCATCGTCAAAAGGAAAACAAAGCACATTTTTGCCCCAACTCAGTTGCTTAAAAATGCTAAAACGTAGAGAAAAACTTGAACCGAGTGCGACAGGGGACGTCAGAGAAGTTTGATTTAAAATATGGTTACACTCTTTGGCTAACATAGATCTTGAGTAATATATATAAAGGCTGCAACCAGACTTAGGATCGATCCGCGAACAAGTATTTAGAAGCTCTGAGCCTAAGTTAGGACCAAGCATTGGATCAATTTAATACAACGAAATATTTAATTTTCTAAGTTGTTTTATTTAACTTCCATATTCTAAATTGATTGTTAGCTTTACTTTAATCTACAATTGCTGTATTAATTATAGTTATATTTAGTATAAGATTTCCCTATCTGTGGAATACATATACATATTTCTACTACTCTTGTCAGCAACTTATCAAGCAATCCTCGTGCTCTAACCTGCTCCCCTAAAGTGCAACAAAATGCACGGAAGCATAGCGAAAGGCAACAGAAATAGCAGCAAGAGCAGCAGCTTTGGCAAATGGTTGTTCGGTGGACGATTTGAAAAATTCAATGCAAACAAACGGGAAACAACAACAGCTAGAACAACGCGTGGCAATGGTTTGCACTTTGTTAGGTAGTGTAGTTGCAACTGCAACTGCTGCCCCATTGATGGCTTAAAAATCACACAAAAGTTCCAATTGCAGGTAGAAACACGCAACACAAAACAATAACTCGAACTGAAGTTACAGAGTTCAATTGAAGTTTTTGAGAGGTGGGGGGCCACAGTTGGAAAAAGTTACACCTAAAAAGTTTCTTCCAACTGGGCAAATAATGAGATCGTTTATAGCCCTTCCCCCAAAATCCAGTTATCAGCAGAGACAGCTGCAAGCCACAAACTGACACCTTTAAAAGTTAAAAGCGCAGAAAAATGTAGAGGTCTATGCAAAAAACAACTAAAATAAAAACGAAAAGAGAGAAAACCAAAAACCGAAAGCCGAAAACAGAAAAAAGAGCAAGCCAATCCATCAAAAAATTAGCTCAGAATGACGCCGATGCCTCGGGAAGCCAACACCCGGCCGTTGAAACTCATTTAAGCCACGTCGAGACGTAGACGAAGCGTTCGTTGTCAAGTGATGCGCCCGCCGACCAATACTACGACCGCCAGAGGGCGTCAAACAGAATGATAAAAAAAAAAATTCGTTGCCTGGATGTTTTTCCCGAATACTGAAAATTGCTAAGGACTGACAGGCGTAACGGTAAGCGAGTTACAGTTAAAGCGATGCCAACGCCTTTGACACGCATGGCGGCACGAGGCTTTGATGTTACCCAAAGTTGGGATTTGGTTGGGGGTCGGTTCTTCATTCCAAAGACCGTCGGCTTGGGTGCCAACAAATATTTGCTAAATGCAAATTACTTTTGACGCTTTGCGGCATGAAAGCATAAGTGAAATGATTGGCTCAGACCAAGTCTATGAGTGGCTGACAATCAAATACATGGCACAGGCAATATAAGCAGCTTGAGAGATCACAAGACAGCTCTAAAAGGTGACAGATTTACCAAGTACATCAGCATCAACAGCCCAGCTGCCATTTAACTGCTGAAAAGGGCTTTTTATAGGCTGTTTCATATGAACGGGCTCCTTAACATTTTACCTTTACATTAAACATTAACCATTTTGCTATGCAATCAAAGCGGCCTGAGCAAGCGGACGGAAGATAAAATATTCTTAATATTATATAGGTCTGTTTTGGCTTTCAGGTACAGGTAAATAACTTCCGAAAAAGGTTGCTTAATTTGTATTGAATATTATCCAAAGCTATTATTGCAATCTCCAATTCCAGCACCAGCTTTTAAGAAGATTTAAAGACTTAGAATCGATCTATTTGCTTTCTTAATTTGAAAGGTTCCAACTTCATATTATAACAAACGAATTTACTCCCATTTCCAATTCGACTTTCGAGTCGCTTTTGTTTAATAGGATCAAGGATATTTTTTATACATTTAATATATTTCAAATAAGTATTAGAAAATAAAATAAATATAAATATATAAAATGGCAGTTAATAAGATAAATCAACCTTTATCCAAAGCTAGTAATAAATATTGTTATCAACTATCGATTAGTTCCCTTAACATAGTTTATCCTATTAATTTTCTGCATACCTTATCTGCCAAGCGACATTCTTAATTGTGCAGTTCCGTCAGAGTCCATGATAAATGCAGTCCTTAAAGTTGCTTCAGAAGCACATCCATTTCCATACAAGTAGAAGCAGTTGTCATCTGGCCTTTACTTAATCTTTCCACCCACATCAAGGCTGCAGTTTGTAGGTGATGCATATGTTTCCATTGACATCCAGATGCAACTTTATTGCAATTAAACACTCAATTTGCAGTCCCTCTCTTGGAATGTTTATAAATGAAATTTGGGCAAAGGTAAAGTTTGTGCGCCGCCGGCGACACTCGAAGAGAAGCGAAGAGATCAAGAGAGGTGAGAGGGGATAAGGCTAAGGGATAGAGCTGATAGACTGAAGACAACGTCAACCGAAGTCGCAAAACAAATACCAAAAGCGAAATGGCGCCCCAGAACTTCGCTTGTTGTGGAGCCAAAGACGATGCTGACGATGCGCATTTGCTGTAGATTATTACAAAAGTTTAAATACATAGACAGGGCAGAGCAGATGGAAGAAGTTGTGCTTGCATAGAGCCCTCAGGTGTTTTGAGTTTTGCTTGTCGACGACCAGAGCGACCACAACAAGACACCGACATCCAAACGAATCCAAATTCAACCAGTTGAACTCAGTTCGAGTTCGAGTTCGAGTTCTCTACTTCCAGCTAGCTTCAATTGAGGCTCTTAAATAGCCTTGGCAGTTACAATTGCACGTTGCACACTTTTCAACGAGTTCTTGGCCCAACGTATGTCATCAGACTGTAAACTGTTTGGCTAGAAAAGTTTACAACATGCCAAAAGCTAGACAACAGAACAGCTCAAGTGGGTGCTGGGTACAGATATTTGGTATCGTTTTAGACAATGCCAAAATAATTAATTGGTAGAGAATACTTTAATGGCATTCAAATAGGCAATAAAGCTATAAATCGAAAACTGATTTAAGGAAATACTTTGAAAAGTATCAATATACATTGATGGTTTGATCTATATGGATAATGTGTTCGTATCGACAGTTCTCAGAAAGAGTAACGCTATATATAATATAACGATAGATATTCATGACTTGTACACCCAAATTAGACTCATCATAAAAGTAACTATTGAGGATAGATTAAAGAACTTTAAATAAACCTGTTTTAGCAGTTGCCATAAAAATAAAGTGTTAATTACTTTGACAGGAGATAAATTAAAATTCTGGAAACTGCCTGGGCAGGAAATTCTAGTTTTCAGCTAACTTTTGGAAGTTAACAAACATGTGTGTGTGTGTGTGTGTGTGTGTTTTAGATCCTTTTGTGTATCTTTAAGAAATTTCTGGTTATTTCCGGGCGTCTGTTGCTGGCGTTTACTTTTAGTTTTAATTTGACAGCCCGCATAATTTTGCTATGATTTGCACTTCTTAATTAATTATTTTTCGCTTTCGTAACTAAATGGGGATCGGAGCTGTGTCAGCAAATAAGCGACACACACACACGCACACATACGTATGGCAACCCTTTCATCCCTCCTCTCCAGAATGAGTCTGGCAAACGCAAGCAAAACAAACTTTGACAAAAAAAAAGATTTCTTTTTTTTTTGACTTTGGCATGTCCTGGTTTTAGCTGAGAATGAGGAAATTTTCTGCAGAAAAATCGTAAATGCAGTTGAAATTCCTTGGCACCTTTGACATATACGGCGTATGCGTAATATGCTATAGCAAAAGAAAAAGGCAAAATCAATGCAGTAATCCTGTTCTAACCAATGAAAAGGCTTACCTTGCAAATTCCCAGCTTATGTCAATTGACAGGCAACGATGCAGAGACATGGCCCAATGCTCTGTATTTCATTTAAATACAGCTTGTTGTTTTTCTCTAATACTTTTATTCTTCTTTTCTGATGATTTTTAAGCTGCCTTGCACCCTCCATTCCCATCCCCTTTCCCTTCCCCATTTCCTTCCCAATGGCATCTGTGCCATGTCAATTGCATTCCGCTGGCAATGCAAATTGGCAGAACGTTTGCCATTTTCCGTTCGACGGGGCATCTGCTCATTATTTAGACGCTTAACGCGCGTCGTTTTGCATTAGGTGATTAAGTTTTGCAGAGCCACCTGGCGGTCGGAATTGAAATTACGCTTTATGCGTAACATCGCTTTAGTCACTCTCACTTCGATTGACATTTTGTGGAGCAATGCGGTTTTTGTTTTCACATCCAATTGTTGGATGCTCCGCCTGACACGCATTCCATTTCCCTTTTTTATTTTACCAAATGGGATCCTTAGCTGCGGGTGCCAAATGTCAAAGTGGCGGTAACACTCACTCACACACACACACACACACACACACACACACACACACACACAATCACACAGAGACACACCACAGTCAATATCAACGTGAGTTGCTGTTGTCGTTGTCGTTGTCGTCCTCACACACATCTCACCCATGCCCGGGCATGTAAATTGCTCTGGCAAACAAATCACGTAGTCGATGTACCAAGCCCAGTGCAATGCTCCATGTCGTCATATCAAAAGCCAGAAGGCAGCCTGAATTTTTGCGGTCTTGTTGCTGAAATGGCTAAAAGCAGCACACGCCCCCCAAGTTTCCCCTCTATCCCAATAACTGCCCCAAATCGGGAGAGGAAGCTGCTAAACAACCGCAACGAAACCAATGTCACCACCACCATCCCGCTTGACTGGCACATTTGAGGTACGATGAGTCGGTTTTAAGAGTTTTTAGTTTTCTTTATTGGAAATCATGCTACAGAATCTGATGTACGGTGTGGAGCAAGAAAAGATTCAAAGGTGTCGACTTGCAAATCAATATGTATCCTGGAAACTTAATCAGTTCCTTAGTTACCAACTCTAAGAATTTATTCTCGAATTTATAATATACACTGGTAGGCTATACAAAAAGCAAAGCAAGCATCTGTGAAATATTCTGCTGACTTCAATAAATAAGCAATATTTTATACATCGTATATAGAAAGAATTCAATGGATGTTCCTTACATCCTATCGAAATTCGAACCCTTTCAAAGTCTTTCAATTACACGTTAATGTGCATTTAAACTTAGCGCAAGAACTTGATGTGAAATCAATTACCAAAAGGAAAAGAACTTGACAACGCAATGATGCAACAAATTAAAACGCATGTGAGGAAAGCTAATGAAATGTTCTAGGCCAAAACTGGGACATATACAGAGAATTGAGAAATAGGGTAAAGGTAGAGAAGGGTTGTCAGAAGGGAAAAAAGGGGAAGAGGCAACAGAAAAGCTCATAGATTTTTTGTGTCAGTACTTCTTGCCAAAGGCGGAAATTGCCAAAAATGTGCCGAGCGGAACAAAAACAACAATAAACTTGAAGCGAAAATTAAGGCAAGTGGAGTTAAAAGTTAAGCTAACAAATGAAGATGAGGCTGGGAATAGGATATTCACATCCGTACACACATACATACACATATGTGGGCGTGACGTATGGCCTATCACACACATACACACACTCCCACACTTGCACACACTCTTTCACATAGAGAAACTGAACTCTGGCGCAATTTTACGCAACAACAAAAAGTTTAATTGAGGATAAACTTTGCTGCGTTTGCGCTGCTGTTGAAAATCAACCAACGTCGACATGGAAAATTTCTCAACTGCGGCTGGGTAGGGGTTAAGGGTTAAGGGATAAGAGGTGCAGGGTGAGAGGTTAAGGCTGTAACTGTATGCCGCTTATCTTAGCTGTTTAAGTTTTCGCTTTCTTCGTTGGCTCAGTTTGCCGTTAGTTTTCCCATCCCAGTCCATAAAAAGGGAAAACTTTAAGATTAAATTTTCCATCACACGTATGCGAAAAATAAAAGAATTACGATTTTCAAAAGAAAATTATATGGACATTTATTGGTCGTTGGACGCGCGTTTCCTTGCTTTGTTTGCCAAAGCCAAACGAATGGCAAATATAGATGAAAAGCACATGAGAAACGATCTGAACGTGAACCCCGGGGTTGCAGTCCATTGGAGTCCTTTGTACAAGCCAAACAGACACACACACACATATGTACTCATAACGACCATAATTCGCTTTAGGTGAATGGAAGTAAAAGGCGAAGGACAATGAAACACAAATGACCTGAAAATAACCGATGCGCCACAAACGATTGACTCTCCAACCAACCTCTCCCCTCACAGTGACAGAATTTTAAACATGGTCAGAAAAAATGAAGGAGTATTTAGACAATGTCAAATATTTTAAAGAAGTTAAAATACCCTTGGAAAAGTTCAACAGAATATGCAAAATAAATATGCTTGCATGATAAATGAGCACATGAGTTTTTTACTATAGGCACATCGTACTGACTGTTAAAGTTAACAAAGAAGAGTTTCAACGCGCTTTTAAGATAAAAATATAAATAATCAGATAGGTTTAATACCCATGCAACACGAGAGAATGACACACTTAACAGATTGAAATATAATATGACAAATCTATTAATTCAATTGTGTCACAAACCTAAAGAAAAGAGTATACTGTCCATATATCGAAATGATCAATACTGTGGTCTAGACAAACAATGGAAGCAATTTGTATTTTTTGTACCAAGTTGAACGATTTTATTAAAGGCTATCAGTCATTGAACATACACGCTGTTAATCCTTGCCGGACTTTGGCTCTTACCACAAAGCGGGTGCTGCGGCATAGCTCAGTGGAGCTGGTCCATAAGCCAATGGTGCGGTGTATTTGGCAAAGACAGGTGCCGCATAGGGATGGGCAAATGGAGCCGCATATGGAGCAGCCACAGGAGCCGCAAATGGAGCAGCCAAAGGAGCCGCAAATGGAGCTACAGATTTAATAAGAGGTGCAGCAAATGGAGCTGCCACTGGAGCGGCAAAGGGAGTGGCAAATGGTGTTCCAACTGGTGTCACATGCCTAAAAACAGGAGCAGCAACTGGTGCCACAGCCCTGAACACTGGAGCAGGAACTGGTGCAACTGGAGCGACTGGCACTGGAGCAGCTGCAATCACGGGAGCAGCAGCGATGCCATTGAAGGTTCTGGCCACAACCTGGCTACTGGCAGCGGTAATTACTGGAGCAGGTGCAGCAATAACGGCAGCAGGAGCAGCCAAGGGTGTGTGCAGAAATCCTGGCTTGGCAGCAACACAGGCAATCAGAGCACAGATGACAACGGCCTAAAGAAAGTTTATCTTAAAGATTAGCTAGTTATTCTCAACAAAGTGACAATCAATACTAACGTATTTGAACATGTTGAGTTGATTTGATTTGTCGGTTGACTTGCTGACTTTGTTGGTTGTAGCTTTTTGAAAGCGAATTGCGAACTGATGTCAAGCTGAGGCCATGCCACGAATATTTATACCTAAGAAGCCACCGCATCGACAAAGCTACTTAAAATGCGCCCTGCGTGGAACACGTTGCCCATTATAAGTGTCGGCATTATAATTGGTAGTTTGCTGTACTTAGGTTGAAACCTAATAGTGTCTTTGAGGGTCTTCTTGCAGCTGACAAAACCCGAAGGGCAGCCAATTTCAATTGACTTGGCTAATTATACAAAATTTGTATGAAAATTGAAATGGATAAAACCGAATAAAACGTATTTCCATTGTTAAGAAATGCACTTAATAATCAAATGCCTTTTTATGATATACCTGGCCTTAATATCAACTACCAACTGAAAGTTAACCAACAGCAAATTTTTCTGTATTCAACCGAAATTGCAAAACTATCCGTCGGATAATGTAGAATCTAATTTAAGAATTATCTGGAATCAAAGATGAATATTCTAGCCAATGTCATCCTTTTACACAAACAAATTTAACAGTGTACATTGTACATATGTATGTACATATGCAACCGAGAATTCGAGTAAAATATGATTTAAAACTAAATTTATGTATTATATATGCGTATGTATGTATGCATGCGTGTACTTACCTTTTATTTTGCTTGTGCTACTGTGTTGCATTTCCAATTGTTACAGCTAATACGTTACAAGTATTGTTAGCCATATAAAACCAAGATGACGCTCTGAAATCATTGCCACCCGCTAGCTCCAGGCAGTGACCTGACCTGGCAAAAGGTCCCGTTCGGTGCAGTTCAGGGAACCCGACCAATTAAACATTTTGAGCACGTACGGACGGCCAAAGCGAACTTAAAATTATTGCTCACACCCGACAAATGTTCGGGTCAGCAAATAACACACAAACGCACACACACTCACAATGTCACTAAACTTTTTTCTTTTGTTTTTGATTACCACTTTTTTGGGTCAAGGTTGTTGCAATCTGGGTTTTACTTCAGGTATTTTAAGGTTGAATGACTTTTGGCACATATGTGAGTGTTCATCGTGTATTAATATACACTTTTGACAATAGCACGAATATAAATAACCGTAGTAAATAAAAAAGTTCTAATTCTCAACTTTCTCTCTTCAATTACAATTTCACAACTAGACTAACAGTGAGCAAGTTATCGATATACCGATATTGTATTCAGGCGAAAGGTTGTATCGATATTGGAATATGTTCTTCTTACAAAAAGCTTGAAGCTACGATACTTGACTATTGGCGAGTGATTGAACTTACTTCAATGCCGTTATATTCATATGTCTATTATTATCTATTATTAATATTTATACCAATTAATTAAAATAAATCCGCTTGTTTTTATAAAAATAAAAAACTGCAGAAACCGAGATCAGTGTGGTAAACATACAATTCTCAAAGGTGGACAAAAGGTGCCAGCCTTTCGTGTCACGAGCAAATAAATCAACGTGCTTATTACAGTTACAGTTAGACCTGCTAACTTCGGAGTCCGGTTTGTTTGTTTTGTTTACTTTGGTTTACTTTGTCTGCGCGCTCTGCATGCTAATTTCTATTTTATTTTTGAAGCTGGTTTTGTTTTCATTTTCTATTGCGCGTCCGTCACGTTCATTTTGATTTGCTATAAAAATAAATCGAAAACGAAGACATGTCATCAAACACAGTTTCGCTCTTAAAGTGCCAACTTCGGAAAGCAATCAGAAATCCCTCAACATGTTCAAATACGTAAGTAGTCTACACATTCAATGCCCAATGCTCCCTGAAGAACTCACACCTGTTTCTCCATCCAGACCGTTGTCATCTTTGCTCTGGTTGCCTGTGTTGCCGCCAAACCAGGATTGTTGCATGCACCCTTTGTTGCTGCTCCCGCTGCCATCGTTGCTGCTCCTGCTCCTGTGGTGACTGCTACCAGCAGCCAAGTGGTGGCCAGAAACTTTAATGGCATCGCCGCTGCTCCCATAGTTGCACAAGTTCCTGTACCAGTTGCTGCTCCTGTCGTCAGAGCAGTGGCACCAGTGGCTGCTCCTCTGCCGTTCACAGCCTTTGCTCATCCCCTGGCAGCCCCTGTCATTGCCAAGTATGCTGCTGCTCCTGTAGCTTCTCCGGTCTTCGCCAAGTATGCTGCTGCTCCTTTGGCTGCTCCTTTCGCCTACAATGCACCGCTCAGCTACGCAGCGGCACCAGCCCCACTTTTCATTTAAGAATTTACACTGTGATCCTATATAAATAAATATTATTTTAAACATATTCTAGTTATTCATTTAAAATTTATTTAAATTTTCAGATAATCGTCATCTCCATAATTTGATTTTGATAATATCGAATCGCTAAACATAAACTAAGGTTTATAAAGCTTATATTCATATTTTGTATTTACAAAAAAACATTTTGTGAATTCCAGACATAAAAGTTTTACTAATTTATACACATTTTTTCTATACTTTAAAATATAATTTAAATATTGAAACCTTATTCGGTGTTAAATGAGCAACTGGATGACTATTAATACTGATCCAGATTATATTTATAATTCTAGGTGATATTGAATTAGTAAGCACAATCAGCCAATCTAGTATATGAAAGCAGTTCTAGTTCTTGTTTAATTTTTTATATTATTGCACTCGTATACTTATCTTAATTATTTTTATAATTTATATTTAGATAATAATCTAATATTTCTCAATAGAACAGTTGACACTACGCATTTCCTCCTGACCTTGACTTAATTACAAGTTACGTCCAAAAGCAAATTCAATGTAAACAATTTGGCCACTTTAATGTCACGCGTCATCCAACTGACGATGATGGAAATAGCAGCTGCCTGTGTTGACAATAATTTTAACGCGTCCTACGTGACTTGCAATTTAATGGTCAACGGTCGTCACATTCTCCCGGACAAAGAAGCCTTTGTTTATGTGCGAGCAGATAATCCAATTAGTAGACCCCAAGTGCACCCAGAGATAAGTTAAGCTTTTAAGTTAGATATGTTGATTTTTATTTTCAGTTAGATCACAAGTTCTTACAACAGAACTGGAGCGGCCACTGGATGGGCAGCATAGGTCAACGGAGTGGCCAGAGGAGAGCTGTAAGCCAAAGAAGCACCCAGTGGAGAACTGTAAGCCAAGGGAGCAGCAAATGGAGCAGCAGCATATTTGGCAATGACGGGAGCAGCAACTGGAGCGATCACAGGAGCAGTGGCAATTCCATTGTAGTTGCGGGCAAAGACTTGGCTACTGGTCGCAGTCACATATGGAGCAGGAGCAGCAGCCACAACTGGAGCAGAATATGCCAAATGTTGACCAAGAAGGAGACCAGGCTTGGCAGCAGCACAGGCGATGATGGCAAAAATAACGGCAGCCTACAAATAATTTAAATTTAGATGACATCGGAAGGACAATCAGGACCCTGTCCACTTACGAATTTGAACATATTGATTGAGTTTTTAGATGTTTAGGATCTGATGTGTTTACAGCTCGAGAACTTGAACTTGTTTGATAACATTTAACAGTTTTAACTTCGCTTTATATACTAAAAACTGATGAAAGAAACCAGAGTTGACCTTAACATTAAATAAAGTTAAATTGTAGGTCCCACTACACGTTATACATTAAATAGTAACAAAATAGTACAAAATGCAAGACAACCCGTTAACTGGACTAACCAATTACGCATTTCAATGAACCATATGACTCACAATTGGACGAAGACCATTTTGAGGTATAAATACTCGTCGATTACTTTAGTTGGACATCAAACAGTTTACAGCTTACTCTACAAGCAACACAATCAATCAATCCTCAAAATGTTCAAATACGTAAGATACTGAAGGAGATTCCTGATTTATCAGCTCCTCTAATACAAATCTCTCTCTGATTACAGACCGTTGTCATCTTTGCCCTCATCGCCTGTGCTGCTGCCAAGCCTGGTCTCCTTCTTGGTCAACATTTGGCATACTCTTCTCCAGTTGTGGCTGCTGCTCCTGCTGCAGTTGTGGCTGCTCCTGCTCCATATGTGACCGCTACCAGTAGCCAAGTCTTTGCCCGCAACTACAATGGAATTGCCACTGCTCCTGTGATCGCTCCAGTTGCTGCTCCCGTCATTGCCAAGTATGCTGCTGCTCCTTTGGCTGCTCCAGTTGCTGCTCCATTGACTGCACCTTTGGCTTATAGCTCCCATTTGGCTGCTCCTCTGGCTTATAGCTCCCATTTGGCTGCTCCTCTAGCGTACAGTGCTCCATTGAGCTATGCTGCTGCTCCTGCACCTCTTTTATTGTGAATAATTAAGCTGTGATATCTTAACTAACAGTTAATCTGATGAATAAACGATTTTTCGATTTTAATATGTTCACTGTTTTTATTGCTTTGTTGTTTTTATAAGCACTTTAGGAACAAAAACGCTCGTCTTTTTATTTTGCAAATTCGCATCAAAAAAGAAAAATAGTTTAGCATTTGCTTATTAAAGTTATGTTTTGAGTTTTCGTCTGAATAGTAGTTTACATGTAGTCTAACGCACTCTAAGAATGTTATGAAATTAGACCAGAAAACTAACCAATTTAATTGGAAAATGCCAGATTTGGCTAAAAGTCGCCAGTTTTGGCCGAAAAATATTCTGATTTTTTCGACGCTTTTTTTAGGGAACAAAAAGGCAAAGCTTGGAGGAAAATATCTATCTATCTATGAGTTTGGTTGAGATATCTCAAAAAGAGAAAAGTTGTTCATGCCAATCAATATTTAAACTTCATTTGAAGTTCATTGAACTTTGGAAACCTTGCTGGTGCAGCCCTTACGACCTTGACTCACATACGTAACTGCATATTTTTACCAACATCTTCTTCAAAACAAACCATTTTGCCTTTGTTGAATGAGAATGTGGTCAATAGCCATTGTCGACAATAATTTTAGCACTGCCTACGTGATCTGCATCTGTATGTTTGTTTGTATGTATGCAGACTTTATTTAAATTTAAGGTGCCCAACAAAATCCCGACTTGTCATCAAAGAAAAGTCAATTATGTAAATTATTATTTTCATTTATTTAAAGTCGTTCGGTGGCGCTTCTTACAGAAGAACAGGAGCAGCAGCGGCGGTGTAGGCCAATGGTGAGCTGTAAGTCAGAGGGGCGTTGTAAGCCAAAGGAGCAGCAATGGGAGAGCTGTAAGCGAGAGGAGCAGCCAAAGGTGTAGCAGCATACTTGGCAATGACGGGAGAAGCAACTGGAGCGATCACAGGAGCAGTGGCAATTCCATTGTAGTTGCGGGCAAAGACTTGGCTACTGGTAGCGGTTACATATGGAGCAGGAGCAGTCACAACTGCAGCAGGAGCAGCAGCAACAACTGGAGCAGAATATGCCAAATGTTGACCAAGGAGGAGACCAGGCTTGGCAGCAGCACAGGCGATGATGGCAAAAATGACAACGGTCTGTAATCAGAGAGAGATTTGTATTAGAGGAGCTGATAAAGGGGGAATCTCCTTCAGTATCTTACGTATTTGAACATGTTGAGGATTGATTGATTGTGTTGCTTGTAGAGTAAGCTGCAAACTGTTTGATGTCCAACTAAAGTAATCGACGAGTATTTATACTTCAAAACGGTCTTCATCCAATTGTGAGTCACATGGTTCATTGAAATGCGTAATTGGTTAGTCCAGTTAACGGGTTGTCTTGCATTTTGTAGACATTACCACTTTGTCTTTTAAATTACTATTTAATGTATAACGTGTCGTGGGACCTACCATTTAAATTTATTTAATGTTAAGGTCAACTCTGGTTTCTTTCATCAGTTTTTAGTATATAAAGCGAATTTCAAATTGTTAAATGTTATCAAACAAGTTCAAGTTCTCGACCTGTAAACAACACAGATCCTAAACATCTAAAAACTCAACCAATATGTTCAAATTCGTAAGTGGACAGGGTCCTGATTGTCCTTCCGATGTCATCTAAATTTAATTTATTTGTAGGCTGCCGTCATTTTTGCCATCATCGCCTGTGCTGCTGCCAAGCCTGGTCTCCTTCTTGGTCAACATTTAACATATTCTGCTCCAGTTGTGGCTGCTGCTCCTGCTCCATATGTGACCGCTACCAGTAGCCAAGTCTTTGCCCGCAACTACAATGGAATTGCCACTGCTCCTGTGATCGCTCCAGTTGCTGCTCCCGTCATTGCCAAATATGCTGCTGCTCCATTTGCTGCTCCTTTGGCTTACAGTTCTCCATTGGGTGCTCCCTTGGCTTACAACGCCCCTCTGACTTACAGCTCACCATTGGCCTACAACGCCGCTGCTGCTCATGTTCTTCTGTAAGAAGCGCCACCGAACGACTTTAAATAAATGAAAATAATAATTTACATAATTGACTTTTCTTTGATGACAAGTCGGGATTTTGTTGGGCACCTTAAATTTGAATAAGGTCTGCATACATACAAAGAAACATACAGATGCAGATCACGTAGGCAATGCTAAAATTATTGTCGACAATGGCTATTGACCACATTCGCATTCAACAGTGGCTAAATGGTTTGTTTTGAAGAAGATGTTGGTAAAAATATGCAATTATGTATGTGAGTCAAGGCCACAAAGGCTGCACCAAGGTTCCCAAAGTTCAATGAACTTCCAATCGCAGTGTTGTCATATATTCAAAGTTCAAATATTAATTTGCATGAACAACTTTCTGTTTTTTGAGATATTTCAACCAAACTCACAGATATTCTATTTGGACTGTCTGATATTTCCTTCCAAGCTTTGACTCTTTCTTCCCTCAAAATATAGTCAAATCTGATCTATGCAGTCGAAATCGGACTTTTTTCCCTCGCCCAATCAGAATATTTCTTAGCCAATTTTCTTTTGCCAATAAATACGAATTTTTCCACTGCAAATTTTGGACATCTTTCCGGTTAGTTTTCTGAGCTCATTTTATAACATTCTAAAAGTGATTGAAACTGAAAATAAACTACTATACAGAAGAAAGCTCAAAACATAACTTTAATTAGAAAGTGCTAAACAACTTTTCTTTTTTGATGTGGCTGGAAAAAAACGCGTTTTTTATCCTAATGTCCTTATAAAAACAACAAAATAATAAAAACAATTAACATATGTATTAAAATCGAAAAATCGTTTATTCATCAGATTAAGTGTTAGTTAAGATATCACAGCTTAATTATTCACAATAAAAGTAGTGCAGGAGCAGCAGCATAGCTTAATGGAGCACTGTATGCTAGAGGAGCAGCCAAATGGGAGCTATAAGCCAGAGGAGCAGCCAAATGGGAGCTATAAGCCAAAGGTGCAGTCAATGGAGCAGCAACTGGAGCAGCCAAAGGAGCAGCAGCATACTTGGCAATGACAGGAGCAGCAACTGGTGCAATCACAGGAGCAGTGGCAATTCCATTGTAGTTGCGGGCAAAGACTTGGCTACTGGTAGCCGTCACATATGGAGCAGGAGCAGCCACAACTGCAGCAGGAGCAGCAGCCACAACTGGAGAAGAGTATGCCAAATGTTGACCAAGAAGGAGACCAGGCTTGGCAGCAGCACAGGCGATGAGGGCAAAGATGACAACGGTCTGCAACCAGAGAGAAATTCGTATTAGAGGAGCTGATATATCAAGAATCTCCTTCAGTATCTTACGTATTTGAACATGTTGAGGATTGATTGATTGTGTTGCTTGTAGAGTGAGCTGCAAACTGTTTGATGTCCAACTAAAGTAATCGACGAGTATTTATACCTTAAAATAGTCTTCATCCAATTGTGAGTCATATGGTTCATTGAAATTCATTACCAACTCCAGTTAACTGTTTGGTTTACATTTTGTAGCCGTTATCAGTTTGCTCTAAATGTTTATTCACACTGTTTAATGTATAACACGTCGTGGCACCTACGAATTTAGTATCATGGTCAACTTTAGTTACTTTCCAAAATTTAATCAAGTTCAAATCAGTTTAATTATATGATTTATAACCAGCTAGTTCTTTTTATCAATCATCTTCTCTATTTTTAATTGTGCTGCTGATCGCTTCAGTTGCTGCTCCTGTGATCGCCAAGTACATATTAAATTGATCCGTTGGCTGCTTCTCTGGCATATCCTGCTACTCTCTTGGCCTACTCTTTACAGTTGTTACTGTAAGTTGGTTGCAAAGCCTTCAGGGCTGAATAAAAAACTCGACGACTTATCCACTAAGCTGACAGAATGCTTTTCAATCGTGTGGGCGGAAGGGCGCTACACACACTCACACACTCACACACACACATACAACACGTCACTTAAATAAAGATTGGTAGCTGGTGTCTTATCCTTTTGACTGGCTTTTCCTCATGGTTATTTGTTAGTTTCGTGTATTTATCTGAATCGCTTTCATAGCGCATTTCATGCATTGATGCACAATTTAAAAAGCCATTTTTGCACTCTCGCATGCTGATAGACGATAAAATCCTTTCCCGGGATAGTCAAAAAATCCTTGGCATATGTTATCGCCCATGCCCACAGTGCCTGATGTGTGACAGGATTTGTGCTTTGGCGCCGCCTTAGATTAGCTTTTCCTGTGTGATTTTCCTACTTTTCTGCTTGCTTGCTAGGTGCCTGTAATTTGATTAGTAGCAGCTTTTAAAGTTGTTTGTAATTACAAAAACCCAACAGAAACAATGACAGAAGCTACGTAATTGAATTTACCTTTTAGAGTCACCGGCCATTTCCCCGACCCAAAACCAAAACCAAAACTGCAACCGGAAATGTGTATGAAAAACTGTGCGACTTTCGCGTTCTCGTCTAAATAATTAAAAGTTTACCCTTGCCCGTTTTCTGCGTTTTTGTTTGGCAATTGTAATTGCTGTTAATGGCAAAAACAAGCAACAGTACACGGACAATGCTAAACGGGAAAAACAGCAAGTAGTACACGAAAAACCTTCCCGTAACACGACACGGATTTTGCATTAAAAAATCTCGCACCCAACTACATTTGCCTACAAACATCAGAGTCAGGACTAACATTAGGATCGTGGCCAGGAACAGGATAAAGGCTAGTCGAAAAGTACAAGTACGAGTATGTATGAATATGAATTGTTTATGTTTTTCATGTTGACTTCGTTTGTAGAGCAACAAAAATTGCTAAATAATGATGGTTACATTTGTTCTGATGCGGAAATACGAGTATGTGGAAAAAGGAAGAACGTGTTAGACATTTTTTTGGAACTTGAAAGAATTAATATGCTTAGGAAAAAATGATATATACATAGAGTTAATTAACCAAAAAAGTATGGACAATAAAGCATTACAAAGAACATTTTAAATTCGTTTCTTACATATAAAGTAGTCTTTTAAACCCTAACAAATTTGTTATGCAATTTTCATTCTTTAATTAAACTTAAGTATGCTAAATATAAAGTTTCACTATATCACTTAAGTATGTTCCAATTTTGGTAAACATTTTATTTATAAATTTAAGTAACAGCTTATTAATTAATATTTTAAAATATAATTCATGTAATTATTATGACCTATTTGTAATTTGTTGCTCTCTGAGCCTTTCCTAATGACCAAAACGATCTGAGGGTTTGGAGATTTGTGACCCCGACTATCCTTGTCCTTGGGACGGAGTCGTCGTCTGTCTGTTCATCTGTCGTTAATTAGGCTAAACAAGTTATGGAATATGATTAATAGAGAGCACGGGAAAGCAATTAACTTTTTGCGATAAACAGCCAAGAGAGAAGAATTAATGCGTCCTTGATTTGCCAGCAGATTTATTAGTGCCTAAAGGCCAGAGGCCATGGGGATACAAGGGAGTCAATATTCTCCCAGTACTCTCAAATTTTACAATTCACGTAGTGACATTTGCATTTTTGATTACTTCAATATTTGCTGCATTGCTTTTGTTTATTGCTAGGTGTTGAATATCTTTTTTTTTTCTTTTTGGCTTTTTTAGGTGGGGATTTTTGATACGTGTCGTGCAAATCAAAATGTCTGGCCCAGGGGCCGGGCAAAGGGAGCACGCGTCTATTTAAATTGGCTGACAAGAGGTCAGTTGGCTTTACGAATTTTCCCAGCAACTTTTTGGGTTATTTCTTTATGCAAATCATGTGGGCGGCTAAAACCGTTGCGAGGGGGCGTGACAAGGTCTGATTATGTTATTATTGCTGTTGGCATGTCTCAAATTCGGTTTTGGGTTGAATTTTTTGAGTTTGTTGTTGTTTGTTCGCGGTGTCATTTGCTTAATTTGTTTGTCGCGCTTACAGCAAGAAAAAAATGAGGAAATATTCAATCAAATCCATTTTGAGTCTGAAGACAAAGAGATAAAGAAAAAATTGTAGAAAAAGTAAAGTTCATCCAACCCCAGACAATGAGCCATATATTATATTTCCAGGCAATTGTTTATGCGCATCAAAAGTTCCCCAACAAAAAGTCGCCGCCATTTAATTGATGATGGTTAAGGGGGGAACGGCGGGTCGCAGGGTTGTGCTTTTGAAGGGATGCGATTTCATTCAGTAGCAGATGCCTTAAAAATCGTGCTCAAGCAGCAAAACCTTAAAAGAAATATGGTAAAAATGGGATCCACTCCCACATGCTTTTAGATGAGTGAGTGGGCGGCAGGTTTCAGGACTCGGCAGGATTTAGGACTCATCACTGACGTGTTTGCCGCTTCTGCCTCTGCTGCAGTAGCCAAAGAGCCACACTTAACCTTGGCTGTATACGGCCGAGGACACGCCACTTAACTTATGAATTAAATTCCTGCGCTCGGCAAATCCTGATGCCAGAATATGGTTTATTTTATGGCCAACGCTCACAACTTTAACACAAAAAGCTCAATGTTCTACCTGCCAGCTGCCAAAGTTATGGCTCTCTCTGTCTCTCTCTCGGAATGATGGGCTTTTCGTTAGACTTTCCATTCAGCACTCTCTGCACACTCAAAGCTTTTGAGTGTATGACTCTTTAATGAGATACCAAAGAGAACCTAAGTTCATGCAAAAAAGTTTGTTGGGTAATATTCTGATGAGAATACTGATAAGGTAGAAAGGTACAATATTGTTAAGAATGAAATAAAATAATAACCACAATATCAATAAATATTATAAATATTTTTTAATTTGAATAATGTTTACAAATTTATTTATTCAGAAGCATTGCAATCTGTATATAATATTTTGATCTTAATGCTGAAAGTGCAGGATGTTGATTTCAATTATTATTGTTTATTATGTTATATACAAAAATTTTATTCTTTCCTATGGTTATTTTCATCTATTAGTTATAAATTATTTTTATTCCTACTTATGAACCCTTTTCATAAGCATACATTTCTTAATTTTTGTTGGGCGCAAAATATTTAATTATTGTTTGGCTGATTGAGGTTGATTTGTAGTATCGTTTGATTTGCGATGATTGGCAGCAAGTATATAGAGCTTCTCCAGCATTTGATTTATTCCAGCTGTGGTCAGTGCAAAAATCTGAACCAGACCGGACTCAAATAATTTTGCCACTACACTGGGAATGTTCTTATTCACATAGTAGGCATATTCAGAGCTACCGTTGACCAACTCAGTTCTCAGAGAATGAATTCGACTGAAGTCTTGAATGGAAATTTGCCAGGAGAATTGGACAGTCCGAATCAGATGGTTTTCTAATTTATTTAGCTCAATCGAACTAGGATTTTGGGACTGTTCCATAATTTCGGCTATAAGATAATCTTCCGTTTTGGTGAGTATACGTTTACTTTGAGCATTACTGATCAGTATGCAGCCATTATCCCAGATCCAAGCGACTTGTCCAGATCTATAGGGCTTCATTAGCACTTGTGTGTTGCTGTTGTACACTGCATTATCCAACTTCAAGGACAGACTACTCAGATCTAATTTTTGATTCATATCCATTGTACTATAAGTTCTAGTAAACTTAGCTTCGATTTCCAGTGTTTCCCGGTTGACTTTCCGCTGGGTTGTACGTAGCATTCCCATCTTTCGCAGTCCCTGTTCTACAGGATCTAGCAACTCGGGCATCAAAAGAGAACGTTTCAAATGGTCTAAACTCCTTTTGCTGCGCAAACGCTTGGCTTTTGGATCACTAAACTCGGTCATATTCTGATCTATGATATTGTCAAAGTCTTCCAGTCGGCGCATAAAGCTGTCTTCCCATTTGTTAATATCCTGTGATTTTGTATCTAAATCTCCAGTTGAGGCTTTTACACTGGGAAGTGGGATCTGTTGTGGTTGGTTTGTTGGCAGTGACTGTTTAATTTGGCTAATCTCTGTTTCAAAATCGATCGGCTGCTCTTCAGTTATATTGGACAATGAGTCAGTTTTTTTCGGGGCTTCACAAAATATATCTTGTGGGTTAGCAGCTGGGCGCCAGGAAGAAAGCTCCACATTTAATATGATGGGTCTATCTTGTTTCTTGCTCTCCTCAATCTGTTGTTCTTGAGGAAACATTGTGATTAAGCTATTGCCATGTTGTAGTACTTCTACATTTTCTTCAACAATTGGTGTTGGTTCTAGAATTTCATGCGGTATTACTTCTGAATCATCTACTACAATTGGTGTTGGTTCTAGAATTTCATGCAGTAGTACTTCTACATTTTCTTCAACAATTGGTGTTGATTCTAGAATTTCATGCAGTAGTACTTCTTCATTATCTAGTAGTAGTACTTCTGAATCACCTACTACAATTACTACTACAATTGGTGTTGGTTCTAGAATTTCATGCAGTAGTACTTCTTCATTATCTTCAACAATTGGTGTTGATTCTAGAATTTCATGCGGTATTACTTCTGAATCATCTACTACAATTGGTGTTGGTTCTACAATTTCATGCAGTAGTACTTCAACATTTTCTTTAACAATTGGTGTTGATTCTAGAATTCTAGATTCATGCAGTAGTACTTCTTCATTATCTAGTAGTAGTACTTCTGAATCATCTACTATAATTGGTGTTGGTTCTAGAATTTCATGCAGTACTACTTCTTCATTATCTTCAACAATTGCTGTTGATTCTAGAATTTCATGCAGTAGTTCTTCTAAATCATTTACAACAATTGGAGTCAGCTCTGTAATGTCATGCTGTAATATTTCCTTATCATCTTCAACTGATTTCAGTTCTAAAAGGCTCACACTTTCAGCCGTAGTGATTTGGTCGCTTCTGATTGTTTCTTTAACCGTATCCTGTTCAGTTTGCAATGTAGTCTGAGGACAGTCTTCGATAATTATATCTTTTATTGCCATTTCTGTCTCACTTCTCCGTATGCACTGGAACATTTCCAAGTCTTCCCTTTCACTCTCAAATGTAAGCAATCCTATTGTCTTAAAGCAGTTGGATAAGTCCCCACTCTTCTCCGAGCTACTATCGAGCCAAGTGTCCTCATCAGCTTTGTTAGGAGTATCTGAACCATATAGATAGTCCGTAAGCCAATTGACAGCCTCTTGCTGTTGATCTTCATATTTAATCTCAAGTATTTTGGGTGTGATCATCTCGGTTGTCTTAGCAATGAGTTCTTGGTACACAGGGGACATATTTTGTTGGCAATCAAGAGGCCAGATGGCTTCACCGCCTGCTTTCCATTTCTCGTAGTTATCCCGTATCTCCTCCGATGTTGGTATATAGTCCATAGTATTACATTGGATGGGCGATTGCAGTTCTGGATCATACTCGTAGTCCATAGTATTACATTGGATGGGCGATTGCGGTTCTGGATCATATTCGTAGCTATCCCGTATCTCCTCAGATGTTGGTATACAGTCCATAGTATTACATTGGATGGGCGATTGCGGTTCTGGATCATATTCGTAGCTATCCCGTATCTCCTCAGATGTTGGTATACAGTCCATAGTATTACATTGGATGGGCGATTGCAGTTCTGGATCATACTCGTAGTCCATAGTATTACATTGGATGGGCGATTGCAGTTCTGGATCATACTCGTAGTTATCCCGTATCTCCTCCGATGTTGGTATATAGTCCATAGTATTACATTGGATGGGCGATTGCGGTTCTGGATCATACTCGTAGCTATCCCGTATCTCCTCAGATGTTGGTATACAGTCCATAGTATTACATTGGATGGGCGATTGCAGTTTTGGATCATTCTCGTAGTTATCCCGTATCTCCTCCGATGTTGGTATACAGTCCATAGTATTACATTGGATGGGCGATTGCAGTTCTGGATCATACTCGTAGTCCATAGTATTACATTGGATGGGCGATTGCAGTTCTGGATCATACTCGTAGTTATCCCGTATCTCCTTCGATGTTGGTATACAGTCCATAGCATTCTCCAAAGAGTTCCTGAAATATAAAGGTATTTGAATATGATTAATCGGGGCTTAGCAGAGGGAAGCGATTCAATGCTGCTTAGGCCCAGGGTACCTCAAGCATTTTAAATATTCCTATTAACTGTGACTAAATAATGCTCGATTGAATCTGGTACTTACTTTCTCGAGGAAGTGTTTGATGTCCGTTTGATCGTCTCACTTCTTGCCATGTCATATGCCTCTTGGATGGTAGTCTGCAGTCCTGGATCTTTACACACTTCTATTACGTGCTCAAGTTTAAGTTTCTTACTTTTTTCCATAGAATGTGTCTTGTGTTTCTTTCTTTTTTTTCCTTTACTTTTATTTGTTAAGTTCTCTGTTAAGTATTGCTGTTCCTTCTTCTCCGCCTTATTCTCTTCCTTTTCATGAACCCAATGCAGTTCGTCCATTGTGTTGGTTTTCTGAGAAATGGATTCTATCTTCCTCTTTTTGGAATGTTGTTTCTCACTAAAGAAATATTCGATGTAATCGGGAAAAAATAAAATTGCGTGTATAACTCACTCGATCATGGGCACTTTCTCTTCCTGCTTCTCTTCCAGCATTTCTTCCTGCTTCTCTTCCAGCTTCTCTTCCTGCTTCTCCTCCTGCTTCTCTTCCTTTTTAGGAGCCCAGTGCCATTCTTTCTTTATAGAATGTGTTTTGCTTTTGCAAAAAATTAGTTCTTTGATCTTATTTTTGGTGCGATTTCTGCGCCTTTTTCTCTCTCTTTCTCGCTTACTACAGTTCTCACTAAGGAAATATTCGATATATGTTAATCCGTAAAAATATAGAACTACTTGTAAACTTACTTGAACATATTGTGATCCTCCTCCTCCTCTTTATTCTCTTCCTTTTCCTTAACGCAACCGTTGGATTTGTGAATATTGAGTTCTTTGTTTTTGTTGTTGGAGCGATTTCTGCGCCTTTTTTTGTTTCTAGGTCGCTTTCTATAGTTCTCAACAAGGAAATATTCGATATAATCGCGAAAAATATAGAACTACGTGTATAACTTACTTGAACATATGGTCTACCTCCTCCTCTATATTCTCATAACTTTCCTTAACACATGCGTTGGTTGTGTGAAAATTGAGTTCTTTGTTTTTATTGTTGGAGCGTTTCCTGCGCCAATTTCTTCTTTTCTTCGACCTCTTACCTCCAAGAAAATATTCGATGCTATCGGGAAAAAAAGGATTCCGTATATAACTTACTTAAATAACTTATTATCAGTAGCCCATTACCGTGCGTTCATGACGTTGGTTTTGTACAAAATAAAATTTCTTAATTAAATTTGCTCTTTATGTCAATAAGAATTATGCTACTATTTGACACTGACTTAAAATGCTCCAGTGTTGCCAAATGCTACAGAAAATCAGCTGTCAAAATCAGGGGAATACGTCGGAACCAGTAGCGAACCTGAAACAAAATTAAATTGAGATTTGATGAATAAATGAAATTAACAAATAAATAAAAGTTATAGCTTGGAGATTTGGCACGTAGTATTTAATAGATATTATTTTATTTTATAATTTTAATATATTTTAAATGTTAGTTGATACATACCCCTTGCGATCTTGCTTTGAACTGACTAAGATCGAGTTGTCTCAGGCCCTTCATGTTTTTACTGAGTGACAGCTAAATCATGACTACTTATATTATTCGAATTTTTATGATTTGTCATTCTTGATTTGATTTTTTAATTCTTAAGTAACTTGAGTAACTTGATTGTATAGTTTCAACTCAACGAGTTTTGAATCATTAAATCAACTCCTGAGTCATTTTGATGCTGAGCAACAATGTTAACTATTAACACGATTTAGTGTAGACTCGATCAGGGCTCTACTATTTATGTACAATATCTAAGAAAGGCGGGATCTGTAGTGAAGCTTTTCCATTTCCCAAAATTAATCAGTGATGAATTGTAAACTCTGACAATTGTTCGTAATGAACCAACACAATATAACACAAGCCTAACAAAAACGATTAAATTGTAAATAAAATAATCCACAGAGAATTAATTTTCAAAATATTTCAATGTGCATTAACTGTTGTCATACGAGTGCTTGTGCAAAGTTTTTGATAAAAAGCTGCTTAACTCAAAAATTAGAAACTTTTTTGAATCAACCCACCCCATCCCGTCCGTAACGCATTTAAAACTTCATATGGCTTTTGATTGGGACACTATTTCTTAGAGACGTTGGCTTATCTCCGCTTTTCGTACCCTGCTCTTAGTCTTGGGTCCCAGGTACAGACATAGTCAGGTAGTTAAAACTTTTAAATTGAGCCTGGGTGGCCAGGAATCATTTGTGATTTTTTGTTTGGGTTCTGGAGAGGATCTCTGTCTGGGTAAAAGTTGAAGTTACGGCAAAAGTGCTCTGTCACTGCTCATTTGTTGCTAATAATTATAAAAGTTTATACAGTTCCCCAAGTCACATATGTACACAGACATACATATGTATACCAAATGCTGTACACCAAAAAAGTTGCAGACAGTTTGTCTATCTGCAGATGCAGAGGCGTTGGCATTGTGAAGGAGAGTTGGGGATTAAAAGGGAGCTGGATAAAAGTTTAGCGCCGTTTGCAATTGTTTAGTTTAGCTACATTTGCTGTTGATCAAAATGTTTGTAAAGTTTTTAGTGTGGGTCTAACAATAACTGCTGCCTCCGATTACACAGAACGTCAGACTGGAAAATGGAAAATGTGAGCTGGGAAGTGGGAACTGGGCAACTCAAATAGTTTTCGGCAGCAGCAGCCTAAAAGCATGAGATATTAAATTTTTATTTGCTTACTCATAACAATTGTGAATGAGCATAAGGCTCTTCTCTTTTTCTTCTTTCTAGTATGCCCCGATTACTTTGTTACCCATAAGTCATTTCGCTTTGGCCAACAGCCAGGCTCAGGTTCCGCAAGTTTTTGCAAACAAGTCCAACAATGCCAGCGCCAAATTGCCCTAAAAGCCTTTTCAAGTCAAAGTTTTGCCTGTTTGCGCATAATTATTTAGTTGTGACAACGCAAACGAAAAAATAAACAAAAATCAAATGGCAAACTATCGAAAATATGGCCGGCAATTATAAAATTCTTTTAGAGCAGGATTCTTTCGAAAAGACTTTATTTTAAGTATTACACTAAGTGCCCTCAAGATTGCTCTAACAATATTGTAAATGGTTTACTATTCCAATTATTTCATAATGTGTTTCGATATCTAATTCTCATCTTTCTTTAGATTGTCTTTTTTCTACTTGTTCGATCCCCCGGCTTCTCGTCTTCATCTTTCTCAGAATCATCATCATCATCAAGATTATCGGAATCGTAATACGGATTATGTTCTTCTTCTTTGGGCGTTTTCTGTTTCTTTTTATTTTTACCGGAGAAAAGCAAAAGCTTAAGTATTTCCATTTGAGTTTTCATGATGGTTGAAATAGCTAGAACATGCTCGATTCGTTCCCTGTACTCTGCCTGTAGGGTTTCTTCGTCCTTCGGAGGAGGAGGCTTCTGTGTGCTAGAGGATAATAAAGACCTTTTAAGCGTTGTTTGTCCATTTTTTCCATATCCTGCTGAGCTAAAATTAGCTCGATATTCTCACGCACAGTTCGATTATTCCGTTTGTAACCCTTTCTAAAACAGGGAAATTTTTTAAAAAACACAAAAATGTCGTTATACTCGACGCGTAGGAATTCGAAGAAACTAATGCGCCTTTTAGTTTTGGCATCACGCTCAGCTCTTGCGGTACGAAAATAATCACTGATTGTGGTTATAAATACATTGATTAACAAAACAGAGACTACGAATCCCAAGGTTGCATACAAGAACATACCCAGAAACTTGCCACCATGGAATATCTCCTTTGGGTTGATCTCCGTACTAAATCCAAAGGAGAAACACACGGCAGTGACAATACTTGTGAGTAATCGAAGAAAATGAGCGCTATTATTGCCATTTATGGTAGCTAAAGCAATTCCAAATGCCATTAATATAATTAGGATCATTGCAATGGTAATAGCCAAGGCCTTCCAGGCCAGGGCAAATGTCTGCGTGAAGAGCTGAAAAACTTTGGAGAACTGCAAGATCTTCCACAATCGAAGTGTTGTCAAACATATGAGGAATCCAATCATTATGGTTGTGATGCCATGCAATCGAGTTGGAGCTCGAAAATTAAGATACTCCAGTTTATTGGCCCCCTCCAATCTCCGGAGCATACCTTGTACTATGGATGCACGCACTATGATCATAATAATCACAACAACGTTTAGCACAACAATAACTAAATCCATTTTGAACCATATGCTTCTCATCTTCGATGGCTCATACCATATATGGCAGAGGAATGCTTGTATGAATTGCATCATCACAATGATATATATAAACAGTACAATGAGATCCACATAGGATAGTTGTTCCATTTCCTCAATTAATTTAACACTATCACAGTCAACATCGGGTATAATACTACCAAATGGGGTTCGCTCAACACGTAAAGTGCAAACAGTAAACATATTTGCATCTACAGTATAGAGTGTAAAGTCCAGGAATACCGCCGATGTATTATATGTAAGCCAATGGTAGTTCTCAAGAAAGTCTAGGATCTTCATAGAGTTCTGCTTGCTCCGAGCGAGCACTGTAATGTAACCTTTAAGTTCTGGGTAGTTTTGAAACTTCCCAACGTGATCAAAGTTCATTAGGACGGCATCTGTAAAGTCGAAATTATCGGATATGGGCAACCAGGGCTCATAGACCCGCCAATACTTATCCGTATAGTGTAGACGTCGATAAGGTAGTTGCCAATCGGGCATATACTTGACATCCGAGAATTCTGGATCACCCCAGCCAAACTGCTCCTTTCTCAAACGCAGTTGACGCAACCGGACTACCCCTAACATTTTAGTAGGTTCGCTGTGTACCCAGTAGTTAGCTCCACCCTCGTCCGTACCAAAATCAAAGGCACTGACCAACGACGACTCTACAAAGTCAAACAGTTGATTGAGATGATACACTTTACCTATTCCCATGTAGTCCGTATGATTCTTCATGAAAAGTTCTTGAGCCCTTGCAGTATTGTGGTAAGGTAACTCGTCACGCGTCACAAGGACCATGCAGCATAGAATAAAAAAGTATTTGCCATAGAGGAACAGATCCTGTGTAATACTCTTATATTGCTCATTGAGTTCAACGTGACGATATCGCTCTGTGATTAACATCTGAACTCGCATGCTCTTTAGCCGTTGCTTTAGAAAATCCAAGCGATTATAGTTTTCATCATCATCATCATCCGGTTTGTGTGGCTTATAGTTGGGCACTTTCCCCGGCCAAGTGGCCGAATCAATTGACAGCAATATATACTTGATTGGATCAGCGACCAACACTTGGAATAATAGCACTATCGCTATAGTAATCATGATGTTCTTTAAATGTTCCGTTTCATGATCAATGCCCGCAAAATAAATTGCTCCGCCCGTGCAACTTAGAATAATCGTAGCGGTTAAAGCAAAAAATAAATAGCGACCCGTTCTTGGATTCATTATAATTATTTTTTTATTACTTGCACCATTCGATTTAATTCCAAAGCGTAATTTTACATTTAAATTGTTTTCGAATGAACGATTTTGTTAGTTGAGATTCTCTAGAGAATATGCTCGAAACTCAAAAGTTTTCAACAAACGGAAGTTTGATTTACCAAACAAAGCCCTCTTGATACAAACTTTTTTCTTTTTATTTAATTTTTTGTGCCCTCATTTATTTGTAAATAAGAATATAATTTGCTCTGTTATATGTATATTTAAAATAAGTATACGACAGTATGTTTATGTATTACCATTTAAAATTAAACAGTATAATCATCGTCCGAATCCTCTTCATCATCCGGTTCTCCATCGGGTGCAAAGAGTTCTTCCCTATCGGTAAAGAGCAAGTGATCAAGCAATTGCATCTGTGTCTGCATAATCGAGGCTATGGTAAAAAGACGTCCAATACGGCGTCTATATTCCGCCTGTTTTTGAGCTTCATCGGTGTCATCAGTCTTATAACGAGTAGTGGAAAATGCCTTATATCTGTTCTTTGTACCAGATCTTTGCTGTTCATCCAATTTGAGTTTAATATTTTCTGCCACTGTGCGATTTCGTCGTTTGTAGGATCTATCGAAGAATGGCAGCTTATGGAATAGATTAAATATAAATGCGTATTCGACCCGTAAAAACTGTAGAAAGTTAATATGGCGCACAGATCGAGCATCTCTCATGGACTTTGCATACGCAAAATACCCATTGATGGTCGAAACGAAGACGTTGATTAGCAGTTGGGCCAGGACAAGGGCCAGTATGAAATAAAGTATAAGTCCCAGTACTTCACCGCCATAGAAGAGGTCCTGGGGAGTAACATGCGAGCTAAAGCCAAAGGAGAAGCACATGGCGGTAACGATACTTTTGACAATGTTGACAAAATTTCCCGTATTGTTGCCGTTGATAATGGCAACTGACATTCCGAAAGCAAACAGAAAGATTACAATTATTAGTGCCGTACTCGCCAGAGCCTGCCAGGCTGCATAAAGAGCTGCCGAAAATAGCTGAAACACATTGGCAAACTGAAGGACCTTCCACAAACGCAAGGTGGTCAAACAGACGAGAAATCCAGTCATTACACTGCTAATGAAATGCACATGGGCAGGTCGTCGAAAGTCCAGGAATTCCAATTTGCTAGCATATTCCACTCTCTTAAGTAGCTTTAGTACCATCGTTTCCTGGACAATTAATAAAGCTGCTAACACCACATTCAGAATCAGAATAGCCAAGTCTACTTTGTTCCACATGTTGCGTATCTTAGACGGCTCATACCAAAGTGTAATCAACAATGTCTTCGAGAACTGTATGAGTACAAGAACATAAAGCATCGCTATGATAAATCCAAGTGTCCCAAACTGATCCAGGAGTTGCATTCGAACAGTGATCACACTCAATTTGGGCACGACAGTGCCAAAGGGCGTCTGTTCCACAAGCAGATTACAAATGGTAAAGACATTTGCATCTGGATTGTAGAGTGTAAAGTCCATAAATACCACAGCTGTCTTTCTGTTTATCCAATTGTTCTTTCTGAGATAATTAATAACTGTCATGCTATTCTTTCTGGTACGAGCGAGCACCGTGATGTAGCCCATAAGCTCTGGATAACTCTGATAATAACCTTCGTGTCTAAAGTCCAAAAACAGCTTCTCAAGTGTACTATATGTGACAGATGAGGGCAGCCAAGGCTCATAGATACGCCAATACTTGTCGGTGTATGCCATCCGTCGATAGGGTAACTCCATTTTGAATTATAGTCGAGACTCGAGAATTCGGGTTCACTCCATCCGAGGTGGAAATTTTCCTTCCAGCGTAGTTGTCGCAATCGAACAACTCCCAGTTTGGTGGTATGGTCTCCATACCTCCAGGCGACCTGTCGTGTTTTATTGTAATTCGGATTGAAGGCATTAATGAGACTAGACTCAATAAATGGATATATCCGTTCAATTTCATCGACTGATTCTAGTCCCAGGGTATGAGATTGATTCAACGAAAAGACTTTTTCCATAGTCTCGGTGTTGTAATACAGCAATGAATCCTGACACACAAACCCCAGGCACAGCAGCAGAAAGAAATAGGTGCCATAGAGCCAAAGATCTTTCGCTATCAGTTGATATTTTAGATTTAGATGCTCATCCAGATGATTCTCCGTGACCAGCAGCTGGGATTTCAGAGAACTCAATCGCATTTTTAGGTAATCCGCTCGAGTGTGAGTTGTAAGATTCTCATCTATGTGGTATGTGGCCTCTTTACGCGGCCAACATGCTGCATCTATTGCCATCAATAAAAACTTGACTGAATCGTTAATCAGAAACAGAGCCAAAGTCACCAGAATGAAGTTCGCCACAATGCTCATTATTTTCATCGATTGATGTAGGAATCCCGAATAAACAGATATGAAAGCGAAACAAGCTATCATAATAAGAATGGTAAATATGAAAAATATATACTTCTGCCTTAGGAACTTCATTTTAAGCTTTTTTTAATTTCATAAAGTTGGGTGTATTTGTTATAGAAATATTTGACTGACAGCAAAAATTACAACTATCGACAAGTAAAACAATGTGAGCGTAAATTATAATAAACAAACTGCGTTGTATTTAACAAATATTCTAATTATTATTAATACTTATAAAGACTTAATAATAATTGAATTTTTTATGATGATAGCAAATCATCCGAACATTGAGTTTTTCACAATAATTAGTTGTGATTACATTAGACTATTTACAATACATTTTCAGCCACACATTTATCTGTATTATTTATATGACTTTTGTGCAAATGCAAATTGTTTAAGTTCACTTTGACGTGATTATTTAAAATTAATCTAAATTATGTATAGATGGAAAAATGTTTACATACTTTATCAAGTCACACAATTTTGTAAAGCTGTCACAAAATAAATAAAATGCAAACAAAGAGATTTAACTGGGATTGAATTTAAAAAGCTTCTCTTCAGACTTTACATATTTATTAGCCTTATTATGTCGCCTATTATGCTGCTATTTTAGGAGGTGTGTCAAAAGGTGACCTACACCCCCAAGAGAGTAATTTTTTACCTCTAGACATATGGCTGGGGCAACAAATCTACTTTGAGAACCAGAGACAAGCTCAGTCAGAAAAGTTTTGGTTGAGAAAAGTTTTAGGCTAAGTGCAAGTCTTTGGAAAAACTTTAATTTTTTAGCGTCAAGACGACTGCAACTAAGACATAAAACCTTTGGTGGGTAACTTGGTCCACAGCTCTTCTTGGTCTTGCACTTGCCCACATCTCTTTTTTGTGGTCAGCTTACTAACGACTTTTCGATACGGAGAGAAAAACTTTGCGCTTGGCCTAGTAGATAAAATTGTCGATTGCAGCAGGTCCAAGCTGCAGTTACAACTACACTGAATACACCGAGAGCCACACCTGCTTTCAACTAATCTCCTAGAGCTGGTGAGACTGAGATGGGATGCGTATTAATAAGCTGCACAAATGTTTGCCCGCTGCCAGGCTCTGGTGCAGTTCAGTCTATTAAAAGGCACAATAGACTCTCCCTGCCTCAGACTCTTCTCTTCTCAAACTTTTCAGTCTGTACTGTCGGCCAGGTCCATGCAAAACATGTTTGGCCAGCCAGAAGCAGCCGCTGTCATGGCTGACTTCCGTTAGCCAGGCTCAGTTATGGCCAAAAGCAACCAGTTCCTTTCTTCACTCAAACTGTTTGCCGTTTAGTTCCGCATAAAGCGTAGAGTCTGTAAAACGCATAAATCTTTGTTGGCACTAGCTCAGTTCAGGGTCCTGGTCCTATGCAGCTGCATCTGTTGTGGCGTCTTGTTTGTTGCACGTTTCATTTGTCAAAAAGGTGCAGGAATTTTATTGCCCGCACTGTGTACTGCGTTGTATGAGCACAATACCTAAGATACCTAAGAGGGAGTGAGGCATATAGGAAATCTGAGCTATACCAGCTGTGGTTAAATTTAAGTGAAGTCCCATAGGAGCTGTATGGATAGTGCCATCATTCGTTAATTGGATCGACTCGCTTCAATTAGAAAGCTTTGAATTGCGTTTTCCTTAAGGCAACAAAACTCGACTAAAAGATATCCTGTGTTCACCACAGCAACAGTTGTCAGGTGAAGTTGTGTAAAAGTTGATTTAAAGTGGACAATTAATCGCCAGCTAAAGAGACCAACTAGTGTTTGTAGTCTGCAGTGGTAACTAGTAAAGTTGACAGCTGGAAAGCCATTGTGCCGAATACTTATTAGTACACAAAAATTTATGTTTATACTTTCTGGTGAAAGTATAATGAAAATAGTCGCCTTACAGCCGTAAGGCAATTGTTTCTTATTAAGGAATATTTGTTTATAAAAATTAAAGAATTGTGAGAAGGAAACATAAGCAGCTGCGGTTTGTCGTTAATTATAAAAAGAAACAGCAATCTGCATATGTAGATTTGTCAACCATTGTGAATCCTTTCTTAACCAGGCTCTGTTATGTATCCTTATAGTGCCACCAAAATCAAATTAAGCCAAAATTAAATGCCACAACAAACAGACAACATAACAATAACGACGCGAATACAGACAATGTATGAGCATACAGGATATGATTCCTTTATTTTATTTTACTTTATTTTACTTTTTTCTTTTTTTGGCAAGCACACAACATATGCGTCCCGTTGACAAATAAAGTTTACAGATATGTGGAAAAAACAAACAGAAAGGGAGAAGAGCAGACTCCAGCTCGGCACACATAGAGAGACAGATGGGTAACGCACACGAGTAAACAATGGAGAACTGGATGGGTTGTTAAGGGAAGGATGACAATTCCAGGCTTGTAGAATGGAGCAGGGAGCACTGCTAATGTACACAGACAACAACTCCCCAATGAAATAGTTTATGGTAAACCGCAATGCGAAAAATGTCACCTCTTGGCAAAAATGAGCAAAGCCAAAGGGCGGGCGAGATTCATACAGACGAAGACAGAGATAGACAAAGAGAAGTAGAAAGAGAGAGGGAGAGAGAGCTGGCTAAACAAGTGCGGAAGTTGTTTGCGGAGCTGGCAAAAGGCAAAACGGAAGCGGCCTATTGGGCAATGGCGGCGCCACAAGCGGAAATGAGCCAACTTGGCTGCCACATGAGGCGCTGGCATTGGCGCGAACTCAAACACTAGACGGATGACAATTTTTACTTGATCTTTAATATTTGTTTGTTGTGTTACACTTAAACTAGATGTTGTCTTAACTAACTTTAAGCTCCCTGAGTTTTAGCACCTGTAAGATTCCAAAATAAAATTACTACAATTTTCCCCATGATTTTCTATGGGCCACGCAGTGGTGGCTCTGTAAATTGTTCATTTTGGGCATCACATCGTTTAGCATCTGCCTCCGTAGGCACCACATCCTTGGCCAACTCCAGCAGTTTATCCAATGGACACTGGAAGTCACAGCCGGGCACAGTCAACTTAACAGCTGGAGCCTTTGGATTATTACGGAAATAGATTTCCACCCAATAATCACCAGTTTCTTTGTTCTTATGCAGCTCAAACAAAGCCATAACCGAGTAACGGGGAAGTTGACGTTCCCAGATCTTTAAAGCAGACAGTATATTGACCACAGTCGAATCATGACCCGTGTAGATGAAGAGCTTTCGTTTATCGGGCTTCAGGGTTTCGTTGCGCTTCTGTTGCATTTCATCAAACATCTTCTTGAGGAATGGACCAGCCTTGATCTTCTGCATCTCCGGCGTGTACACATTATACACATAACTCTGTTCGGTTAAAAATTGCATTTTCTCCGGAAAATATTCCTTGGTCCAATCGGGTAGATCCAGACCCCATTCCTGTTCGGCAAGCAATGTCAAGTATAACGATTGTACATCTTCGGGTTCGCTAAAGCTAAGCCCAGTGTGGGATGCCAACTCTTTGAACATATCTAAATAGGGTGCAATTTCGGCTTTAACTTCTGGCATTTCATAAACCTCATGAAGTGCTTCGTAATAACGAGGACAGGGTGTGCGAACGAGCAGCAGCTGTGAGAGACAGAGAGATAAATTAGAATTGGGTAGTTATTGATTGAAGCAAATAAAGAATAAATTAAGTACTTAAGTATCTGAGACTTGAATATCTGAATAAAATAACAATTTATAATAAAAGTTGAAAATACTAAACCGCTCTCACACAGTTGCACAGTAAATTAACAAACATTTTTAAAGGCTAGACACATTTTTAGGAAACTTTTAAATAAATATTAAATTTAAACAAAATTGTTATGCAAGAATAAAGAAATATTTTCACAAATTTATACAGAATATTATATTTGCAAAGGTTGAAAGCGAAATGCAGCAGGATATAAAAGTTTTAACAAATAAAAAAGAGCTTAAAAACAATATCAAAATGTATGAATCGCAATGCAATTAAAATTTTTATTAAAACTAAAGATGAAAATTTAACTGCTAGTTTAAATATTAAATCTCACTTTAAAAATTACCAAAATCTTTGAGATTTGTCAGCTAAATTAGTTTTTGGTTTGTTGTTGGCAAATGTGAAACCGAATAAAGCCATCGGTTTGTATTGGCGATAAGGTGAAATGAGGTATAAATCAATTTGAAGTGATGATGCCATCATTATTGATGGGATTGACGTACCGTATCCTCGTTTAGCTCCTGGGAGAAGACTGGAATGGGCTGCCAATTGTACTTGCTGTTCCATTCCATGGATGTGCCTTTCGGGGGGAAGAAACTGGCCAATACAGTTTGCATGGTCATGTGTGTGCGTGGCACACCCGTTGCCTGTGCGTGCACCAACTGTAGAAGTGAAGAGAAGAGGAGAGAAGAGAGAACAAGAAGAATTGAGTGATGAGGCAAGAGCGCTTGAGCTTTTGCAATTTGTAAACGTCCGCACTATCAGACACCCATCCGTCCGGTGGTTCCCATTGCTGGTTCACTCGGAACCAGAACCAGAACGAGAACGTGAATGGGAACGGGAACGGGTATCTGGTGGTTCGTTAGCGTTGTTGGGTTGGTTACTCACATCGGGACTGTAGTAGGGTGCCAGAAATTTGCCATAACGCTTACGCAGCCAAGTCCCAATGTTGAACAGCTCGCGTTTGCCATTCTGAGCGTTGATTTATTACATAGCGTGGGCGGATGGCACGTGAGACAACAGCCGGAGAATTCACCAAATGGCATAAGAGTAAGAGACAGAGACAGAGAGAAAGAACGCAAAAGAGAGAGAGAAAAAAAGACATGTAGCAACGTTATAAAATAATAAATGCCTTGCATTTTTGCAATTGCATAAACATATGCATGTGTATATGTTAATGCAACACACAACACACACCCCAACCAACCCTCCGACCAACTTTCCCCTTTCGTCCTTTTTCGCCTCGACAAACATTTGCATTTCAATTTATTTAAATGCTTTGCTGTGCGGTTTTCGGGTTGAACGGCATAAGCTGGTAGGTTCTCTTCTTTTTTGTGATTTTTTGGGCAAAAGTTTTGCTGCAACTTGTTCTCTACTCACATTTGTTACTTGTCCCCAGCCAAATGGATAGTAGGTTTCATTTACATAGGGATCCCTTGGATATGTGTCCGCCGGTGTGCGTGGTCCATGTCGGAAAACCTGCAAAAATTTTCCAAATTATATGCAGTGTTAGTTACGAGTTTTTCACTCTCTTGTTGCTTTAATTAGTTCAATGTGATAATGATAATAGCTTAAAATTTTATTCCCATCGCTATTGGAATGTTTAAAATATTAGGTTAATTTATACATAGTTGTGGGTTTTCAAAGCTTCTATAAATGTTTGTAAAATAAAACCAAATGGGAGAGCTATTGAAATGCAGTCCAAGCTAAGGAAAAACACTTTATATTATAGTACAAACTAAAATATTATTGTTTACTAATGACATGTTTGTTAAATATGCATAACCTAGCACAATTAATTTAAAATCTTATTTTAGGCTTTCTGGGCTTTCGAAACTTTTTATGAGTATGTAAATATTAATAAAGAGTGTACAAATTAGGTATTTTCCGAAGTTGCTGTTTTCGTTAAGCTTTCATAATAAATCACAAAACGATTAATATGTCCTAGACTATCCATATGTTAAAACTGTATTCTCAGCTAGTGTTATTGAAGATTTAAATGTTTAAAGCTTCAACCGCAACATAGAAGTACAACAACAACAATGCCAGCAATAAGAATGACAAATTTAAAACTCGCACGCGACTTTGATAAGAAAACAAAAACGACAGTGTGTTCGTGTAACCCACGACAGAAAGAATGAAAGAGCACGAAGCGGTCAAACATGTGCTCTCTCAGTCAGACCCAGCTTTAAGCCAACTTTGCTCTGGTCATGCACGTTTCGACAGCGTTACAATCAGAGATTTCCGGAAGTTTTCCAGCAGCATTTGAGATTCGATTTGAATCGCGTGGCCAGATTTGCTGATAAGCAATCGGCTTACCTCACCTCGTCTCACCTCGTCTCCCTCTCGTCTGAAGGTCGACAGCCCTGAACTAGAAATAACTATCAGTTAAATAGGTTTCCAGTGCATCAATATTAAGCTTTAAAATTTTATACAATTTTAATCAAATTTATATAATAAAATGTGCGTCGCAATTTGTGGTCTGACCATTTAAAATGTCTGTAGACTGGTTTGTTTTTTTTGCGGCCTTTTGCTGTTTGGCTTGATGAAACGAGTAGCTTAAATTGTAATTAGGCTTGTAGCCGGTTTTAAATCTGTTTGGATTGGATTTCGCGGTATTCCTGATTTATTATAACGTTCCAAGTCATTAATTATATACACAATCCTACATTAGTCTATATCTTTATTTATATTATAGATAATTTTTGTGTAAAAACATGACGTTTTGTGTATTTTTATTTTAATTATTATAATTAAAATTACTTTAAGACTTTCGGAATAGCCCCAAGCAACTGAGCATCAATATTGGATTCACATTAAATAATGACACTAGTTAAACGAGTATGTACATATTTCAGTTCCTCCATAGAGCTTTAATCAGTGTGTTCTATAATTAAAACACCAGACTGATCGAAATAAATATCAATTAAAACAGCTGCTATAAAACACAACTCACTTGACACGCGTCACATTGTTTGTTTGTAACTCTGATATTAAACTCTTATCGACATTTGCAAACTTTACACTGACTTTTACATAATATCAACCTTCTATGTGGATCGTGGCACTTTGAACGCCTTCACTTTCCGTTCTGATGATACATATTTAATGGAAAATACTCGTACTTGTATAGTAAGCTCTGTTATCGGTCGACATTTGTCTATGGCCGTTGCTCGCAACGTACTAAATTAAAATAATGCCATGCTATAATTAAAAAACTACGCTACACTGTGCTGCACATTCTGGACGGGAGTGGAGAAATAATGCAAGCATTAACAATTTACAATTTGGACTAAAATTATAATTATCAGCAAATTATACTTTTATCGCTTAACTATGTAAATGACATTGGCTTTCAATGTCAACCTTAATGACAGTCCAATTTATGTTTTGTCAGCTATTTTATTTTTTTAATGGCTATTATAAAATGTGATGATAACGCTTACTCCAAATATCGCTTGTACTAAGAATACCCCATGACTTATCGGACAAAAATAGAACTGAATTTTACAATCTAAGCTTGTCGGAATTCATTTGAGAATCAGCCTAGAGATAAGAAATTAATCAATAAGATGGGAATTATATGAAACTGGCTTTAAATTCTTGTCATCCGAATAAATATGTAAATTACAAAATATATAAAACAAAAAATATTCTATTCTTCCAAATAACTTTTGTTTTTCTAAGTCTGGCCTTTAACTTACCTAAATTTTTATCTGCTGGCCTTCGTTGCTCTGAACATAAGGTCTTTTTTTTTAAAACATTAATTCTGTGTTTCATTTAATATTAACTCTAAGCTTAATTTATATAAATAATACAATAAAGTGATCTGTCATGATTTCTGATTCTAAGTTAATCCTTTTTCATAAATTCATCCTTAATCCTTATGATCTTAATTTTACACTCTTTTATATTAAACACTTTTTAACACTTTTTTAAAATGAATACTCTGATCATCTGTGAAAGCTTACACCTTGCAGTACTGTGTAATAAGCACAGCTAATTTCAAGTCATGATTCCTGATTCTATGTAAATCCTTTTTTCTTAATTCTTCCTTAATCCTTATGATCTTAATTTTACACACTTTTATATTTAACACTTTTTAACTTTTTTCTCACATTTTAAAATGAATACTCTGATCATCTGTGAAAGCTTACACCTTGCAGCACAGTGTAATAAGCACAGCTGATTTAAAGTAGATGACTTCGGTCGTAGTTCGTTGTTCGTCGTTAGATTGCCATCGGCTTACGGACTTACCACATGCAACAGCTCAAGCGTAGACTCATCGGTGCCGGGATCGGTGATCTTGCCCGAGATGACCGTCGAGTGTGTAAAGCACAAGATCAGCAAAGCAAATGCAATTAAGCCGCCCGTCATCGCTAGACAATGCCTTCTAGTGAAATGCGAACGCGGCATTTTCGTAGACCCGCTTTATATGTGTTAGCCGGTGCTTGGGCTTGGGACTGGGACTGGGCTTCGGTTTGCGGGTTGGGGGTGAGGGGCTATGCCGTTTTTATTGTATGTTTATTTGCTTGGCGCTAAAAGCGGAGCGGGAACGTTGACACGGTCTGAACGACCACAAAACACAAATCAGAAGAATCACAGACAACTTGAATATTGTTTTTTGTTTATGATATTTTTGTTTTCTTTAGTTTTTTGCGTTCATCGGTTCTTTTTTCGGTGTCTTTAATTATGCTGCTCATAAAACAAGAATCAACAACAACAAGCAAATTAACAAATTAAAATTAAAAACAATAACAAAAACTTATTTTCGTGAATTTGCCAAGTCGTTCGGAACGGGTTTTGAGGGTGTCTTTCTTTCATCAACATTTGAATACACGTATTTCGAGCTCTATTTGTCGGTTTATTTCGGTTATCATCAATACTAAAACAAATACAAATGTTTTTCTGTATTTGTATTTGGCAAACTGAAGACTCTATTCATTGTAATTTTATGAGACGCGTAATATTTTCAATTTTCGACAAACTGAGATAACGATTAACCGGATAACGGATGTCGGTGACGGACAG
Organism: Drosophila neotestacea; assembly: GCA_035044365.1. NCBI lineage: Eukaryota > Metazoa > Arthropoda > Insecta > Diptera > Drosophilidae > Drosophila > Drosophila neotestacea. The sequence goes on from JAWNMD010000292.1 coordinate 404,786, forward strand.
CAGATAGCTCAGCTGTTCAACGGAGAACTTACGCCGTACTGTCTCAATTTGCACACCATTCAAAATCCACGGAACGATGTCACAGCCGACAGATCTATTTACTTCTATGTAAAGAAACATATGTCTTTTATCGTTTCATTATCGCCAAATGCTTTCGTCACCGTCAACGCTTTTGACTATTATTACTTTTATTCCGATTATTATTGTTATTGTTGTTGTTATTGTTGTCGAGTGAGTCTATTGTGTGTTGCGTTGTCCGTAACTGATCGTACATTGAGCAGTCGCCACAACAATGCCCCAACATTTGAGGCGTTTTAAATCGCGGGCGTGTTTTACATTCAAACATTTATAACTCACACAAAAACACACACACACGTGCACACTCACACACACTCACATCGCGGTCTTCTTCTTTGGCGCCTCCCTTATTTATGGCCAAAGAAATTCGTCACCGGATTCTCTGGCAGCCGGCTGTAATAAATCTCAGCAGGTGTATTGTTACTTTATCGAACTTATGCTAATTACTCATTATGCATGTTGTTTTTGTTTTTCGCTTTTAATTGTTGTCAACGTTGTAAAATTGCCAAATTTAAATTTACATGTCACTTCTTTTTTATTACGCACGGAAGTTGTTCCTCTCCTTTTACGATTCACGTATACTTAATGTTTGTTTAAAACACGGAAAGCCTCAAATTCCAACTGTCGGGCTTAAGATCGTCTACAGTAAGTTTTATAAAATCTATCATTCACCTTATATTCGAGTTCTAAACGGGCAGTTTGAGAAATACTATACTTTAGATAAAATGCTTTAAAGTAATTAAAAAGATTGTATTAAATATGACATGAATTATAACAATTATAATTCATAAGTCTAATTAATTATTTAATGTATTGAAATATCAAATTGCTTTGAATTCACTAAGTTAACAGCTGTTGAGCTTAACGTATACAATATCCATTAGGTGCTTCAATTTTATGTAAATATCTATAAATTGATTCACCATTTATAAATGGCTTCATTTCAGAAACTATCTTTTCTTGCATATTTGGATATTTTTAGATCTCAAGTTTTCACTTTTAATCAACTCCTAGTCCCCAAATTAGTTTAAAGCAACACTTTTAAATCGATACTAAAGATCCTTTTTTTGTGTATATTGTGGGTAATATTTTTACTTTAGTTAATATATTAATAAAACATAACATTGTAAGTTCACTTCACCATTTAGAATTCCCAGTATTATTCTATTTGTTTCGGTCGATTTAATAACCTTAATAAAATCGTAAATATAAGGTGTACTCTTCAGCGGTTATGCTTGTTATCTAATCTGCAAAAACTTATCAAACATTCTGCAAATCATTTGCAGTGGGTGTATAACATATACGAGCTTGGATATGACGCATGTACAGTGCTTAATGAAACTTTTCAAACTACCTTCTGGTATATGAGAACAACGCAACACGCTCACTGATTTCCAAATTGACCTAGGTTGTTTTAGTGGCGTGCAAATCAATCAAATATCACTCAGAAATAAACGTTACACAAACGTGTAGTTTAGTATAATTTAAGTTATAATTAGATTTTACATAGTTAATACTAATAGATTGAGCTTAAGGTGAATTACTAATGATAGCTAATACGAGAGCCATCGCTTGTTCCTTTGGCTATGCAGAGTTCCTCATAGGAAGCATCGGGTAGGACATTCTTTGACAGCTCTAAAAGTTTCTCCAGAGGACACTGTTTATCGCAGCCGGGTACTTGCAGCAGCTTTGGCCTCTGTTTGGGATCATTTTGGAAGTAGATTTCTACATAGTGCTCCCCGGTGTCCTTGCGTTTGTGGAGCTCAAAGGCAATCAGAGCTGAGAAACGAGGCATCTGAGTTCCCCAAACATCCAGAGCATTCAGCACATTCGATATGGACCAATCGTGTGCACAGTAAACGTACATTTTTCTGTCAGCTGGATCAAGTTTACCAGAGATCTTCGATTGCATTTGTTTATACATATCATCGAGAAAGAAGCCGCCTTTCATCTTCCTCATCTCCGTCGTGTAAGCGTCATAGGTATACGATTTTTCTGCCAAAGGTCGCATCTTGTCTGGATAATAATCCTTGGTCCACTCAGGCAATTCCAGGCCATATGCCTGCTGGGATAGCAGCGAGATGAAGATATTGGTCACATCATGTGCATAGCTCACATTGAGACCTGTTAAATTTGTGAGATCCTTAAGGAGTTGCGAGTTCTTCTCATGCAACGCGATGACTTCCGGAAGATGCATTACCTCCCAAACTGCCTCATCATAGCGTGGGCAGGGCACGTTCTGCCGTAATCTCTACAATATAGTATTATATAGATTAAAAAACACTTTGCTTAGGTATCCTTACAGTATCGGTGGAATCAGGATCGATGTAGGTCGGAATGGGCTGCCAGTTCAACAGCATATTCCATTCCAATGGTGTATTCACTGGAGGAAACATTCCTGCCAGCACCATCTGCAGGGACATAATAGTGCGTGAAGATTGCGTGGCCTGTGCGTGCAGAGTCTGGCAATAGTATACCGATGGATAGTATATATCGATTAGCCATAGATACAGCTTTAATATTCCTTTAAACTTACATTAGGTTGATAGTAGGCCGGCAGAAAGTCCTTATAACGCTTGCGTAACTGTTTGCCAATCTTATAAAGCTCCACTTTGGCAGCCTATTAGAATAACATATCAAAAATTAAATTTAATTCATATATAATTGTATGACAAATCACTTACGCTGGTTAGTTGTCCCCATCCGAAGGGTTCGTATGTGTTGTTTAAATGGGGATCCTTGGGAAATGTGGAAACAGGCGTGCGTGGACCATGGCGAAAGAGCTGTGAGCATCAAATATTAATAGCAACAACTTTTTATGAATATTCCATACTCATTACATGCATATAAATAATTTATCCAATTGCAGAAATTTAATATTATAATGTCATCAAAGGACGAACATTCACGTTCACAGTCACAGTCACATTAGCATTCAAAAAAGGCAGGCAAAAAAACCAAACAAAAAAAATCAAACAAAAGAAGGCCAACACAATAGAGGAACCAAGAAACATACGCCTATTTCCGTGGAGCTTATAGAAATGATAGAGGCTCTACACGTGATCTTTGCATTCCGTTACACGAATTTCTATGTATTCGGATTGCTGATCTTAAACAAGTCAAGGATCGCATTTTAAGAAAAAATAAGAAAAACAAAAAAACAGCCAAGAAAAACAAACAAAAAAAATTAAAACAAAAGAAGACCAACACACCTCCTACCGAGGAGCTTATCCAAATGATAGAGGCTCTACACGTGAACTATACTTTCCTTTGCATACAACTGAATTTAAGTTCAAAAACTATATTCGGATTGCTTAACTTAAACAAGTCAAGGATCGCATTTTAAGAAAAAATAAGAAAAACAAAAAAACAGCCAAGAAAACCAAACAAAAAAAATCAAACAAAAGAAGAAAAATCCTTCCGTGGAGCTTGTACAAATGTTAAACAAAATTTAAATAAAAAGGCAGTTAAAAAAAACTAAACAAAATAACCAACAAAATAGAGTCCGTCCAAAAAAACGAATCAAAAAAAAAAACAGATAAAAAAAACAGATAAAAAAAACATAAAATTTAGTACCAGAGCTCTGCCTAGCTCTGATGTTTTGACCGAACTGACTATACATTTGTAAAGCAAATATAATGTGTTGTCGGGTGACAATATTCTCACAGCCTCCTACAGGTATGATTGTCAAATCCAATATTAGAGTCAGATAAAATTAAATAGCAGAACAAAAAACGGAATTGAATCTATTGCTGCAATAAGTATTAAATAAAGGTTCATTAAATTCTGACAATGAAAGCTTAATCATTTTAACCATTATATTATATTTTAGATTTGGCATGCCTCACAACTTGATGCAAGGCCTAAACTAGTCAAGCAGCAACGACAAGCGCATTCCTACTTGTTTTAGTAACTCACTAATATTATTTCACACTGCCATAAGGCAAATGTTTAAGTAATGTTTATTCGCCAACAGCTATAAAATTGATAGAGGTACCGGTTGTGTCTGCATATTAAATGCACAAATTACTGCAAATTACTTTATTAAGTATACGTAGTGAGACCTTAGTTGGTCTAGTCTAAATTAAAAGTTCTTAATGAGCTTGTGTATTCGACTATTTTTATACTCTCTATCCATGGAAAGCTAAATAAATAAGTTTTATTCATACTGATATAATATCTAAGATATCAACTTAATATTAATGGCAAAATAGTCACTCTTAGTGAGATTGATTCCACACACATTCTGTAATGTAGTTCATCGAAATAGAGAGTATCTGCTATTCGGTTACTCTAAACAAGACTACTCTTAGTTATAGATACTTCATAAATGTTTGCAATTTAATATTATGAAACACATTAATCAGAGTACTCAAAATAAATTTAGCTTCTCATACTACTTCTCTTCTTCATTGCCCTGTAAATTCACTTGAGCTTATCAAAAACCCCTAATTGGTTGATTAAACAAATTACTTAAGTGCCTCGTAAATTAAAAATCCAAGCAGAAGTACACTTTAGAATTTTATGGTCTAGTGATTGCGGGAAATTATTCTTTTAATCAAATTGTGTTAAATTGTTATTTATTTACCAAATGTACTAGTTCCAGAGTTGAATCTGTGCTGGTAGACTCAATGTTATCCTCATCCTGAGAGTCCTTCTGAGGTAAAAAGGCTCCATTCGCGAGGAGGCAACACCCCAGGCAAAGCAACAACCTGGTGATTATCTGTGCAAACATTTTGTAGAGCGTTCAGTTTCGCGTACTTCCAACTACGTTGAGACTCACACGTTTAGTGACTGTCAGAATAGAGATCGAGTAGCTTTTAAGTCGCGATTATGTAGTACAAATTTGAGAGAATTGAGAATATATTTGCGCTATCTTTAACGAACTGAGTGTGAGTGCGAGTGCGAGTACGAGATGACGTTGCTTAGTTTGTACAATAATGATCATTTGCAAAATGCAAAAAAAAAGAGCCTTTAATAATACACACAATTAAGTATAATTTACTCAAACTAATAGAACTCACACAATAAGCGAATTAACCGAAAAATAAATATAATAAAAGAAGCTGGCAATAAACTTTTTATGTTGATTTTATTTTGATTATTTTTCACCGCAAAATAACGGGCAGCTGTCACTTTCTAATACTGAGTTCTCTGAGTGAAGGCAACAAATTGTTTAGCATGTCTATTTCAATAATATTTAAATTTATTGCTGATCGATTGGGCGTGGCGGTGGTTCCACAAAATCGGCATTATGAGCGCGACAACGTTGCTCTATGGGGTCATTGGGCAGCACCGACTCGCTGAGTTCCACAAGACGATTCAGTGGACATTGCAGCTCACAGTCGGCCAGTTTCAACTGCTCCAGGCAGCCATGTTCATCATTTCGCAGAAATATCTATAAAGAGTGTTTAAACTAATTAGATCATATATTTTATATAAACAATATTCCTTTACCTCCACATAGTATTCGCCTGTCTCTCGATTCTGATGCGTCTCAAAGATGGCCATAACGGCAAAGCGCGGCATTTGACGCTTCCAAATACCAAGAGCGGAAAGTATATTACCCACGGTCCAATCGTGTCCCGTGTAGATGAACATGCCTCGATCCTTGGGCTTTAGACTGCCCGCTTGTTTCGCCAACATTTCATCGTACATCTTTTTCAGAAAAGGTCCACCCTTGATCTTCTGCATCTCGGGCGTATACGCATTATAGACATAGCTCTGCTCAGCCAAGAATTGCATACGCTCCGGAAAGTAATCTTTGGCCCAGACGGGCAGTTTATAGCCAAACTCCTGTTCGGCCAGCAGTGTGATATACAGTGAGTTAACATCCTCGGCATTGCGCATAGGCATTCCTGTCAGATTGCTCAATTCTCTGAGCATATCCGCAAACGGAGCCTGCTCGGCAATCACCTCGGGCCGCTTGAACACCTCATCCCGTGCCTCAAAGTAACGTGGACACGGCGTTCGCACCAATAAAAGCTGTTAAATGTAGTCTTAATTTAATGCTGTTGGCATTTTATGCAATAAGTGCTTTCACTTACCGAATCCTGTTCCAGTGGCTCAGATACAATGGGTATTGGCTGCCAGTTCAGCTGACGATTCCATTCCATGGCTGTACCTTTTGGCTCAAACATGCTGGCCAGTGTAGTTTGCAGTGACATCAGAGCTCGAGGAGATGCTGTAGCTTGTGCATGTAGTCTCTGCATAGGATTGCCACATATAATACATATTTTAACAATAAAGTCTATAACTTACATCGGGTCTGTAGTAGGGTCCCATGAAGTCGCCATAGCGTCGATGCAGCCAGCGACCCATATCAAAGAGCTCCTTTTTGCCACGCTGCAGAAAATGTGAAAATTCGATACAGATTAAAAAAAGGTAATAAATAAATTGATTGTAATATAATTAGTTAGAGCTTTCTAAACAAACAGAAGAATTTTCAAATGTTTTACTTAAAAAAAAACTGGAATTTCTAACTCTAGTTTCACTCCTTTTAATTTAGGAATTAATAGATACGGACATTTATAGATAATTGATTTCAATAAAAGTCTTCTGAAATTAAAACTTATCAAAACTTATACAGATCTCTAATCCTTTCTATTGGTAGCTATTACTCTGAATTAACCAATTTTACTTTAATTTTAATAATGTGCACTTCTTGTAATTTTAAGTTTTCGATAGTATTTCTTTTATCTTTTAAATTTTAAACTCCTATTTAATTAATATTAATTAAGTAATATACTTATTAGAGCCCAATTAAAGAGACTTTCTGAACTAAATTTTGACAATTTGGTCTCCAGGATTTGTTTGCTAATAATAATTTCCATTATCATTTATCATATCATTTCTAAGCTAACAACAATACATACAACTCACTTCTAAACTTGACTTTTCAATTAAATTCTTTTTAATAGCGTTTCTTATGTTTTAAATTATTGTTAGCTACTCACATTGGTTACATGGCCCCAACCGGTGGGCTTGAAGCTGTCCTTGAGATAGGGATCATTCGGGAAGGTATCGACTGGAGTACGAATGCCATGTCTAAAGACAATATGAACCAGTTCGAGTGTGGAATTCGTTGTATTTGGTCGCGTCTTGAAGCACTTGTTCACTGATGCACGATGTACTGCCCATGGAGGCTCCTTGGACTCCACTTGGCTAAAGACAGTGATGGCAACAATTGCCAGGACAGCACCAGCAACCAATGCGCTCATTGTGATTATTTGTTTACTCGTACAGCGACCGAATATCATTTTGATGATGTTATCCCTTTTATATATCCAGAGATTCGGGCTCAATCGAACACAAGCGGAAGCAAAAGTTCATCAACAACGACAACAAATAAAACTGGCGACAAATGTGTCGTAAAACGTGATTTGTGATTTTTTGATTTGTGATGTGAGCACAGTTACTGGAATACTCGATGTACTCGTACCCGTAATGGACTTGTCAACGTTTCGGGATCGTTTTCGATTGCGATTGCGATTGCGTTTGAGTTTGACGCGTGCATTTGCCAGCGTGGTTGAGACTGAAATAAAACCTAGACAAGTGGATGCGGAGAACTTAAAACGAGATAAATCAACACCCGATTACATTGTTGTTGTTGTTGCGTCAGTTGTGAGACATTTGAGGGGAAACTGCCGTGAGTAATTCGTCTAACTGTTAATACGAGTACGGACAACTGACTTTCCAGTGAACTATTGAGGCTTATATTTAGCTATACCAATTAATTGGTTATTTCGCTCAAATCTACAATTATTTTAGTTACGGGTCTTTGAATCAATCAAATAACGCCCTAGCCAATTCAAATCTCAGCTCTATTTATAGTACGTATAGCTGAACCAGTTTGACATTTCTTTAATCGACCAAACGCACACCGAAATCTTCAATTGCATTGTAGTTAATCAAATTACAGAAATTTCACAAATTTTTGCACATACTCCACAAAAATAAAAAATTTAATTGACGTAGCAGTTTAAAGTGGTTTCACTGTGCACTGAAACCAGACGCAATTATTTGATTATGAGAATATTTTTGTTAGCAAACGAATGCTAATTATTGTAATGATGTTTCAAAACAATCACACATATTCATACTGTCTGTGGGAAATTGATTACTTGCAAATTATTGATGTTTATTAATGTGAATCATGAAGCATCCAGATTCTAATTATGGAAAGCGAGCACTTCTGGAACGATTTTAGAAATCAATCTAGATGTTCTAACTGGAAATACCCAGCTGTCAGCTGAAGAAGCTCAAAAACTGTCACTTTTGTGATTAATCCTCAAGTAGATTAAAAACCTTTATACCAAGGCCTTACATCAATTGTATATTAAATTTTAAAATACTCCTCTAATAATAGTTATAACAAGAAATTAAAAATTAGCTAATCTGTCGACAGCATTTAATGTTTTTATATAGCGATAAGTGTAAAAAGAAGATAAAGATACTTTACTTATCACTGCTTCCATATCTATTTATCACTTTTCTCAACAAGTTATTTTTATCAATTTGTCGTGTGCTCTTGAACAATATTTGTATACTTTTTGAAAGTTTAAGCAAACTTTACTTGATTAAAGAGATCTTAATAAATAACTAAAAGCTGCTACGTTTTATTTGAAATAAAAAGAAAACGATGAAACCATATAGAAAGTCTGTTAGTTTGATCAGAATGGGAATTTCCTGCAGAACATTTATAAAGTTGTAAACTATTATTTTCAGTCAGGTAACTTGAAACCTAAATATATACTTTTATAAACTAATATATTTACTATTGTTGTTGAGTGTATAAACACAAGTTTATCAAATGCATTTTCCTATAAAATTTGTCTCATTTTTTAAGTCCAATGCCAACACATTTCAGTATTAACCCATATTGCTCATTTCAAGCGAATATCAAACAAACCACAGTAACGGCAAAAAAAAAAACAAAAATAACCATACAACAATTTGTATTATTTTGCACTAATTATTTGGTTGTTCACATTTTTGTTGTACTCTATTGACACTGGGCTGCAGTCATAATTATAGTATCTGTGTGTGTGTTTGTGTCGGTTTGTGGATTGTTTAAACAAGTTGTTTGGCTTTTTTGTAGCTGCCATAACAATTAGACTCACTGGCAAACAAAAGAGTGATATATAAAGCCTCTAGCTGCTCTTTACTCGTTTATTGTATTACTCAGCGTAATACTCTCTATTTATAAAATTTGTGACAAGATATGTTAGATAAAACGTCGACTCTAAAGAGATTTATTTTCCCCTTAAAAAATGATTAGCCTGATTACAAAGTATACTTAAATCTAGCGCTACTTGGTCTATTGATATATCTTGGATATACACATAGATAAGTCTTCTGTGCAGGGTATTTTATGGTATCGTTTATAGACGTATGTTCGTGGTGGTTAATCAACAGCAACAGGGTAAGCCAGTTGGCTTTTCAACACTTCATCTAAAAGGCTCTTAAAATGTTTTTAAATAACTCAAAGTCAAATCCGAAACAAATACACTCCCCCGATTGACAAGTTCGTCTGTTGCTGCCTTTTTAATGGCTAATTAACACTAAGCACCGTTAGAATCTGACAGCTTTGTCAACGTCTTTGTACATAGAACTTCCGAAATATGCAATTAGCTGTTGAAGGAAAAACAAAAAACAAAGTTGCTCTGAATAACTCGAATTGGTGACAGAGACACTGACTAGACTTGAACTTTTATCTGGTTTAAGTTAGTATTAGTGTTTAGTTTATGTTGCTTGATAATTACCAGAATACCAGCATATAAGTAATTTATAACTGAAATATAAATCAACATCTACGGGGATCATTCAACAGATCAACGAAACTATGAAATTGACATTTGAATTGCATCAGCTAAAAGGCGATAAGAATTTGAAAGCCTTGTAGGAATTTTAAATCTATTAAGCGATGGAGAAAAAAACTACTAAAACACTCTACTTAGAAGAAAACTGAAAGTTAAACAGAGTCAAGTTCGATAATATTGAAAGTTAATGGAAATCGTTTCAGGAAATATGTGAAATATATACATAATTTATGACAGATATAACAATAAGCTGTTGTAATAGGATTTTCGTATATCTGTAAATACATCTGTGAACATGAAAAACATTTCCAAAATTCACAACAATTTAAACTTTTCTTTCGCTTTTGCTTTTGCTTTTAATCCCTTTTACACTACACACAATTGTCTACTTTTTTTTAGTGCCAATCGCTAGTCACACCAATTGAACTTTAATCGCTGCTCGCTGTGACTTTTGTCATTGCTTTATCGTTTAGGCGACTACACATAGCAGCTCAACCTGCCACTCCCCCTACAGACGACCTCCCCCTTTTTAAGCACAATTGCCAAAATAAAAAAGGAGATCCCGTTTAGGGGTTACCAGGAGGTTACGGACGTAATCCCAACATCCCGTTTCGAGGCGCGCTTTGTCTCATTGAATAGCCGTTGCCACGCCCACTTTATAGCCCAGTGTGTGTATGTGTGTGTGTGTTGTATGAGTATTTAACTACGCGTGTTCGAATTTTTATGCGCGTCTGTTCGAATTTTCAGCTATTTCAGCGAAAAGACATGAACAAAAAAAGACGCCAAAAAAAGAGGAGAGTAGAAAAAAAATTGAAACACTGAAACTGGCGTAAAATTTGTCGTACAAATCTTTGAAATGGCTCCGTTGAGAACTATTTCAATGCGTCGAATCAATAAATTTTGTTAGGCAATCGCATCGCTTTGTCTGACAATTTGGCTGGCATGTTTTTTGGCTTTCATCTCCACTATTCTGCTCCATAGAGCAGTCACCAGAGTCAATAGTTTGTCTGCCCTAATCGTAATTGCACGTCTGATAAATATTAATGTCATGTGCAAAGATCCTGTGCTCGATGTGAGCCCCATTCCAGATTGTTTGACTGTTTGCCTAATAGCTACGTTTTCCCATTTCCTTGTTTTTCTAATGTGCATTTTATGGCAACTTAGCACGTGGTCGGCCCCCCTACTTCCCTGCCTCTTTTTACAGGCCGATCCCAAAAGCAAACAACAAATACTCACGAGCATGTTTGTAAAAATAATTTTATTTTTGTTTATTTTTTTTTTTACACTGACTACAAATGGCGCAGTGCCGTCAATTAAAGTGAAAGTCATGTTGTAAATCGCTTTGTGAATACCCCATAATATTGATAGCAAGGCAACAATATCAGGCACGAGCTTCAAGTTTACACGAAAGAATGCTGATAATAGCCAAACATAATAAGTTTCATCGCAGAATTAATTGGACTATAACATGCTTTCTGGAGAAGATGTTTCTCTATAGTTAGAATTATAGATCTCATCAATGCTATCAGTTGGAACAGATGTTCAAGTTATTTCAAGAAGCTATCAAGACTATCAGGCACATGCTTGAAATAAACATGAACTTGATCTGATAATAGTTCTATTGATAATTGATGATTAGTCTGATTTCGTAATAAATAAAGCAATTTGTATAAGGAAAGGGGTATTTACATGGACCTAAACTTTGATTAAATCTGTCATAATAAATATAGCAATTTGTATAAGGAAAAGGGCATTTACATGGATCTAAACTTTGATTAAATCTGTCAAATTATTCTAGATATATGATCAGTGTAAAATAATAGCCATAACATTTTTATAGAACTAGTTTCTCTTGAAAGAAACAAGATATTATGAAATTTTTGGCAGAATATTCTGGTTTAGTAAGCTTTCTTGTTCTTAAAAAAAGACAGAACTTACTGTTCAGAATTTCTGAAAGTTAACTTAGGATCATAACAGTATAGCTTCATAAACATGTGTTCCTCTTTAAATAGCAGACACCATCACTGTCAGTTTGAATAATCGCAAATTAATGAGTTGATTTAACTTTTTGTGCGCAGGTTAATCGCGCTCATATCATGTGCTTTATAGCAAATTACAACAAATTATACACATAATTGCGCTTTAATGCTGCCTTTAGCCACGCCCCCTCCAGCCAAAATGGACAACAACAACGCATCAGTGTAAAGTAAAATTGTGTGTAAAAAATGTGATAATTAACTTAAGTCCTCTGGGAATTGGCGGACGGGTTGTTGTCAGACTCTCTCCTGGCTTTTTGAATGCTTTACAAGCGACCAAAGGGCTCTGCTTTTATGTGTTTATACGTGTACGAGTACGAATACGCGTACAAGTATATACTACATACATAAATACGAATACATACTCTCTTTGTCAGTTAATTATGTAAAATGTCGGAGCGTATATTTTCATTTCATACCAACAGCATCAACAACAGCAATAACAGCAAAATTTGTATGTAAAAAAAACGACTTTCCTTTCATTTCAGATCCATACGAGCCCAGATTTTCTACAGACTTATTTGCATTCTTCTACAAACAAACATGTGGGTGTGCCATATGTGTGTGAATTAGAGATGAGCAGTTCCCTATTTTAATTATTATAAATAATGTTAAAATTAAGTTGTTAATAGCTTAAGAGTTATACAGGTAAATAGTTTTGTTGAATTTACTTTCCTTGAACTCATTAATGTCCAAAATCTATGTCTTTGTTTCTTACTAATTTTTATAATTGAACTATTATTTTTTAGGACTTTTAAATCAACATATAATTAAATACATTACACTAGGGAAATATGGAATTCATTTGTCAAAAAAGTTTAATCTTATTATTTATTATTTCGCCCGTGTAATGACTTGTTGAAAGTAAAAGAAGAATTCACACCTACTTTTAAATTTAAGTTTTATGATCCTTTATATTTTGATACAGTAATCTATTTAGAGAAGATATGTATGAATTGCAAACATATATAAAATATATATAAAATATAAAGTAATAAATATATAAAATACTGGATATTCTAAATAAGAAATTCAAACTGCACAAATTGAGATGCTTATTCAATTAAAGGATATGTTATCTCACGAGGTCATCTCTAGTCTATCTGGCTAATTGTCACAGTGTTTTATAGGGTTGCTCTTATTATTATTATTATTGTTGTTGTTGCGGTTTTATAAATTTAAATGATGTTTACACAAGGCAGATGTACAGGTGTCTGTCACGTTTAGAAGGTTTGGGGTTCTATGGCCATGTGAGTGCTTCTGTCTGTCTGTCTGTCTGTCACTTTGGCTTGCACATTTGACTTTTCTTCATTTGCTTTGTTAATGAGCATCTCATAATGCATATAATTAAAAGCAACAACAATAGAGACATACACACTTACACACTCACGCACATACTCGCACACCCACATACCCATGGGGGAATGGGGGCAATTAGTAATTCTCGTTTGGCAAAGGTTTTTCCTTCCTGTTTTTGCCATCTTCCGTTTGGGATGCATGACAGTTGCTCTCTATGCTAATCCTTTATAAATAATGCATTAAATGTAGCTTTGAGAAAGGGAAGGGAGACATAGAGGGAGAAAGGGAGAGAGTGAGAGTCAGAGAAAGCTGCTGGAAACGCATTTTACAACCGCTTTCTCCTTGTCCTGTCGGAAGTCAAGCAAACGAACCAGATCCTGAGCTGAGCAGAGCAGAGCTGAGCTCCATTTAATTCAATTTGCATAAAGTGCTTGGCATTTTATTAACCCACTAAACGTAATTTAGTACCCGGCCAGAAACCTGAGTCCGGCCCAAGCTACACGCTTCAATTGCCCCGCTGATGAAGTGCCGGCCAAAACATCCAACCAACGATTTTGCCTACCTACAAACCCAGCCATCTTGGTCCTATCCCTGGGGCTCCATGCTGGCCCCAATTATCGAAAGTCCGCAGCGCAGCTTTTGTTGATTTTGCCGACCTTGTGCCTAGTCGAGCGTTAAGTGGAGCACTTGTGGTGAGCCTAACGACGGATCCGGCATCAGCCCTTAGCCTTACTTACCCGCTGCTGCATTTGAGCTAAGATTTTTTTTTTTTTTTGTGGCTTTTATGCAAAATCGAGTCAAGGGTATCTCGGCCACTTGAGCTGACTGAGCTAAGAGGCTTGGCTTACCATTCAAAGTGCCCAATATGTCCATTAACAAATACCATAATGAAGCTAATGCTTCTTACCTGTGTTTCTGGCTCAATGCGTAAAATTATTACTCGGCTAAGCTGTGATAGTGCCTATACTATAAAAGTTGCTTTAGAGATAATGACTTGTTACAGCCTGTTATTTTTGCATTCCGGAATTTTTAATAGCTTTTAATTATTTGAATAACAAGCAACATTACCTTTTAGTTATATTAATTTTACTTGAAATACTTGTTGGTTTATTTATGATTTTATTAAATCTTTCTTAACGCCAAAAAGTACTAACGAAAATTTAACGACTGTTGTTTTATTACACAAAATCTTCTATTTCCTTTTCTTTATTAAAAGCTTTCATATGCAGATTAACTATAATTAATTACAAGCCAGCTTTGTTAATTTGTAGATCTATATTTCCTAATTGTAATGAACAAAACATATGCAGAGACATATAGAATTTCAGCTCTAAAGAGTGTCAAATAAAATTGAAATATTAACAGCAAAATGCAAATGAAAGTTACTATTATTTATCATCGTTTTTCCCCTACATCTGCATATCACTCTCTATCTCTCTCTCTCTTCTTCCTTGTCTTTCAAACAGTCCATCTCTATTTATCCGCTACTAACTTTAACAAGTACTCACACTTGAACATTATGAAGATTAATGCTTACATAAACACTAATTGGTAACCGCATATGACTCTTATGAGTTGACCTGGCCTCAAACTAGAACACGGTTATCTCATTTGGCTGCATTTTCACGGCTTTTGGACAGCTGAGTAATGCCACAAATTATGTGGCAAAAAGCCGGAGGCTTCTTACCAGACTGACAGTGTTTGCAAAAAATAAAGTAAGGTCTGCATTTAGGCTACTCACCCATCAAATACTTGAAGCGCAAAATATAAAACATAAAATATGATTAAGACATATAAATCCAAATACCCCAAAAAATAAGTATAGAAAAGGAGAGGAAAGGAAAGGAGAGGAAAGCAAAGAAAAGAGATTGAAGGGAAAGGAAAATTATAGAAATATAGCCAACGTTAGCAGTTCAGACAGCCGAAGCATCCAGAAGTAGGCTACACAAATTTGATATGATTGGTTTTAGGTTCGGTTTATGAATTTGGGTGCCTAGGCAAAGGGCTAACGAAGCAGACGAAGGGGAATAAGTCAGAGAACAGGGAAAAATGTTGGCCCGAAAACTGACCGCTCATAAATTACAACAATATGAAGGCAGCAACAACATGGCAAGCATGGCAATGAAATCAACGAACGCATTTTGGGCTATACACAAATGAGCAAATATCAGAAGCTATAAAACCATTTAGTCAGATGAGCGTGAAATTTTTTTATGGCAATTTTGGCTCGGATCTACTGTGGCTTTAAACAAACGATAAGCGTTCAGACCACAAATTTTGGCAACAACTGTGCGACGTTTTATGAGCCTGCCACGCCCACATAGCACACAGGAGGAGCAACTACAACAACTACAGCAACCAGCAGTCGAATTTTTGGGGCAACGTTAAATAACATTTAAATAGTGCCACAACACGTGCAAGGCCAAGAGGAGTACACATGAAAGCAAGGGGAATGTTCAACTTGTGGCAAGAAAGCTTTGCCAGCCACAACGGGTAGAATTTTTGGCGGTTACACTTGGCTCCTCGCCTGCGTGTTAAGCCTGTCCAGCTGCTGTTCTCTGCTGTTCCATGGCCAGGAATAACGCGTTTGCTGCCTGCTTATGATGCCAGCAGGAATTAAATTTCATTTAATGTGTCGACAGCGGCAAAAACTTTGTGCACACACATGTGCTGGCCAACAACATTTGATGATAACAAAAGCAGGTCAAAAGTGTGAGAAGCTGACCTTCCCCCTTTCCCCTTCCCTTGTCAAGTCCCCATCTTAAAGCGAAACCAAAATGCCACCCATCAAAGGAATTAGGTTGCTGCTGTTGTTGCCTGTGGCCAGGCTGCCAGAAAAATTATGATTATTTTGCGCAATTAACCCAAATTATATATATTTATGTAGTGTAGTCTGAGATTCGCTCGAAGGTCGTCGTCGCTTTGTGGTCATTTAAGTGCTTTAATTGTGGGTAAACATCTGTTGTTATTATGGCAAAGGAAGAAACATAAACATTGCTAATGGGAATTGAGGAACTGCCGTAAAACGAGCTCGTCCAACTGTTGAGACTTTACAATTGTTACAACATGATGTGAAGCCTATGTGAGAGAGGTTTAGGTTTTGAAGAGAACAAAGAATTGGGACTTAACTTTAGGGAAAAGTAAGAAGCGATCAGAGAGGGAAAACTAAGAGTACTACTAATTGAGTTCGAATATTAACCATAGCCATAAGAGATCCATTATTTGGCATTCATTTGTTTCCTTACCTTAAAAATCAAATATAAATTTAAAGAGAACTCCCAGTTGTAGATGCTAGCAACCAAATCCTAGACGTATCACAAATTAAACACAATATAATAAAATAAAAGTTTAATAACCTTATTACGAGTCCATGTCGAAACATGTGTATGCATATGTCTAAGTTTATTATTGCATAATTCGCTCAACTCGATTGCTGCAATTTATTTTTATGTCTAAGCCTTCGTTTTTATGGCACTCGACGAAGCATATCCTCACCCTCACCCCCCTTCACCACACCGCGGTTGACTTCTCTTCAGTTGATGCGACATTTAGCCCACTTTTACAGCTCGACCTCATTGCCAGCGATTTTCCGCTGTCCCAGGCGGCGTATGCGCAATATTTCAGTTTGCTTGTTGCTTATGGCTTGCGTCTCTTGTGTGTCGCCGCCATCGTCATAATCATCACAATGATCATAATGATCATCATCTCGTCATCTCTTCATCTCCATCATCATATTCACAACTTAACGTCCACTTCTCCGTCAAACAGGCCGTAAAGTGGCATTTCCGTTGTCGTTCTTCGTTGATTCGTTTCGTTTCGTTCGTTCGTTCGTTTGGTTTGTTTCGTTCGTAGCTTGTGCTCCTTTTTGTATGCAGCATAAAATTAAATTATTTGTTGCATAAGCCGAGCAACCATCACCGCCCACCGCTCACGCCCACATTCACATTCCCTGCCCACTACAAAAGTCAACCAGCTATGCTGCAAAGTGCTAAGCCATGAGAAAGTGTGCACTTGAAGCGACACAAGCCGCATGCTACATAACCCATGACCACGCCCACTTTTTCGGTAGGCAACTATCGTTGTCGTTGTTGTTGCCGTTCCCGTTGCCATTGCCGTTGTCGTTGTCGTTGTCGGCGGCAGCACATTATTATACTTTGAGCGGCTCCGAAATCAGGCAAAAACTTTCCGTTTGGCCGCTGATGCTGTTGCGTTCATTTTCCGCTTTTTCCATTTTTCTTTCTTTATATTTGTCATAACAGAGGGGCCAAAAGGCGTCCCCAAAGAGGGCAACAGTTTTTCCACGCGTTGCACTTTTCAACGTGAACGTCGCCTTCGTTTTCATTACATTTCGTTTCATTCATTTATTCTGTCGCTTGCTGCTTTCATTCATTTCGGACTCGACGATTTAATTCGACTTTCGACTCTTTGCCTCTGTATCTCTGAGTCTCAACTTGCCTTTGGCAACAAAGGATACAACCTTAAAGTTTGGTATGACGAATATGCTATACACTTGGTGCAACCTTCTTATATAGATTATAATAGATCATTACATATTAAAATAGATGTAGATAAATAAAATCTAGATTACATTCTTCATATAACTGAGCTTTCTTAAAGAACTTTAACTTGTCTCCTAGTTTCAATTCCAATTAAATTTACTTACTAATCAATTACTGTATTTTTATTTGATTTCAAAGTACTTAAAGATTTGTTCTTTCAGCTTCGTTGACAAACGTCGAGAGAGTGCTGTACTACCCTTATCAAAGAGTATACAAGTAAACTCACCAAAACCAATGGCGAACTCTTTGTATAAATTTCACGGCTCGCCTGATGGGTCCTCCGCCAGTTCTGCTCGTCTGGTTCTGCGTTTGTTTTTCGAACTCACCTGAGAGCTTGTACCATCCCAATTCTTTTTTTCGTTAAAGCAGCCGCAATTTCCACTGCTCATTTGCATTTTTAATGAAACCGTATAAATGGGCAAAGAGGATATGGCGACCGTAAGTACGAAGGCAAATTATGAGCCAAAAGCACAGTTTTTTTTTCTTCTCAGTTTCACACACATGAGGATGTCAGAGAAATAAATATACGAGTACTCCATATCCATATCCAGGTCCAGGTCCAGGTCCCACTCCAAATTGTCAAGAGGTCGTCCCTTTTCGCGACTGCGAATTTGTGTAACCAATAAATGCATCACATAATTTACATAGCCCTCTTTATTCTGGACTTAAAAGCTTATTCCAATTCGAAGCTTCAATCATTCTGACCATCTGCCAGTTTCAACACAATCTTTGTCTTGCGGTCTTGCAACACTTGCAGATTTATGTGACCGCAAAACTTTGCAGCAGAGCATAAATTAATGTTTAATTGATGAATTTATATGAGACTGTGGCCTAAGCACATTTTTGCTTTATTTTAACAGTATTTCATTAAGTTAATGAACAAAGTGTCGATGGAGAGAGAGAGAGAGATTTTGAGTTTATGCAATTAGTTCTTTGGATTTTGTGTTTATGAATATGTCTGAATTTTCGTTAACAAAATTCAAATCTTTTGGATCTAAAAATGCAATACTCTTCTTATAGCTTTTGATTTTTAGTCGCATAAAAATAACGGCTTCAGTTTGAATAAGCTGCACAAGCAGTGCAATTTAATAGCGGTGAGTAAATTTTCAAAGCAGTAAACTTTGAGAAGCAGTGCACTGCTTGTCATGCTTGGTGACAGTTCACTGCTTTTACCAACAGCCCCCAAACTGTAAATTAAACTAAAACAATTGTTTTAAATAATACATTTTAATTGTAAATTAGATTAAATAAAGGGGATCATTTTAATGGTGTTCGTACCCTCCGTTGGTAGAATTTTTATTAACTATTTTTAATTTTGAAAAGGCGCTTGAAACGAACGGCATCTTAAAAGCAGATTGATGTGACGTCACAATTGACGTATTTCCTATGAGTTGCCGTTCCCGGGATATTTGTATATTTTTTATGAAAAAATTAAAGAAATCTAACTTAATAATAATAATATTTATTTTAAAGTCAGAAATATGTGATTTTCCAAAACTTTTAACTACAAATTAAGAACAACCATTTTTGATCAAATATTTATTATAAATTTAAGCATTTTGTGTGACTGTTGCTCAAAAAAAGTAATTTTATAACATTTTAATCGCTTTATTAAGAAACATTGGATAATGAAAACAATCAGATTTTTTTGAATTACCGTTTTTATTGGCTTAAAGTATATTATTTATGCAAAAGAATATTCATTGAATTCACGTTTGAATGTTTATTGCTTGTCTTTTATTTACATTTAAGCTAATGTGCCTGCGGATCACACTGTAAAAGCCGCACTATAGAAGGATCACTTTTTGCACCTTCAATAAATTCGTCCAAGCTTAACTTGCCATCTTTGTTTCTATCCATTTGTCGAAAAATTTTATCTGTCCTTTTTTCAGGTGTGCTTTCATCTTCCGGCATTTTCATAACCGATCCAACCATTTTATATATTGCCTGAAAATTCAATTTTAATAATAATATTAATATTTGTATTTTTAATATATTTTTATATATACATTCAGTATGTGAACTAAATAGTAATGGATGTTGATTTTTAATGGGCACACTTACCGTAACAATTTCAAGCATTTCCTGCCTAGATATGTATCCGTTTCCATCCAAATCGTACATTGAAAAAGCCCATTTCAGCTTTTGTTCCAATTTTCCGCGCGACGTTACACTTAATGCGCATAAGAACTCTCTGAAATCTATGGTTCCATCTCCATTTGCATCGAAAGTTCTAAACACGTGCTCTGCAAACTATAAATAAAATATATTTACGAAATATTAGAATCAATAAAATAAATTTTTGTAGACACTATGCTGTCCATAACTAACTCCATAATTTATATTTAAATTAAATAAAGAATGTTAAGTTTAAGTTCTGAAAAGTTTACTTATCTGTGGTACAACGCTATTTAATTGATAATTTATTGATTTATATAATACGATATTTGAGAAACAGGATACTATACCTTACTTGCATCGCCATATGGAAAAAAGTTTCCATATATTTTTTTAAACTCCTCTACTGACAAATGTCCACTTGGACAGTCTTTTAAAAACCCCTTATACCATTCTTGAATTTCAGCATCTAAAAACAGAAAGAAGAAAACAATTTAATTGTTATGCTTCGTCACTAGAGTCACTGCTGACCACAAATAACCTTAAAAAAGAAGCTTTTCTTACCTGTAAACTCTGTATTCTGTTTCAGATCCTCCAACACTTCAGGTTTGAGTTTACTATTTTGTTTCCCCATTTTTAAAATGTGATATCATTATAGTTGTTTCTTGAAATAAAAGTAAAATTTTAAGTATAAGTATAATTCTTTTCACCCATTAATAAGCACAAATTTATTTTAAATAAATAAAATAATAAATAAACCAATTTGTGTCCTCTACTTTTTTTTAAATCCAGTTAAAAAATTTAATACATACCGTATATATATCCATATTAGGTTAGAGATTCGATCTGTACAGCTGATAATTTTTGATGGATCGTTTCCAAGGCAGCTATATGATGCAACCACTTCCGACAAACATGTTCTGAAACAAAAATAAATAAACATATTACTTTACTTTGCTTAAAACTGAGTGACTAGCTTGTCTAAAAACATCAGGGAATAATCACTTTCAAAAGGTGTTTAACACAGATAGTTTTTACATTGTTTCTGGAGGACTACATCTGACTGATGAAGTCTAAATGGTAGATTTGCAGGTACATATCTTCTCTATGCATTCGATTAACCTGTATGCAGGGTATACAACAGTCGAGAAATTTTGTCTTTTTCTCAGCACTGCATATTTGAGCTCATAAGATATTTATACTGCATGCAATTAGCCGTCATCTCATGTTACATAACTCTAAAACCATCTGTAGGTGTGTAAGTGTTGTTTTTGATCTCTTGCTTCTGTTTGGAAGCAATTACTTCAGTATATAAGTAGTATATAGATTCTTTCTTAAGTGTTTTTTTCTTTAATCAAAAGATATGTTTGGCAACCTTAATAGACCCATTGTGACGAATTACAAAAATGACTCCAATAACCCGGAATTGCAGTTCAAATTTTCAGAGAGAAAAATGAGAACTATAAACATGCAAACACATTATCTACACCAAATGCAATGATGTTTAATATTTTTATATAATTTTAGTATAAGAAATATAAATTAAATATTTATACATTTCATTACTGATTTCATCAAATACACACATATTATGGAGTATAAATATTTAAGGGGCCAGCATCTTAGACAACTCTTCATCCTGCAAACATCCTTTCAAAAATTCATCTTGTGTTAATTGACCATCGTTATTTTCATCCATCTTAGCAAATATATTTTTAGCACGTTCCTCAGCAGAGTCAGCGGGACGATTTGATGAGCATGCACCTAGCATATCATAGATTGCCTGCAAAATGTAATTGTCAGTATTTAATTATATTGTGGAAGTCAACTAAATTAATCTCATTTACAATTTATTGTTAAAAAAGATGATACTAGAGCTCGATGCTGGATGTAGTTTTTGGTATGAAGTAATAATTAACTCTGAGTCGTGGGCGTACTTTAACCCAAATAAATCAGTTCTGTTCTGTGCTTTATAAGTAACAAGTATAAATTAAGTGTCACTGAAAATATGGACAAATGTAGTGCTAACTTTATCTGAGCAGAAGCTGTTGTAAATTTAGAAGTCAGCGTTTCAGGTGTAATATTATATCGACCACCCTACATTAGTGTCCTGGTGTTTATAACTTGATATTAATTATTCGGAAAAAGTTGGTATGTATCTCAATCTTTATATTACAGAATAAATCAAACTTCTATTTCGAAATTGAATTTAAGGTGCAAAAATAGTCACAATTCAATGATTTTCAAATCGAGGATAGTTAGAAACGGTATGGAATGTATTTTAAGTACCTGAACAATTTTAGTCATTTCCTGAATATCAATGACACCATTCCCATCGACATCATACATTCGAAAAGCCCATTTTAGTTTTTCTTCTGGTGTGCCGCTAGATGTAACGTCTATTGCGAGTAAAAATTCCTATAAAACAAAGATATATAAACATGTTAAATTGAATAAAATGCATTAATGTTTACATATAACAATTGTAATCAAGTAGATTTAAACTAAAAAAATAAAACATATGTATATAATTTCTGTGATAAAATTATAAACTTAAGACCTTAAAGCTAATTTCATCATAAAATTAGTAAATTTAATAACTGCATAAAATAATATTTACATTTAAAAATATTATAATAAGAAAAAAGTTTCTTTATGCATTATGATACACAATACACGAATTTGGCCTGAAGGTACTTGACCTACTTAGCCCATGAGCTCTTAGTTTAGGTCAGTATTCTATTGTTATAAAGAAATGGTTTTAAATGTATTTTCTTAGGAATTTTTACATGATTGCACTTTCCAAGAACATTCCTTTAATAGTTGTACTTATAATAAACTAGTCGGAAAAGGGTATAGTCGAGCTATCACGACTGTGAAGGACCCTGTACTTAAGTATGACTGATTCTTGAATAGTTTAATCGAAATGTGATGCAATTTTTGGTGAAAATTGGAAGTACGATATGTAGAAGTAGTTCAAGATTGGTTGGTCTAGCTTTTAGATTCTCTAAATTTTTGGGTGTTCATACAGACGAGGATGATAATCAACATGTTACTCTGTTACCCTGTTACTCCTTTTGCTTTTCAGACTACTCTTTAAGTACTTTAAACTTCTAAATAACTGAATATTACACACTGTGAACCCTCTCAGTATCTATAGTATGAATAAGTATTTAATTTTTATAATAATTATATCGAACCATTTGTTGAATTTTATTAAAAATTGCTGAAGACGTTCTGAATGATTTTTAATATAAACTTAAATAATTTTAATTTTCAAAAATAATAAAGTTTTTGAATTATAAATTATGTTAAAGAAAAATAATTTACCTTAAAGTCGATATAGCCATTCTTATCCATATCGAATGTACGGAAAACGTGGTCACAAAACTCTTCCGCATTTCCAGACGGGAAAAACATCTTATACATGTCAACGAATTTTGCAGGAGTCAAACGACCATTGGGACAGTCTTGCTATATGTGAGATATTAAGGCGTATCGTTATGTCTTAAATCACATATAGATGTATATGAATTTGTGCAACTCACCTTAAATCCTTTGTACCATTCTTTTATAGTAGCCTCATCATATCGGGTGTGGGTTTTTAAAAACTCCATATCTTCTTTTGTTAGGCGATCTTTACTACTTAAGCACCCCATTGAATATGCAGTTTTTCACTTATAACAAGTTGATATTTGAATTTGATTTTAAATGTAATTTATCAATAATTAGAGACTTCGAAATCAACTCTTCTTTACTCTATTACGCGCGTTTCTCAATGCTTTATTATAAGTTGTTAAACGTTTAAACAATATTAATTTGATGTTAATAATATTGCACTATTTGTATGATATGTATTAAATTGATTTATAATATGTACATAGCATTTTATTTCGAGTACTCTACAAAAGTTTTATTTTACTATTAACCAAGTAAGCTGTTAACGCTAAGTGAACCGAAGGAATAAAAGAGGTTGACTGATGCGCATGCGCAAAAATTATCTGTATACAGCCTGATTATTGAGTTACCATTTTTCTGTACACTGCAGTAAATTGTTATTCAGGTCCATAGGGTTGCCAACCAGACTTTTCAACTTCATAATTGTTCCGTTTCTCTAAAGTTGTTATTCAATAATTATATTTTTTGAGCCGATTATATTTTAATGCTTCAAGTCAGCAAGTAAGTTAAAAATAAGTTAAAATTGTACATAATATAAATAAGAGAAGGCTGTTGTAAGCAGGTGTATCGATATATCGAAACAACAAGATGTGTTGGATCCCTTTAAATATTTCAGTCAAGTTCGTAGATAATGGTCTCCATAATATTTAGAATAATAAGGAAAATAGAAGGAACAGGACGTTTACACAAGAGGGATGGAGTAAATATCGATATTTAGCAATGCGGGCAGTTATTAAAGGATAACCGACTTCAATAATATTAAAAAAAAAAACCTAAAACTTGATCCTTATGAAATGGTTTGTTTATGCGAAGCATCAGTTATCTGGGTCCGCTTAATTTCATTTCATATGTACTTATGTTCAACTATCGGATGTCGGTTATATTGGAAAGTCCTTAAACGGACACAACATCTCAAGCGAATAGCTTCTTCTTTTTTTTATCCGATCGTAATGTTAAAACACATTGAAAGTTGCTTTGTTTTTTTATTTCAAGTGTGTCAAGTGTGTGTTTTAAGTTTATTTATTTAAAACCTTCAACTATGAAAGGTTAAACATGATAGACAGACCCGGTGGGATTATCTTATAGCATTTTCTTAAGAAGCTGCTGATATAAAATAATACTAACCTCAGCAACTGCGGCTAGAAGAACCTTAGTTCAAGTTACAAATAACGAAATGTTAGAGATTGACTTATAATAATAAATTAGAGTATTATAATGAGCTCAATTCGTAGTCTTATAGACATTGTAGTTGTTAAAATTAGTGCACTTGGCTTAAGGCAGCGTCACTCGATAGGCATGCAGGACACCAAAAAAGAAAGATTATCTTCGGCAAGTAAAGATTTAATAATATCATTCCTATTACTACTATATGATACTATAATCCAATTCACCCGCTTCAGACATATCTACACTTGTACTGTCTGCAGCAAAGAGACGGACTTGAACCAAGTTTCAACAAGATATTTAAAAAAAAAATTGCTTACCGACGCTCAGACGGACATCGACTTAGACTTTGACCAGGCAAATTAATAATTTATGGGTCTTATACCTTACCTCCTTACCTTACCTCTGAATAAAATTATAACACCTTTGGCAAGGGTTTAACTAGATTCCATCTCTCCTGACGTGAGTCCTAGTTTGAAGTAGTCCCTGAGATCGATGTGTCTCCACAGACGTAGAGTAAGACACACAAATCTATCTTACTTTATATGTATAGCTTTATCTCATATCTGATTGTCCTCAAACTCATTTTCAAACGATATTTTCAGAATAGTTCTTATGACAGTATGCAATTTTGATGGTTTCTTCATTTTACAATTAAGCTGAATTACGCATAACGCAAATTATATTCAATTATCATGGGTGAAAATTAAGCAATACAATATTCAATACTTTACAAAAAGCAGAGCAGTATTTCAAGTCTTGCCACAACGGGCAATTCCGGGTAGTACATAGACATACACATAAATTTAAAACATATACAAAAAAAACTAAGATCGTAGCTTCCACAAAATTTTTTGCGATGACCGAATACTTTGCTTTTGATAACTTTCTATAGAGCATTTATTAATTTTAGAAACCTCGAGTGGCTCTGTTAAAGACTTTCGAGAAATTAGATCACGATGGGTGCGCAACATTTCATCGTTATCACCATTTATGGATAATTCCAGCAGGTGAATTGCTTATTTGAAAGGTTATCTATAGTATCTCATATCGCAAATTAGTTTGTTATCGATGTACATTTTTGTATTTGTACGAGTATATAACATAAATGGCTTTCAATAATCTCTATACATAGCATAAATACATTTACTACTCACATTGTATGCCTCGGAAATGGTTTGGAGACCCTGAAATAAAAATCAAATATATTAATATAAATGCAATAAATATTAAATATACTTATAGTCATGTGATATTTTGAAAGCTAGGATAGAGTTCAATCATTTAATATAATCAATCTCAAGCATTCCAGGGAATAAGTATATTTTAGCAAGGCACATCCACTGCATACCAATATGTTCGCTACGCTACAAACTACAAAAAGTTGTATCTTTCCATCTAGAAGTGCTTTGATCTAAAAAAAAAAATAAAATCTAAGAACCGGAGGTTGTCATTCGACTGCTTCTGTATGTAATCTACTCAGAACTCAATAAGCCATCGATTCGAGAAATGTGAGTTTTAAGGTGTCAAGTTCGGAGCCAAAGTTTAAATATAGTTTGCCATAAAACAAACTATACTAACAAACTAAGCTATCTTAACCAAAATCACTGATTGTGTATATGAAACAGTCTGATATATTCTTTCTAAAATTGGATGTCTATATCATATATAGTAACCATTGGAACAATCAAATGCAAATTAACCTTTAGTATGAAAACTTTGTTGGCAGACCAGGCATACTGGATTCTTATCGCCAAATCTGGCCTTTTCCTACCAAATCTATTCGTCTTTCCGGCAAATCTGAACATTTTCCCGCCAAAGCGGAAACATTTTAAAACAGAGGGCAGTAGGAAAGTATTTCTCATTTCTAGTACACATTTCTACACCGCGTTTCAGCGAGCGTAGCGAACCGAGGATTGGCAAACGAAGACATCTGATCAAAAGAACAATACACACAAGGTAATCAATATCATTTTCTACACTAGTTTAAAATACATTTTAATTTTGTTTATTGCTTTATTTATGTAAAGATTTCACTGTAGAATATATGCATTTCCATATGGTTTAATAAGTTTGATTTTAATGAAAGTTATTTAGAAATTAACATACTAAATTTACTGTCTCTAGCATTTATAAGCTTCAAGATTAAATCAGCTATACAGGCGGATAATGCCAAAATAGACTCAGTAGTTGACGCTGATCTAGAAAATTAGCATTTTCTTTATAGACTCTTATATGCCTTCTAATGTTAACTATGTACACTTGCACAATATTACACGGCTTTTGAGCACACATATTATACACAGTTTTAAAACAATAAAACAATCCAACATTGCTGCTAAAGACGAAACAGCCTCCGTCTATGTATGTATGTAGAAGGATTGATATACGTACATACAAATATACATATGCACTTAATTATGTCAATGCATATGTAAATACATATATACACATGTAATTTTATCATTATCACAAATAGAAAACAATAACACATTACATTTTTATGCAAAAATATAAGCACACAGATACATATGTATCTACCTTACTTTTAATATAGGAATAAACAAAACTGCATACATTCACAGCAAACACTTCTTATATACGAATATGCACTTATATTCCGACCGAATTACAATTCCTACCTGAAAATGTTATACACTGTCCATAAAATTATTGCTGTACATTAAGCGAAAGCGGTTTTATAATTTATTTAATAGCAAAATAATCCCTCGAGCAAAACACACAATCAATACAATCATATGGGGTGGCTTTCGGGATATTTGTCATCGATATATCGATATTTGAAAAGTTGCTTTCGATATGATTTAATTCATTTAATTTCGATATTTTACAAGAATTCTTTTAATTAACTAATTAATAAATACAACTTAAAACCAAATACCTATTATCAAATTTAGTGTACAATTCGAACTATATTTATATGCTACTTTCACATTGCGCCACAGAGCTTGGCACAAGGAATTAGGGGTGCATCTGGGCCTCACAATCGGCAATCAAATTTTGGAGCTCAGCTTGGGCACTAAAATCGGTAATTTAAATTTCGGAATTGTTGTCCAAAATATACTTACCTCGGACTGGTCACTCTAAACTTTGGTATTGTCTTCTAATTATTAATTTAATTTCTAAGGTATATGAACGAGCAGGCAAGCTTGCTGATTTTCGAATCTGCAAGCTCTGTATTTAACAATACTAATGGTTTCGATATTTACTTTGCAAATCTGCTTCATTAAATAGTTTTTTATTGTAACTTATCAGAATGGCTTCTGTAACACCTGTGTTAAATGTAAATAACCTAAAATTTATTATATTTTCTGAGAAAATATCGAACATTAATCCAATTATTGATAGCATTGTTTTGGTGTACAACATGTTTAAAGCTTAAATAGAATTAAACAGAGATCCTCATTTGAAACACTTTACCTGAAGATCTCTATTACTCCGGCTTTCAGAAATTTAGTCTTTGGTCTACTAAAATGCAGTCCTCTGTTTCTATTAATTTACCCTATGTACTTGCAGGGTAGAATCCTAATACCGTTTTATTGAGCGATATTAAGGTGGTACCTATGAATTAATATATATAATGTGGTTCTATGGATTGAATAAAAAGTTTTTTTTTTACAAAACGTTTGTTAAGTGTTTGAAACAAAGCTGCAAATCAATCCTGAACTGCCCCTTGTAAAACCTATTCGGTTTAAGTTTTTTAGGTAACCAGTCAAACCAGAACCGTTTCTTAAAAGAGTTGGGTTCGAAAATATATAATAATTGATTGAATCATAATTTTCGCTAGATTCCCTTTAAATAAAAACTGGAGAAATTTGTATTAAACAATTTTATTGAATTAAAAACTAAGAGGCAAAATGCTTTAAACCCTACAAATTATTTATTTTATTTGTAATTTAGACAATGTTTAAATTTCTAAATAAAGTCTGTTTAATAACCAGATAAATTTAGTTATGCTTTTAAAGACTCCCTTTTCAATGAGCACATTGCCAATGTCAGACCAACATGCTTTTGACGCAGAACCATGATAATTTTTGTATGAATTAAAGCATTTTACCTAACCAATTGTTACTCAACAAATGTACGTCTGTATTCGTTTATGTTTAAGTACAGTTATACATACACACACGCCGATACATAGTATGTACATATGTTGACAAGCAATCTGAAGTCTTTTATTTGTGTTTCAACCGTCAAGCAGTAACATCCTCATTTTTCAAAGCCATTAGTTTAATTTTACTATTGTGAAAATGCGATTCTTGGGCCTTAATATGTTGCCTAAGGCTCACACGCATTTAAGAAAATTGAATGCTTTCCGTAAGTTTAATTCTAAAGTACATAATCTATTGTGTGTATGTACCCATATACACATTTAGGCATATTTATGTACATATCACTACAAGTTTTATATAGTTATATATATAATACAAAACCTATCCAATGTGTGCATATTGTGTGTAAATTTATAGAGGCTAGTCTTGTGAAACCCTATTCTACAACCTCGGAGCCCAAGGAGCCGGTTGTACGAACGAAGACAATTCCCGGACCAAAATCAGCGGAGCTTAAAAATCAACTGGGTGCAGTTCAGGTACGTAAATAATATTTAGTGCAGAATAAAATATATATACATATACGTATGTATGGATGTATATTGCTGCTGGAATAATCCCTGTGCCAAACGAAAATTCTAGTTGCTCACAACCTCATAAGAACATTTACCATGCAAGCTGTGCGCCTTGAAAAATCGTTAGCAAATCCTGCGTCTGTTATCCTATGTAAAATATTTGAATTCTTTAGTGGACGCATAATATATAAAGCTAAAGTCCCTTTTGCAGAAACCGCATATATATCGCATACATATCGGTAATATTCGCTTTATTGCACCATACTTAACACATACTGAAGTTTTATAATATGCAATAAATGCACAATGACGATAATTGCAGCAATTTATGTGTCAAAGTTGGATGTGCAATTGGGCATATTTATTCTTTTGCACTTAGGATTCTATAAATATACCCTGTAATTACAATGTATGTACATATTTTCTTGATATTGACTGGCCGTCCGTCCGACTTTATGGATAAGAGTGCTAAATTTGTAATTTATACTCTTGTATAAGTTTATTTGGTAGTTATAGATGTCACGCCACTTCGCCCTCAAATCAATAAAAACGCACTTCAAGAGTAATTTAAAGATACAGATTTCAACTAGTGTTGATTGTCTTTCAATCAGTCAGAATATATATGCACAGTATATACATATTTACATTTATTATTGTCGATATCATACTTTTTTACAGAGTACTGGAACTGTACAATATTTTGCTGATTATGAGAAATCCATTGGAAACTATATTTATGATGTAGATGGAAATATTTTACTTGATGTTTACACACAAATTTCGTCTGTTCCGTTGGGTTACAATCATCCAAGACTCCTAAACCTTTTCAAGGATGATAAAAATGTTAAAAGTAAGCAATATTTTTATTCATTTTGAATGAACATATGATTACAAAATATAATTTTTATTTTTTAGCGCTCATCAACAGACCTGCTCTTGGCGTGTTTCCTGGAAAGGAATGGCCAGAAAAGCTTCAATCAATTTTGATGAATATTGCCCCAAAAGGATTAAACAAGATCACTACAATGATGTGCGGATCGTGCTCAAACGAAAATGCTTTCAAGAGCATCTTTATTTGGTATGTACTGCTACGGATACCTCTTAATTTTTAGACCCAGTACTTTAAAAAGTACAAATGGGTCTATTAAGTTTGTGCAAAAAAAATGTGCGTAACAGGCAGAAGGAGGCGTGGCAGACCCCATAAAGTATATATATTCTTGATCAGCATCAACAGCCGAGTCGATATAGCCATGTCCGTCTGTCCGTCTGTCCGTCTGTCCGTCTGTCTGTCCCTTTTTTGAACACCTATATCTCAGAGACTATAAGAGCTAGAGCCACCAAATTTGGCATGAAGGTTCATCTATATATTGCATTGATGAAGTTTGTTTTAGAATTTTGCCACGCCCCCTCCGCCCCCGTAAATTTGAAACAAAATTTCAAAGTCGAATAACGAAAGCACCTTTAATGCTAGCGACATGATTTTTTTCACACATGATAAACTTTATAGTCCAATCCTGTCCTGAAAGTTTTATCCGGATCGGATAATAAACGGATAGTATACGGCTGATCGAAATTTCGAAAATATGAACACCTAGATCTCAGAGACTATAACAGCTAGAGACATCAAATTTGGTGTGTAGGTTCATATATATCTCCCATTGATCAAGTTTGTTTTAGATTTTCGCCACGCCCCCTTCCGCCCCCGGAAATTGAAATACAAAATTTCGAATTCGAATTGAAGGAGCCCCTTTAATGTTAGCGACTTGATTATTGGTATATATAATATACACTATGGTCCAAACCTGTCCAGAAAATTTCATTCCAATCGGATGATAAACACGGAAGTTATTCAACTAACAATGTTAAAGGCAAAAGGAAGAAGAAGAGACGCTAGCGGCCTCTATGTTTATCAAGTGGCGCCATCTATTGATGGTACGCAACATTGAAGAACAATCTTTAGTGAACGCTTTGCACTCAAAAAGTACTGGGTCTCCTACTGTCGAGCTTGCTCCACTGTAGCTTACTGCATTTTTCATTTAACATTTAAGGCAAACAATTAAGAAACTATCTCCAACTTTTTTATGTTTGCAGGTACCAAAATAAACTTCGTGGAACTACAGATTTTACAGAAGATGAGATGAACTCATGCATGATAAATATGCCACCTGGAGCCCCGAAACTAAGCATTCTTTCCTTCAAAGGCGCTTTCCATGGGCGCACACTAGGAGCTTTATCTACAACACATTCAAAGTATATTCATAAAATTGATGTTCCATCTTTTGACTGGCCTATTGCATCATTTCCGCAATACAAGTATCCATTGGAAGAGAATATAGCGGAAAATAAGAAAGAAGATGAGAAAAGCCTAAGTGAAGTACAAAGTCTCATTGAACTTTATAGTACTAAAGGCAATCCAGTTGCTGGTGTTATCGTTGAGCCGATCCAAAGTGAAGGTGGTGATAATGAAGCTTCCCCTGAATTTTTCAGAGCCCTGCAACAAATTTGTAAGAAAAATGGCGTTGCTCTTTTAATTGATGAAGTTCAAACTGGTGGTGGAAGTACTGGAAAGTTTTGGTGCCATGAACATTTCAACCTTGAGTATCCACCTGATGTCGTTACATTCAGTAAAAAATTGCAGCTTGGAGGGTATTTCCATAATGATGATTTTGCACCGAAACAACCTTATAGAGTTTTCAACACTTGGATGGGAGATCCAGGAAAAGTCATTCTGTTGGAAGAAATATTAAAGGTTATTCAAGATGACCATCTTATTGAAAATGTCAATAAGGCTGGAAAGGTACTAAAGGGTGGATTATTAAGCTTGGAAAAAGAATTTCCGCATCTGTTGAACTCTACTCGAGGACGTGGAACGTTCTTAGCAGTAAACTGCTGTAATACCAAAGTACGAGATTCGATAGTGAACACTTTAAAGCTTCACGGCATTCAAACAGGCGGTTGTGGAGATATTTCCATACGCTTCCGTCCAGCTTTAATATTTAAAGAAAATCATGCCAATATTGTTTTGGATCGCTTTAGATCAGTTCTGAAAACACTTTAAAGTAATAGATTGTTAATAAATGTGCTCTGATTAATAAATATTTGAAACTTTAAAATGTTTTTTATTGTTTTATAATTGATATCTGTTATTTTGTAAAATATTCTTTATTAGAGTGTTATATATAATATAGTTATACCAATTTAAAACTTTTCAAAACTATTATGATATATTCTTCTGCCAAAGAAATATTATGATCCGACGACAGAAGGATATCACTATATCCTGGCTATTGAAGCTTATCCAAATGACTTCTTCTGTCTCTTTACCTTATCAGTACCAATTAAATAGGTTTCATGCATTAGTTGTCAATCAATTTCTCCCTGATAAGAGTTTTTCAAATACCCGTCTTAGTGCTTTCTTCACACATATTTATATAGAATCTACAACTAACAGCCACTGTCAATTTGTTTTAAGACTGAGGTAGTGTCCCATTTAATTTTCCAAAGAGCTAGCTGTAAATCGGACTTTCTATTTCAAGGTTACCATCAAATCAATTTTATTTATTGCATTTTTGTACTTAAGGTATGCACTTTAAGAACTTTAAGATAGCTAAAGTCAACATACAGACAAATATCAAACCAGATTAGTGGGCAGTGGGCAAAAGATAAATCTATTATTTAGGATAAGCACTATATATTTCGATAAACTAATTGTTCATTGATCCGTGATAATGTTCGAGATTTGTCTTTGGCAACAGAAGCGCCTGTTTTTTACATATGTTGATAGACAGTTAATTAATGAATACTTTGAATTGGTAACATTGAGAAATCAATATTTGTACAATACATTTGTAATGCAGTTTATTAAATTAGATTATAAAGCCCTTATCTGCTATTTGTTGAAATATATACGCCAGGCTCTTCAATTAATTAATTTTGTAGTATTATTCCAAGTCATCAATAACGGCTCCAGAAGTTTCTATAATGTTTGACGAGTTATCAATTTGACTCGAGCGTGATCCAGGACCGACCAGTCCATCACTAGATTCAGCAGCCCGATTTCCAAATTCTTGCATCTTTATAATTAACATGGCAAAAACTTGAGCCGGTAGAGATGATTGCAGCACTTGCAGTAGGCGAGCGGGCTGTCCACATACAACGATGGCATTTGCCAAATGCTCGACGCCACTTTCGAAATCTCCGCGGGCTATCAATGTCTCGCCAAGTTGAATTTCTTGAAGGAAATATCTGAAAGGAAAGTATTTCAATTAGTTAATCTTATTACATGTGATTACAATGGTTATTGAATGGTAAGTGGTATGATATTTAGAAACCAGCCACATGTGATGAATCTAGCTGTTATAGTTACTGAGATCGACGCGGTCTTATGTAAAATAACTTGCACAATACTATTACCCCTTTTATTTGCTTGTTTTTCTTTAATGGGCTCAGGCAATAGGAATGTGCTGAGTCATCAAAACATGTGCCCGGTAAGTTCTCCAATTTAGGCCACTGTGCTTATCCTCATTAAAAAGATAATTATAATAGAAGCCGACACTAATTAGTGCGTAATAAACAACAGAACACTGACGATTCAGTGTTCATAGCTTTTGGTGCATTTGTTCCTATCAGTAAAAGTTAAAATGTGATGTTACTTGTATGTTTTTGTGATTCTTACTTGTTTTTAGATTCTGTACCTAAAGTGGGGAAGGCTTGGCAGATCGCATTAAGTATGTATGTACATATGTATAATCTTGTTGACCATCTGTCGGTTCGTCTGTATGAACATCTAAATCTCAGAGGCACCAAGTTTGGTATGTAAGCTCTACTAACTTTTATCCTATATCTTTTAAATTGCAACGCCCTTTTATAAACCATTCACAGGACAAATTACAGAAGAATGTTGGATCGGATATAGACTGTGAATATTTCGCACTTTCCAGTCATTAATCTTACCCACTTCTTTTATGACTCACTGTGCATATCTATGCATACAAATGTTTAACAAACCACATGGCGGTTGTCTGCCGTTTTGGGGAGAACGTAAGCTGTCCCTAAGCTATTTGTAATTATATTTGCACACATCGATTTACCAACAATACTGCACACGCGTGTTTTATGTACTATGTACCCACGTGCATCCTTCATTATGTAATATAAAAGTACAATAGTAAACGATTACCTTTCTATAGCTTCATGGTCATTCAAATTTGGCATTCCCTGTTTGGATGATCCGGTCTTGCGATTGCGGCGACGACCTAAATATATATTTTCTTTGTGAGTTTCATAAATAATATTATTATAGACATTTTCTTACGCTCGCGAACTTTTTTCTTGTAGTCTGGCTCACTTCGACGCTTTTTGTCAAAATAAATGCAATAGCCTATAAAGAGTGTCCCCGCCAGTCCCGCTGCAATCCCGATTGCAGTTTTGTTTATTTCAATCATTTTTTAAGAGAATAAATAAACTTTTCTACGAGACATTAAGATCTAAGGTTTTTTTGCTTTCAGACGCGTGTCAGTTCCAAAACTAGACGGGCTCTTTTGGTGGCGGCGCTAGCATCAAATTCCTTAGTTGCAAAAGTCAACAGCATATTGTTTCTTGGAGCGCTTTTGCGAGGTCCGCGTCTACCCCAAAGTGGCATAGGATTGCCAGACTTCAATAAAAACCTAGTTCCAAAAGTAATCTATTTGATACCTGGAGGCGCTAAGAAACTTGAGAAGGCGCCATCACCGATTTGAAATCTGGCAACAATGTGACCCCACTTCTAACACCCTGTGCTAACACGTATACCAAAGAGCTTTTGACACAGAAAGCAAATCCTAAATTGCACATAGATGGCGCCAGCATACGCTATAAAACCCACTGTATATTAAAAATAAGTAATCGTGTTACTCTGCAATACGCTGCCTATTTAAATAAGAGAATCATTCTTGTACCGCTTCGCTAAAAATTAAATTATATTTAATTTATTAAAAATCCATTAAAGTTATACAAAACTTCTTAATACTTATACAATAGTTGGACCTTCTTTTAAACCTAAATACACCATTTGTGTCACAGAAAAATAAGTAGGAAAATAGTTGTACACAACAAGGAACAATCAGGTAACAATTGTATGTGGGTGTTTTCAGACAACAACAGGTACATTCCTAATGCAACTAATATAAGTAAATATTGGGAAGTTTTTGGAACTCATAAGACGCCTAATACATATAGGATAATAGTAGAAAATCTTATACACAAACCAGATGCAATTAGTTATCCAAAAGTGCCAATAGTCAAGACAAATAAAAGAACCAAGGGAACATGAAGCAATACTCTGAAATTTATGTGACACAAAAAGTACCACTAGTATCAGACAAATTTAAGGACCACATAACAAAGGCGCCAAGAGAAACTGGGGTAATACAGGGAAATTTATGTGATACAAAAGTACTATTAGTATAAGACAACTTAATTGACAAGAGTAACTGGGGTAATACTGGGAACTTAAACATTTTTATAACTTTTAAAGGAAACCAAATGCAAACTACACACGGTATCATCAGTAATTTGTTTGGCGAGACAACTTGGCAAGGAGCTGAGCATGTCTTGGTTAGTTCATTTCCTTTTAAAATATCTTAACTAAAACAAGTTGAGCTAGGTTTTTTAACTTAGACCTTAATTTAAATTTGCTTCAGCGCTATTCTTATCTCTTTTTATTACAAAGAATTTGAGTAATGATAATAATAATTTAATTAAATTTAATTTATCATATCAACAATATTGAGAATGTGAAAAGGGAAGTTATCCAAAAGTATCGTTAGTATAAGACAATAAAAGAACCTACGGAAACCTGTATATTTTGCAGTGTATAAGATGTAAAATAATAAAATTATGCTAACTGGTTCGATGTTGCAAGTTGCAACAGGGGAACAACTGTTAAAAAGAGTGGGCAGCGGGAATTCTGGCTTATTTTGGGAAACTTATTTTTTAAGCAAGAAAATAATTTTTTTTTCAACAAAATAAAACAATTCGAAATTGGATAAATTAAAGCCGCTTCTTTTAAAATATGTCTGTTTTTCCCTTTTCTGGTAAAAAGTTGGCAGCTCTGATTAAAAGAAGTTGTAAACATACTTTTTACCTCTATTCGAACAAACATGTTTGGCTATGTTGTTGTTTATACTGATTTGAAGTTATTCTCTCATTGGTTTGAACTGTTAAAAGAAGTTAGAAAGGTAACAAAATGTTCGGTCGCGTTTGAACACTGAGTAAAAACTCGTAGTTACACAGTCTTTGGCGTAGTTGACCCGTTAACGGTCGTGTGTCGCGGACGCTTGTTAAGTTAATAATTTAACGTACTGTGTACATAATATTCATGTGTGTGTGTGTACATATATGCATTCAAATGTGAATCAGCTCTGATTTAGATCGTAAAAAAGGGGCTATGTTTAACGGTGTTCCAGTGATAATAATACAGATGTGTATGTAAATAAAAGTATGAAAGAAATGTTACAAAGTATTACATACTTACAATAAATACATATTTATAAGCATGTTTGAGTACAAATATGCGAGCGCACTAAAAATTACAAATGTTCATCCTGTTTTACCTTCAATTGGTTGCTTTATTTAAATAAAATCCTGACAAAAAAGCAAATGCAGCATAACTTACATACATACATATAAACGCGGCGAGTTTTATATGTTAACACAAATATACATACATACATAAGTGACGTTCATACATACTTACAAAGCATATGCTCA
Source organism: Drosophila neotestacea (assembly GCA_035044365.1). NCBI lineage: Eukaryota > Metazoa > Arthropoda > Insecta > Diptera > Drosophilidae > Drosophila > Drosophila neotestacea. The sequence goes on from JAWNMD010000292.1 coordinate 441,933, forward strand.
AAAAGAAATGTGCTAAGATTCTTTAATAGTTTTATTAAAGCTAACATATATTAAAGAATTATTTAATACATATTTTTATATATTTTGGATATACATATGTACATATGTCAGTAAACATAAAATGTTTCACAATTGTGAGAAATGTATTATTTAAGGCCGACTTTATTGTCTGGCAACGCCAAGATCGTCAAGTGTGTGAAAAATTAATCGATAACTGCTGATCCCCAGCTCAGAAATGTTACGTGCGCTTAAATTGTTTATTTACGTTTTAAAATGAATTAATTTCAACAATAAACGAAACAAAAATAAGCCAATAATGTGAAATGTGTGTCATATACCAGCTTGTACCATGGGCGAGACAAATTTAATTGTTTAAAATCTTAAATAAACCAAATCAAGTTTACCCAAGTTCCCACTGCAATAAAAATTGCTTTGCTTAAGGTAACTGTGTGTCATCAAAGTGCTTCTGCATTCAATTCATTCTTTAAATGAGGCAAAATAATAAAGAAAAATAAATTAAAGCTATGTACGTGAGAACAAGTGCATGTTTAAATGTTTAAATTTGTTTATGTACTATGTATGTCAATAGATACTAAATACATACATAGACTGGTGTAATCCAGTGTTGCTTGTGTGTGTGTTAGTGCTTTGTTAAGAAAATTGTTATTAAGTGGATTACACTTGAGTTTAATATTATGAAAATCAAAATCGATTACACTTACTGATTTCCACATCGTGGAGTTGTGTTTTTTTTAAACAATTGCAAAAATATAATGTGAGATTTGAAGTGGCTTGCCTAAAATCAAAAAGGTTTCATTCATATTAAAGTTGCTTATTTGCGTGATAAAAGCATTTATGGATAATGTGTGTGTGTGTGTTAATTGCCAATCAGTTAGGATAAAGATTTTTATATGTGGGAGTGTAACTGCGAATTTGTGTTAGTGCTAAACCTGGACACGGAGTGCCTTCTGGTCAAAATATTTAACCTGTTTGTATACAAACACAAGAAGATTAAAATACGTATATAAAAACGACCCATAATTATGTTGCGAATTTTGATGAATGAAGGCATGTGGGCTCTTAAACAATCACGTCCGTCTCGTGCCTAAAAATCTGAAAGCCCCTAAAATTAATTAACTAAAATGATCAACAGTCCAAACAAACGTTTGTTTAACATTTTTCAGCACATGTTTGTTTAATTAAATTTAAATAAAGCCTAAATTGTTTTGAGAAAATCACAAAATAATAGTTGTGACTAGCGCAATAAATAATAAATAAATAGTAAATATTTATGTATTTCCTTGTAGCGTTAGAAAAACAATTCAAATAATTCAAATTCAAAGTGTTGTGAGTGATTAAGTTTGTGAATTTAACAGTTTTTCGTATACTATATTTTCCTGATTTTCTTTTCCTCCTTTTTTGAATAGTGTTTAGAGTTTAATCGCAGCTTCGCTAGGTTTTTGTATTTTTATTTTAGAGTAATTTTGAAACGCTGAGTTGAGTTTACTTCTGAAGTGTATTCTGTGTAGTGTTGTTACTGCGAATCAAAATAGTGTATAGCGTGTCATAATATCCTTGGGATTCATGGTTTCCTTGAGACTGCTAGAAATCGTCTGCATAGTTACCGAACGTCCATGAACATCGCTGAGTGTATATACCTGATAGGGGAAAGCATACGCAGGGTAATGGCAGCAAAAAGCATTGCAATGCATATGAAAAAGTTCTGATAGCCAGCGTAAACGGTACGGTGAAATGACCTAAGGCTTCTCAAGAATATACAGCTCCACGCCCTGCCAGAATGACGAGCATATGACCGACTTGATGATACAGAATTTAAGCAGAAATTTCATAAATTCTAGTTACATTATAACCGCGATGGGCGCTTCAGTCGCCATCCGTGTAACCAAACAAATCTGTAACGTTTCCTGTTCACAGAAGTGCAAAAAGCCAATAATGTAGGTCTTGTACTTGAGACACAGAATTTTCCATATAAGCTTGAGGTTTTTATGGCCTTGCCACATATGTATCTCCGACACAATATTGCCTTCGACACCCAAGTGCTATGAATCACAGCGACAAAAGTTGTAGATGACAAACGCTTCTTAGGAATCGGTGCTACGTAAAGAAGTAGATATAAACATTGGCCGAGTTGAAGAATACCAAACTAATCCATGAGTAAATGGCACGATAAACAAAATGCTAACCATCCAAAGTTGCTCCTTTGGATTGGTTATATCAGCGGAAATGCTGATCGATCTGTTGACATGTGACAAACAACGCCAAACAGACAACTGTGCAACTTTAGTTTGCAGGAAGCAGCGGTTCTTTTGCATAGCGTTTTTCGACCGGAATTTAGTTGCATTTAAATTGCAGTTTATACCTTTAAAATATCGGTTGTAATATCTGCTTTCGCTTTATATAAGCAAACATTACAATATATTTAACCGCCAAAGAACCAAACTGTGAAAAAAAGTGTAATTTTAGATACATCAGTGGAAAGGCTTCATAGACAAATACAGACAAAAACAGTTAAAAAACTCTAAGGCCCATTTTTAAAGACTTTAAAAAAATGAGCCCAAGTTATAACCGGTTTTATAGGTGAAAACGTTTGCTCATATGTTTTTAAACTACTTCCGATCAGCTTCGATTTAGTTTAGTTTTTTAATGTTCATCCAATAAGCTTAAAAGTTATTTGTAAAGCATTTTTAAAAATTTGAAATGTAATTAACTGTGGTCAATAGTGGTCGAAGTCAATTGTGGAAAGTGACACAATTATAGAAAAGACACACATTATTTAATATCGTACAATTTTAGAATATTTTCTAACCAAACCAAGGGAACAACCAGTGCGCTGTAATTTCTTTCCAAGTTTATGGCCAAGCGAGTTGATTTTAGCGACTTGAGGAACTACAGGTTTTAAGTTTGTTAATATTACAGGTGTTTGTGTTCCTTACTTGTTTCAAGTATATTTTTATTTTATAAGTAAATACATATATTTCAACTTTGTTCGTCTGACTTTGTTAGGCTATCTATGGGTTGGTTAAAGGATATCGTGTAGTTGAATATTCTTGACTAGAACTTTTTCTTTATGAGTGTGTGCTTATGTCATTTCTCTCCAAAAATGTGTATGATATTTTCTCTTTTTAAGAATCAACAGGTGGTGAAACTATAGTAAGGATTACATCTCCTGGAAAGTATCTGTTTCGATGACCTCGAGATCCTATATTTGTTTAGCTTGAACGTTCATAATTTTGTGTAAATATTGGTGCAGGTTGCTAGTACATAGTTGAATAGCTTTGTTTAGTAAATTCCTTATTGTCGGTTTCAGGTTACTTGTCTATGAAAGCATTAATCAGAACACCAATTGGCACCGCATTAATTTGCTAGTAATTATATGTTAGTATGTAAACAACGAAATTTGTATTAATATTAAAGGTTAAATTCTGAACATTTTAGGCTTATTTGCTTACACAATTGTTTGTCTATCTCTTTTGATAAATAAAGCTAAACCTGCGTAAAATAATGTGTTGACCAATAATGGTTTTTTTTTTATGATTTATAATTACATACTTTATTAGTTTAAATAGTTCAAAGGATGATAGAAAATAAACATTATTAAATTTGAGATGAAGGCAATAGAGTGAAATTAGTTTACTAATTTGGTGCAATATTATTTGTTTTATTTTTAGTACTGGATACCATGTGAACAATCATAGCTAATGTCTAATATGAATTTTAAAAAATATGCCGAAGCTTTTAAAAGAAAAAAAGTTATATTGCTTCTATGGATTTCCCTGTTAAGCTATTCTTGCTTAATTCAGTCTGCATTGGCAACGGACACTGGAGTCAAATCTACGCTTTCAAATCAAAAGACATCTTTGGATAACAACAACATCGACTTTCGTCACCAATTGTATAATGTGACAATACCAGAAAATAGTCTGGGTAAAACTTATGCGAAAGGAATATTACACGAGGATCTGGCAGGAATTTCAGTAAATTCAAATTACGACATTAAATATAGAATAATAAGTGGCGATAAAGACAAACTATTTAAAGCTGAGGAAAAACTGGTTGGGAATTTTGCCTTTTTAAGTATTCGAACACGAACTAGTAATGTTGTTCTAAACCGAGAGAAAACTGACGAATATACTCTTAAGGTACGAGCCCATATAAACTACTCTCGTAAAAATGTCAGCATAAGTTATGAAAAAGATACGACTATTCATGTTCAAGTATTAGATCGAAATGACCTAAGTCCACTATTCTATCCAACTGAATATGCGGTAACTGTTCCTGAGGACACTCAAAAACATCACAGTATTCTGAAAGTTATTGCAGACGATGCTGATCTAGGAGTAAATGGTGAAATTTATTATAGTTTTCTAATAGACAGCGAATATTTCGCGATTCACCCAACTACTGGAGATATCACAATATTGAAACCTTTGAACTACGCTGAGAATTCGCATCACGAACTCACTGTTTTGGCAAATGACAGGGGCTCAGCTATTCACCAACAAAGTCACCAGTCCAGCAAAGCAAGAGTTTCAATAACAGTCAAACAGGTAAGAATATATTTTTATTTAAAAATCATTATTATTTATTAAAAACATACTTGTTAAGTAATGATTAATAATCATAGTCATTAATAATTAGATTATTTTTGTTTAATAGACGAACCAATGATTAAATTACGATTATTTCCAAAAATAATTTAATTGATTATTAATTTTAATCGAAATTTAACAGGTATGATTAAAAGTATACTTTTACTTTTGAATCTTCTCTAGAAAGGAAAAAGAGAGAGTTTTTAAATCTTATTATAGAACTTTACTAACTAGAATGCGAATAAATTGTTAAGATAAGAGACTTGTGCTCTCTAGAATAGATCGTTCTTAGTTGTTAGGCTTACAGTCCGCCCAGGGACTTTCCCTTACTCTTGGGACCACTAAGAAGATAGAAAGTTATATAGGTTAGATGCATGCTTCTGTGAATGTGCCTGTATGAGGACCTGACTGTTTCTTGTAGAATTTGTTTATTATTTGATTGATTTGTGGTAGCTGGGAAAAAGAAAGTGTGTTACAATTAGGAAGCAATATCTGCGTTAATTACTTGCAATTTATTTTTTAATATAAATACCTTTGCCCAGAATAATCATATGCTCCCAACACCTAATTTCACAGGGGAACCTATTTTCTATTTTCAAAATCAAAATCAAATTTTACTTGCGCTACAATGATTTTTTTCTGCCTCGAGGTCGAAAAAGTTTATAATCTCTGAAGTAAACAATTTTTTTGGCACATACATACATCTTATTAAATATGGAAGAGCAAACCTTTATCTAGATTCTAGAACATATATATATATATAGCTTCTTTCCTTTTCCTCATATTCTAACGACCAGGTCTCCTATATTAGCACAATAGCAGTTTTTATTCTTTAATTTTTAAAACCGATAATGGTTCTTTATTATTATAATTTATAAGTATGAAAATTTTTATATATTTTTTTAGGTTAACTTGAACGCACCTGAAATTTATGCCACGGCTTTTTCGAGCGTAACACCCAATTCAGACCCTTTTATTTATGGCATCGTTAAAGTGAACGATAAAGATGATGGCAAAAATGGAGAGATAAAGAAATTAGAAATTGTCGATGGAAATCCAGATGGTACATTTCAATTACTTCCCACAGAAACGACAGACGAGTATTACATTGAACTAAACAAATTTGCCAAGCTATTTAAACAGCACTATGTTTATAATCTTACGCTGCGAGCTGAAGATTTTGGCACACCCTCCAGATATACCTTCAAAATCATAACAATTCAAATACTTCCTGAGATAAAAAATGTACCTATATTTACACAAGAAATCTACGATGTTTCGATTCCGGAAACGGCTCCAATTAACATGCCGGTTATTAGACTTAAAGTGAGCGATCCTGATTTAGGGAAATATGCATTGGTATATTTGGAAATTGTTGGTGGTAATGAAGGGGGTGAGTTCCGGATTAATCCCGACTCTGGAATGCTATATACGCAAAAGAGGCTCGATGCTGAAATTAAATCTATTTACACATTAACAGTATCTGCCATCGATCAAGCTGATGTTGGGTCACGGAAACAATCATCGGCCAAAGTTAAAATTACTATTGAAGATATGAATGATAATGATCCAATATTTGAAAATATGAATACAAATATAACCATTAATGAAAATGAATTGGCCGGCTTATTCGTGACAAAACTCACAGCTAAAGATAAAGATTCTGGCGAAAATGCCTACATATCGTATAGTATAGCAAACCTAAATGAAGTTCCATTTGAGATAGACCACTTCTCTGGAGTAGTTAAAACAACCAACTTGATTGATTATGAAACAATGCGAAGAACTTACACACTCCTTATCCGTGCATCGGACTGGGGATTACCATATAGAAGACAAACTGAAATTGCATTAGATATTTCCGTAAAGAACATCAATGATAATAGACCACAATTTGAGCGCATTAACTGTTATGGAAAAGTTACCAAATTAGCACCAATTGGATCTGAAGTTTTCACAATATCCGCTGTCGATCTTGATGTGGGAGATATAATATCATATCGTTCAATATCTGGAAATGAAGATGGTTGCTTCAACTTAGATTCGACGACGGGCGCAATTTCGATTGGTTGTAATCTAATGGACGTGGCTGTTAATGATCGTGTTGTTAAAGTAACTGCTACAGATGGCACACACTTTTCAGACGAATTGAGTATCAATATTCATCTAGATCTGGATTATTCAAAGGAACACTCTAACATGGGATATGGATCATTTGAATGTCGTGAAACTGGAGTGGCGAGAAGACTTGCAGAGACATTAGCATTAGCTGAGAAAAGTAACGTTAAGAACGTATCGCTATCTGAAGTGAATGACTTGGGATTAACTCCTAGTAGATATGGCCAAAATATACATAGACCTGAATTTACACACTTTCCCCAAGAACTTACTTTAAATGAAAGCATTCAGCTGGGAACAACAGTTGCTTTGATCGAAGCTCGAGACCGAGATCTGGGATACAATGGAAAGTTGGTGTTTGCGATTGCAGATGGAGATTACGATTCGGTTTTTCGTATTGATCCTGACAGTGGCGAATTGCAGATTATTGGCTACTTGGATAGGGAACGGTTAAGTGAATACATCTTGAACATAACAGTATATGATCTTGGTCAACCGACGAAATCGGACTCGAAAATGCTACCTATCACAATAACGGATTCAAATGATAATCCACCTGTCCTTCAGAAATCTCTGGCTACTCTCCGTCTTACTGAAAATGGCTTAAATGGAAGTATTATATACTGTGTTCATGCAACAGATGCGGATTTAGGAATTAATGCCGAACTTACATATAGCCTGTCTGCTGATTATAATGAATTTATGATTAATAAAACTACCGGGTGTATTATACTGATTAAGCCTTTGGATCGAGAGCAGCAAGATAAATATGAATTGCATATAATTGTGAAAGATGGTGGAATTCCTGCTTTAACTGCGGAGGCTCTTCTATATATTCATGTGGATGATGTTAATGACAATGCACCAATATTTGGAGTACAAGAGTATATATTCAAGGTTCGTGAAGATGTTCCCCGAGGGACTGTAGTGGCTGTTATCGAGGCGATTGACAAGGATCTTGGACAAAATGCTGAAATACAATTTTCTCTGCAAGAAGATAGTCAGGAAAAGAATTTGTTTAAAATTGATAAACAATCTGGAGCCATACGCACAATAGGATATTTAAATTATGAAAACCTTCAAGTTCATAACCTTTTGATAAGCGCCATCGATTGTGGAGTTCCATCATTAACTTCTGACATGTCTATAGTGATAGAAATTATTGATGTTAATGAAAATCGATTTGCTCCAGAGTTTGAAGATTTTGTTTTTGAGGGATCAATAAGAGAAAATATGCCAAAAGGCTCATTTGTTATGAACGTTACCGCACGGGATATGGATGGATTAGATCTAAATGCTAAAATATCCTATTCAATCACAAGTGGCGATGGTCTTGGCATTTTTTCCGTTAATGATCAAGGTATGTAACTATTACTTATGTCTTGTAGGCAGTTTAAAGCAATATGTGTGTATTTTAGGATCGATTCATACTTTAACTCAACTTGACGCTGAATCAAAGGACTTTTACTGGCTAACATTATGCGCCCAGGATAATGCTATAATACCACTTAGTAATTGTGTTAAGGTAAATATGTTTAGGCTATAAATTCGCACAAAGCTATACATTTCTCTCTTTGTTTTCTTAAAGGTTTATATAGAAGTAGAAAACGAAAATGACAACATTCCATTAACAATCAAACCAGTTTACTACGTCAACGTAACTGAAGGCAGTGCTGGAAAGAATGAAATTATCCAACTCAAAGCAATCGATCCTGACAGGAATTCCACGCAAAGAGTTACATACAATATTATTTCTGGAAATCTTGTGGGATATTTCGATATAGACCCGCACACAGGTAATATACGATTAATCAGAAAATATATAAGTAAAACATAATGAAACATACATATTACATTAGGAGTTCTTAAAACAACTGAGCGAAGGCTTGACAGGGAAAATCAAGCAGAGCATATTCTAGAGGTGAGTTTCACTTTTCAAAATTGTTTGATAATCTTAATTTCTTATTGTTGTATATGTTAATATTTATATTTGCAGGTTTCTATATCGGACAACGGATATCCTGTATTAACATCTACTACACGTGTTGTAGTCTCGGTGCTAGACATAAACGATAATAGTCCCGTGTTTGATCAACGTGTGTACAAAGTCCAAGTACCCTCGACTCTAAATGTCAACGAATCCTTATTTCAGGTGTGTATAGACGGTTTTTTAATGAGATAATTGAAGGAACTCTCAATTTGTAATTCGGGGAAACTTATGTGTTATGTAAACTTCATTACTATTTTTTGTAGGTTCATGCAATTGATAACGATGATGGAGAAAACGCTCGAATAACCTATTCAATCAAGTCTGGAAAGAAAAAGAACAAATTTCGTATAGATAGCATAAGCGGTCATATTTTTATGACAAAACCATTAGAAGCTGACTCGGAATTTGAAATAAGTGTAAAAGCCGAAGACAACGGAGCCCATAAAAAGTTCCAAACTACACTAGTTAATATAGTTGTCATACCCATTGCTGCCAACTCTCCAAATGCTCCCACAATCCTTCCGAAATCGATAAATAACATAGTAGATTTGACGGAGAATGATAAACCTGGTTTCTTGGTAACTCAAGTTCTGGCAACTGATGAGGATAATGATCAATTGTGGTACAATATTAGTGGTAAGTGTATTTCTAATAAATAAATAAATTTGGTAAGAGATAGATAGATACTTCATTTAGATTCGAAAATTACCTTACATTTGAGCCAATTCGTTTTATTCAAAGTCTTTTTCTGTTTTATTTATGTTTATGTGCAGGAGGAAACGAAGGAAATCATTTTTATATTGGAAGAGATTCCGGAAATGTCCTGCTGTCGAAATACTTGGATTATGAGACACAAACTTCTTATAATCTTTCGATTAGTGTAACTGATGGTTCAAATGTGGTGCACACTATGCTGTTCGTTAAAGTTGTTGACACGAATGATAATGTACCACAATTTACAAAGGAAATCTACCACGTAAATATCTCAGAAAATATTGAAGAAGAATCTGTGATCATGCAACTTCATGCCACTGATAGAGATGAAGATAAAAAGCTATTCTATCATCTTCATGCCACACAAGATCCATCATCGTTAACTTTGTTTCGTATTGATTCAATAAGCGGCAATGTTATAGTCAGACAAAAACTGGATTTTGAAAAAACATCGCAGCATATACTAATTGCATTTGTTAAAGATCAAGGAACTCCAGGAAAGAGGAATTACGCAAAGATAATAGTCAATGTACATGATCACAATGATCATTATCCGGAATTCACAACAAAAATAATTCAAACTAAAGTTCCCGAAAGTGCTGCAATAGGCTCGAAGCTTGTTCAGGTTACAGCTATAGATCGAGATAGTGGTCAAAATGCTGAACTACGTTACTCAATAATTACCGGTAACGTAGGAAGTATGTTTAAAATTGATCCTATATTTGGTATCATATCCTTGGCTGACACTTTGGACATTAATAAAATGCAGGAATATATGTTGCAAGTAAAAGCTGTAGACCTTGGTCAACCACCGCTCTCATCTCAAGTGCCTGTACATATTATCATAACTATGTCAGATAATGATCCTCCTAAGTTCTTTACCAACTTAATTTCATTGGAAATTTTCGAAAATTTGAGTGTCGGATCGTTTGTAACACAAGTCGAAGCGAGATCATCCTCATCGGTTTTCTTCGATATCATTGATGGTAACGACAACGAAAGTTTTCGGATTAACCCATCTACGGGAGTGATTGTGATCAACAACAATATCGACTACGAAAAGAACAAGTAATTATCACATTGAGTGTATATACAATTTATTGTTAAGTTTTGTAATAATGATTATGATTGTTTTGCATCTCGAAAACTAATAAATTAAACTATTATTTCATGTTACTTTCAGGTTATTTAACCTAACTATTAAGGGAACTAACATGGCCGCTGAGTCTTCGTGCCAAAACATTATAGTGCATGTTCTAGATGTGAATGATAATTCTCCACAATTTCTGCAAAATGAATATATTGGAACTGTTTCAGAGTCTGCCAGCTTAGGTTCATACGTGCAAATGATTGACGATAGCAAAAAACGGTACGAAAATGGCTTACAGAATATATTCCCATTAATATTAAATTAAAATAATTTTTATTTTAGTCATTTGGCTTTAAATGTGTACGATCCAGACGTAGGATTCAATGGAATGTTGCAATATAAGATTATTGATGACTTGGCGAGCAGTCTATTCAAAATCGATTCTACTACTGGAGCTATCAAAACTTTAGGCAGCTTAGATTATGAAACGAATACAAATTATTCATTCTATGTATCGGTATGTCCCATTATATTATCACGAGTGTATATATTAATAACAAATATAATTTTGAATTATAATGTATTTAGGTTAGCGACATGGGCAAACCCAGCCTACATTCGAATACAAAAGCACACGTAGTAATACACGTGACTAATGTGAATGACTGTCCGCCAATATTTAAAGATAGGGATCAGAATGTCACTTTGTTTTTGCCTACTTTTGAAAACGTATTTATTACCCAAATTACTGCGGTTGACGCCGATAACGACATTATTCGTTATGATATTGTCGATGGGAACAACCAAGAATGCTTTCAAATACATCCACTTACAGGAGTCTTAACCACAAGGTACGTGTAAGCTATCTAACTTTAGAGAGTTTGACTATAAATATATCCCTTTGGCTTTTCAGAAGTTTGGAATTTAATTATAATGAATATGTTTTGCACGTTCGGGCCTCTGACGGATTATACTCCACCATTATCCTTGTAAACATTAGATTATTGCCCATAGTTAATTCAAATTTCGTATTTCAAAAGAAAATTTACGAGTTTTCGGCATTTGAAAACACCACCAAAGTGGTGACAATCGGATTGACTAATGTCATTGGAAATACGTTGAATGAAAATGTAGAGTACAGAATTCTCAATCCAACAGATATGTTTGAAATTGGAATAACTTCTGGAGCTATTAAAACAACTGGACTAGTATTTGATCGCGAGCTACAAGACATGTACAAACTGTTTGTCGAAGCAAAGTCGTCAACTTTCAATAGAGATAACATTAGTGTTCGCAGAGCAACAACTTCAGTTTATATATCAGTATTGGACATTAATGATAACTGTCCCATATTTGTCAACATGCCATATTACGCTTCCGTATCAGTTGGGCATACAAAAGGATCAATTATAATGCAGGTGAAAGCAATCGACTTGGACAGTGCTGAGAATGGAGAAGTTCGATATGAACTGAGAAAAGGAAACGGTGAACTATTTAAAGTAGACAGAAAAACTGGCGAATTGTCAATTAAACAAAGTATTGAAGGACATAATCGAAAATACGATTTAACAGTTGCAGCTTACGATGGTGCTGTAGTTTCTTGCAGCACAGAAGTTCCCGTGCAAATTAAGGTAAGTGCAAAATAAGAATAAAATTATGTAAAGCCCTTAATTTAATTTTAAATATTCTCCTATAGGTGATTGATCGATCTATGCCTATATTTGAAAAGCAATTCTATTCTGTGAGCGTCAAGGAAGACGTCGAAATGTATTCCGCATTATTTGTATCGATTCAAGCCGATAGTCCGTTAAAAAGAAAACTAATTTACACAACCTCAACTGATAATATAAATCAATATTTTGAAATTGACTACAGAACAGGTATGCTATTACTCTATCATAATGTAATTACTTAAGAATGTCAAGAATTTTTATATTTTTATTGTTAAATATTCAGCTTTAATTTTAGTTTTTGTTTTAATTGCGATAAATTTATTTAATTTAATATTTTAGGTTCCTTGTATGTAGTGAACGAGCTAGATTACGAACAAAATCAGACACACGAGATTTTGGTACGAGCAACGGATAGCATTTCAGGCATCTACGCAGATGTATTGTTGTCTATAACTGTAATTGATGTTAATGATTGTTATCCAGAAATCGAAAAAGATAACTACAACATTACGCTGCCGGAAAATATTCCATTTGGATCACAAGTATTACAAATAAACGCAACTGATAAAGACTCTGGTGCCAATGGAAAACTATCATATTTCATTGAAACTATTAATGGTCGAAATGATTCAGATACATTTTACATTGACGTTGCTGACGGGATCTTGTACCTAAAGACACCATTAGATTATGAGTTGGAAAAGTCCCATCACGTTGTTGTGCTTGTGAAAGATCATGGCTCACCATCATTAACTTCAAAATGCAATGTTTTTATAACAGGTAATTGAACTTGCTTATTAAATTCATCAGCCTATGTCAATATTTTCAACTAACTTTATTTATAAATTGCAGTTAAAGACCTGAATGACAACTCACCTCGATTTATTGAGCCATCTTTCAACACAAAGTTATCTGTAGCCGCAACACGTGGTCAATTTGTTGCATTACCAAGAGCATACGACATTGACTTATCCGACATCGACTTTCTGCAATATAAAATTGTAGATGGAAACGAATTGCAAACGTATACCATTGATAAGCAAAGTGGAGTTATATCGCTTCAAAATATGTTGAATTTTACTGACAAACTCAATACAATTTTAAATATATCAGTTTCTGATGGCGTTCATACAACGTTTGCCCGATTAAAAATTACATTGGTTCCTGAAAATTTTCACAGTCCTCAGTTTGCGGAAAAGATATATAAAGCAACAATTTCGGAAAACTTGCCGAGTGGGCATGAAATTATCACCGTATGTATAAAATACCATAATTTTGTTTCGATTAGTTAACAAACTTATATTCCAGGTGAAAGCAATTGACAATGATTTTGGGCAGTACGCAAGAGTTTACTATGAAATCGCATCTGAGGAAATGAAACAATATTTTGATATAAACCGCAACACTGGCGTAATCACATCGAAGGTAACATTTGATCGCGAACAAAGAGATGACTACGAGGTTCAGTTAAGGGCAATTGATGGTGGAAGTAAGTTTGGCTTTGCATCTCTAAGAGTGACAATTGAAGACATCAACGACAACAATCCTCAATTCTTTGTGAAGGAATATAAACTCGTTGTAAGCAGTTCAAATAAGCTGGATGAAACAATATTGACTGTAAGTATATTAGCATATTTTTGTAACAGAAAGATTGGACATATATTTTTTATGAAACTGTTCCTATTTATACTTTCTAGGTCAAGGCAGTGGATAAAGACATAAATGCAAATGCAAATGTTAAGTATACGATTCTACCACAGTCTATGAAAGATGCTTTAGAAGGCAAAATCCATTTAAATGAAAGTAATGGCGATATCGTACTTAAGAGTGTACCAGTGAACTTTGACAAAGGCGCGCTTCAATTTTTTGTGCGAGCATTTGACTCTGGGAAGCCTTCGTTACATAATGACGTTCCAGTATCTTTGGAAATAGTCGACTCCGATGTGATAATCCCAACATTTGAGAAACGGCACATTAGTCTTCAAATCATAGAATCTACATCGCCAGGAACTGTATTGACAAAACTACATGTAAACGGAAACTATACCCTAAAGTATTCATCAGCAGATGGAACATCAATATTTGCTGTATCTGAGAATGGAGAATTAATTCTTATGCAAACTTTGGATCGTGAGCAAAATGATTCGCATTATTTAGTTATTGTGGCGGAAACAGCGACCCTACCAGTTCTTTATGCATATGCCGATGTGTTCATTCATGTTACAGATGAGAATGATAACTATCCTAAATTCGATAATACTATTTATAGCTCTGAAGTAGCAGAAAATACCGATAAAATGGCGTCTATTGTGAAAATTACAGCCACTGATGCTGATACTGGATCAAACGGCGTTGTGCGATATGACTTTGATGATGAATCGAATAGTGTGCGAAATATATTTGACATCGACACATACACCGGTTGGATCACTCTAAAGTCCTCCTTAGATAGAGAAGTGCAATCCGAGTTTAATTTAAAAGTATTTGCCACAGATAATGGACATCCCAAACATGAATCAAAAGTGCCAGTATCGATTAAAATTATTGACTACAATGACAACGGACCGCAATTTAAGTTACCCATTGAGCACATTCATATTTTCGAAAATGTCCTGCCAGGTACTGTGTTAACCAACTTTTTGTTGATAGATCCAGATATCGAAAAGCAAGCAATAGACTATTATATAATTTCGGGAGATAGTCAATCTCAATTTCAAATTGGAAAAACAGGAGAGCTGTTTATATCAAAACCTTTAGATAGAGAACAAATATCATATTATAACTTGGGCATCTTAGCGACTGATGGAAAATTCACTGCCGAAGCAAATGTTCAAGTACATATTAAAGATGTTAATGATAATATGCCAATTTGTTTGAAGCCTCGCTACCATGTTGTAATAAATGAATCTACAGCAATTGGAACAACAATAGTAGAAGTAAAAGCAATGGATTTTGACTCGAGTAATGATTTCAAATTACGTTACTATATATCTGGAAAGGGTTCCGATGACTTTATCATTGGAAAAGAGACTGGCATTTTAAAAGTGGCGAAACTCATTGATAGAGAACAAACGCCAAAGTATAAAATATTGGCACACGTTCAGGATGGCAAGGAATTTATTCGAGAATGTGTTTCTGAAATAATAATCACCATCAACGACATCAATGACAATGCACCCATTTTCTCTATGCCCAATTATAGGGTAAGCATACAAGAGGATGCCCAATTACAAACGCTAGTTGCTAAAGTTCATGCTACTGATAAAGATTTTGGCATAAATAGAAAAATTAAATACTCTTTATCCGGCACAAATAGTGATTATTTTGGAATATCAAAATCAACTGGAATTATAAAATTGGAGAAAAATCTTGATCGGGAAACTATTTCACTATATAATCTAACTGTTAAGGCTGAAGATTTTGGCAAACCAACGCTGTCTTCAATGTCGAGTATTGCTGTAAACATATTGGATATAAACGACAATCCGCCAGAATTTAGTTTACTTAAATATACAAGTAGTGTGTTTGAAAATGCCACAGAAGGCTTTGAAGTTTGTAGAGTCTATGCAACATCAAAAGATATTGGAGTGAATGCTGAAATCTTGTACTACATAACTGGTGGCAATGAGCAACGTAAATTTAGCATTAATTCAAGTACAGGCGTATTATCGGTTAATGGAACATTGGACTATGAAAAAACGAAATTTTATTACCTCACCGTACAAGCAATTGATGGTGGAAGTCCGCCTCTTAGTAACAATGCCAATGTAAATATATCAATATCGGATGTTAATGATAATACTCCAGCATTTACACAAAACATTTATCGAGTTAATGTGAGAGAGGATTTCTCAGTCGATTTGCCAATAATGGACGTGAAGGCCACAGATGAGGATTCAAATGTTAACGGAATTATCAGATACAATATTGTAAAAGGTGATAGCTTACATCAATTTGGGGTAAACAAAAGCAATGGAACAATAAGCTTAGCACGACCTCTTGATCGCGAGACTATTTCGGACTACACATTGGAAATTGAAGCCTGTGATTTGGGAATCCCCGAGCGATGCAATACGGTTCAAGTCTTAATCATTATTCTGGATGCAAATGACAACGCTCCAATTTTCTCGCAAACAAACTACAGCACAGTTTTGCAAGAGAATAGACCATTGGGTTATGTTTTTATGAAATTTGATGTATCTGACGCTGATGAATCACCAAATACCACACCTTTCACCTACGACATTCGTTCTGGAAATGAAGGAGCATTATTTCGTCTGGAACAAGACGGTTCTCTCAGTACAGCAACAAAATTCAATCACAAATTGCGAGATGAATTCAAATTACAAATTCGTGTCTTTGATAATGGAACCCCACCACTCTACTCGGATACTTGGGTGACAATCAAAATAATTGAAGAAAGTCAATATCCTCCCATTATCACACCTTTAGAAGTAACCGTTAATTCATTTGAAGACGAATTTTCAACTGCATTCTTGGGAAAAGTTTTTGCATCTGACCAGGATCAATATGATGAGCTAACATTCTCTATGACGCCTAGCAATGACGAAACATATCAAACATCAAAACTATTTAGAATTACTGAAAAGTCTGGGGAAATCTATTCTATATCTAACCTGGATATTGGTGTATATAAACTCAATGTGTCAGTCAGTGATGGAAAATTCACCGTATTTACGACTGTGAAAATCAATGTCGAACTAATAACAATGGACATGGTTAAAGAAGCGGCAGTCATCAGATTCAGTAGAATAGCCGCATCCGAGTTTTTATTAAGTCACCGAAAAGGATTTATTCGCTCAATTAGAAATATTATGCGATGTCGCCAAAAGGACGTGATTTTGATATCTTTGCAAGAGAAAACTGAAAAATCGTTGGTAAAGCGAGATAAGCGAGATATACACTCCACAGA
The DNA here is from genome assembly GCA_035044365.1 of Drosophila neotestacea. NCBI lineage: Eukaryota > Metazoa > Arthropoda > Insecta > Diptera > Drosophilidae > Drosophila > Drosophila neotestacea. The sequence goes on from JAWNMD010000292.1 coordinate 459,061, forward strand.
CTTGAATGTTGTATTTGCAGTACGAAAACAACAAATAATACCCACATCAGATGCATTCTTCAGCAGTGATGAGATACGTTTATCTGTGATCAGCAAGGAAATTGATATTGAAAATGACACAAATCTGATAATTGAAGAGATCGTTCCAAGCTACTGTCAAAACAAAGAAAATATCTGTGTTCACGGAATTTGCAAACAATTAATTCGATTGGAAATCAATAATATAACAACGATTTATACGGATGTGATTAGTTTCGCTTCACCATCGTATAGTTTAGTTAAGAAATGTGTTTGTAAATCTGGATATGATGGAAAGAACTGCAATGAATCAGTAAATGCATGTTCCTCAGAACCGTGTCCACCTCAAAGGAATTGCTTACCATCAGAATCGGCAGCTCGATATCAATGTGTATGCCCGAAGGGATACTCTGGCGCATTTTGTGAAATTAAATCATCACAATGTAACAATGGATCCTGTGATACTAATTTCTCAACATCCGTTTCATTTGGTGGAAAAAGTTATGCACACTACAAAATCAACAAAGCAAAGGCAAGAAATACGTTAGAAAATCAATTCGCCTTGTCTCTACAAATTCGAACAGTTCAACAAAGTGGAACACTTTTGTATGCAAGTGGCAAAATTGATTATAATGTTTTGGAAATTGTTAACGGTGCTGTGAAATACAAATTCGATTTGGGTTCAGGTGAAGGCGTTGTAAGCGTGTCAAGCATTTATATTTCGGATGGCGTGTGGCACACAATCACATTGGAGCGCACTCTGAATAGTGCCAAGCTAATTGTTGATAATAAACATGTCTCACAAGGCAGTGCTCCTGGAGTCAATGGCATATTGAATATTCAATCAAATGATATCTTTGTTGGAGCTGAGGTCCGACCGCATCCGTCAATTATCGGCTATGAAGATATTCAACGTGGATTCATTGGCTGTATGGCAAATATTAAAATAGCTATGGAGCCATTGCCTTTGTATATTTCAGGAGGCAGTACAATTGCTGCACTAAAGAGATTCACAAATGTCGAGTTCAAGTGTGATCCAGCCAATGTATTGGTCAGCTTGGGAGTTTGTGGTACTCAGCCATGTATGAATAGTGGCATTTGTACGGATCTTGGAAATGATATTTTCAAATGCAGTTGCCATGCACGATTTACTGGAGAATTATGTGAAATTGATTTAGATCCTTGTTCGTCAGCGCCGTGTTTATTTGGTGGTCGTTGTGATAATCATGAACCAAATAATTATACATGCATTTGTCCAATACATTTATCTGGAAGAAGATGTGAATATGGCAAATTTTGTACCCCAAATCCTTGCAAAAATGGTGGAATATGTGAAGAAGGCGACGGAGTATCACATTGCATGTGCCGAGGATTTACTGGACCAAATTGTGAAATTGATGTCAATGAATGCGATAATCAACCCTGCGGAAATGGTGCAACATGTATCAATGAAGCTGGTAGCTTTCGGTGCATTTGTCCTTCTTTTCTTACCGGTGCAAGCTGTGGAGATCCCCTTTATTCGAATTCTATTTCAACGAAATTGAAGAACTTTTCAATTGAGCATATCAGTGGCATAATATCAGGAATAACTATTGTGCTGATTTTGATTATAATTTTATGTTGCTGCTTAGTCTTTAAACGAAACACATCTACAAGTACTCGAAATCGAATCGAAAAGAACAAAACTAAACACTCTCTCAAACAAGCAACTCTAAACTCGCTTCTCGATAAAGATAATATTTGCAAATCGAATGCTAAGATTAGCAATTTGGAAATAAGCCAACGACCAATAAGCTATTCACCTCCAACTAATGATAGCCTTTTTATTAGTAATACAAGCTTTGTAAATAATTTGGATATATTGCGAAGTTACGGATCAGCTGGTGATGAGTTGGAAAATATACCATTTGAGTATCAAAAAGTAAATCGAACAAATCAACATGTGAATATAAACACCAGCAATTTGATGGATGGAGACAACGCACATAAACAAGAGTGGTGTGAGCAGATGCATTTAAAAACATTTAGTGAGAATAAGCTCAATAATGGTTAGTATACATTTTAAAAAATCTATCATATATCATAATAATTATAATAAATAATTATATTCATTTACAGAGCGAAGAATTGACTATGGAGTACCAATCAACCGATTTTCGAGTGGAAAACTTATTCAGGTTGCAATGCCCAATGTTTGTCATTCTACATCAAATGCAAATTTTGTTGATTCTGCCCTTGGTAATGGGCAATATCATTGGGACTGTTCAGATTGGGTTCGCAAAAGCCATAATCCATTGCCAGATATAACAGAAGTTCCTGGTGCCGAAGTTGCAGATTCATCGAGCTTCCATAGTAACGACAGTAATGAGTCTCAATCGAAGCGGAAATATTTAGTTCATGGTAATAAGATCATTTGCAATTGTTATTATGTATGTAATTGTTGTCTTTTTATATTTTAGTAGAAGATGTCGATCCCACAAGAGATATGACTGCTCTAAATGAGGACATGGTATTTGAATATGTGGAGTCTGATACAGACAGCTGTTTACACCCATTTATGTTGCCGAATTTAAATAGTGAACCCCGTTCAAGACTAAGTTCTTTTAATAAAAGCGAGAATGAAGACTACAAACTTAATACAGGTATGCTTATAATTAAGTGAATTCATTAACATTAATTCATAAAACTACTTACTTTCATGCATTCAGTGCCTTTCCAAACAAAATCAAATCGATTGCGTAAGTTTTCTAGCTTATTCTACTTGCAATTATTCTAACACAATTTTAATTTCATATGAGGGTATATCATCCTAGCCAGTTCAGTCAGTATTATTATTATTCAATACAAATAAGAGAATATTAAAGTTCCAGCAATACCAAATAATCGCAGAATCGCATGTTTAATGCAAAACGATTTTTTTTTTTTAATTCTATGTACATATTTCTCCACTTTCAGCGCTCTGAGACTTTTTTATAATTCTTATTCTGATCTGTGGTCGATGACTATTTAATTTGTGTTGTTTTTAAACAGGATCTTTTCTGAATTTAATCATTTCGTATATCCCTTCCGATTTCTTTGGCTTAGTCCTCTTATTCATAGTACTGCGTCTTTAACTATAAAATAAAATCTTTTTGTCGAGTATAATTATTCTACCAAACACGTATCAAAATGAATTTCGATTTATACATTTATTTAATAGGCAAAGTATATTTACGACATCCTGACTCATATTTACCGACGATACACACTCCAAGTGACACCGAGGCAGAGAGCTCAAATAACGAAGCACCAATGATGAAAAAAGAGTTATCAAAAAGAAGAGCGATTAGTGGTAAATTAAAAACATGTTTATTTTTTGTTTTAAGAGATATTAATTAAATCAATTTGTTGTATAACAGGAAACTCTGAGGAAGTATATCTGTTTCCAAATGCGACTGGTGAACATGGATCAGATAGCAATATCTCTGTTCGACTTTGTGAAATTGAAGATTCAGAATTAGAAGAATTCTTGCCACAGGGAGGAAAATATAGTAGTGAATGACATATTAATTACATAAAATCATAGATTTTAACTTTGGCCATAACTCTGTTTCTTTTTCTACTGATTTTATATAAAATAAAGCTACATAAGTGTAATTATATTTTTAATAAAATTCGAAATATTTTTTATATAAAAACTAAAGTTTCTGGATGAGTATCGAGTGAGTTGTGAATATGTGTACAATCGAATGTGATGCTTTGTTCAGTGTATTTAAATAACTAGGAGAGGAAACATTAAGGCTTACTTAACCTAAAGCTATTTGGATCCTTGTAATATGCCCTAGTCCTGGCCTCATTTGGGCCAACAGGTATGGAGACATTAAAAACTGAGAGTCGAACAAGCAATTAGTCGAAAAACTGCTCTAATGCATTTAATTTTGATTTTATTTACTAGAATTAAATACAATTTTACCTTTTAGAAATAATAAAAATAATATAACAACCGTTAAGCTCAGTGATATCATAAATAAAACTGATATATTTGTATTAAACTCAGTTTGACGTACTGAATGCTTATAATCATATAAAGCTAATTTGGCTATCTCGGTATTCAAATTGTCAATAAAGTCGTCTTGACTCACTGTGGAAAAGAAAAATAAATTGTTTAAAAAATATTAATTATACATATATGAAAACGTTACCTTCGGTAGAATCCTGTTCAAGCTCTGTCCTTTTGCTCTCGTTATCTGTTGTTTTAGCTAACCATTCTATTTTTTCGCAACGTATTTTTTTAGTTTTTCCATCATTAATTACTTTTGAATACATTTTTAAATTGCTACTTGATATCCTACTAGGTAATATCTTGGTCAGGTTTTTAAATTCCGAAATTCTATTTAAATTATTTAATAACACTGATTTATGAGAATTCATTGCAAAATCTAAAATAGTTGTTAAAAGCCAGAAGCACGCCTTTTCCATATGTGATGAATCCAAGCAATTTGAGTCCCCATAGACAGCGACACGACCTTCTGAATGCTTATCACTTTTATCATGAAGTAAAACACGATTCTTTAAAACTGCATGATCAAGTGGTGCATCAAACACTTCATTAATATCTTCTGCTTTCGAAGGATCCCAAAGAAAATTCGATTTTTTTATTGTCAGTCGAGACTTGAGCGTTGTTTGAAACAACCCCATAATAGGTACAAATGGTTTTGATTCCGTATTTAATGGTTTTCCATTTGCAATAACCTTGTAAGTATAAAAATGTTTAAACAAATTTAAATCAACAATGGGAAATAGTTACCGATACTCCTTGATCGTTTAAATTAGTTCCAATCACAACATCATCCTGATTATTCGGAAATGATATGAGCGTAGTACCACTTGCGTAATACATTGCATGATCTCCAAGTTTAAAATATCCTTCTCCAACAAAATCTCCAAATGTGATGCCAAACTGGCCCAATAGATCGTTTAAGGCTGGAATGTTAGCTCCACCAGTATCTGGTATCCACCATTGTCTACTGTTCTCATCAAAGAATTTAATATGCTTCATTACGGTTGTATTATACCAATCGGCAAATACAACTACACTCAGTCCTTCTTCATAAACATATTGTCCTAGTTTCGAAATCTCCTCATCAAAAAATTCTTCTTCCGGATCCACAATTAATAAAACTCCATAATCACGAGGGTCGAAACAGGTGTAAGGTTCTCTTAAGACATCAATGTAATAACCAGAGTTTCTTAGATGAATATAAGTGTCTCGAAAATTAGTATGAATATGGTCAGCTCTCCAATCCAAAGGATCCGTTTTTACTTTTAAATTGTCTCTTGGTAAGTAGCCTGGTGGATATCGCAAGCTATGATATTGATCCCATAAAATTCGTTTATGCCGAGGAGGCTTTGGTGTAATTTTTATAGAAAGTGGCAACCGTACTTCGCTTTCATGAGTTTCATTGGAGCCAAACGGAAAACTTTCTACCGATAAAATTAAATATCCCTTGGCAGTGCCTTCGAAATTTTCTCCATCCTTATTAACAGCTGAAAAGAAAATAATGGGACTTGTTAAATCAATTTAATTGAAAATATTTTAAAGATAGATAATTTTGTTTTAAATCAACTTTTTTAAGTAGTGCAATGCAATATGAATTATCTTTAAATGAAAAAATTACTAAATTATAAATTAATTACCGATAAATACTGACATCCATCCGGTCCAGGGCCAAATCATCTTTGAAAATGACGCTGATATATTTAGGTAACGGCCATAACTATCTGGATCAGGAATCCATTTTGGCTGACCAATAACCTTTCCCGTTACAGATATGCCATTCAGAATTGTAACATTTACAATTGTGGCCACGCTTCCATAGAACAAGGGTTGACTACTGTACGGCCACATGTAATTTGTTGTAAAATCCAGCGAAGATGGTATAAGGCTAACTTTGGGCTTGTAACGTAATAGCAGCTGCATACTCTTTAACAAATTGAGTTTTCCTTGTCCTTGCTCAAATATGTTGTAGTTTGGCAACTTTTCTGCGCCTTCGATTAAAACTTGCTTTAAAGATGATGGATTGACTACATTAATTTTATGCAAAGCACCGCTTCTTAATAAAGCTGCTACACCTGCAACTACAGGTGATGAAACCGAAGTTCCCGACAAGCGTCTGCAACCTGTATGCACATCACTTCCCTCCACTTGACTGCCGTAAGTGACAATGTCCAATCCAGCTCTTCCATAGCCTAATGGAAGTTCCCACGTTGTCATGCCTCTCGAGCTGAATCTGGCAATTTTATCATCAAAATTAATACTACCTACACCGATAACATCGCTCTGGTCACCGGGATTGTTAAGAGTTCCGTATATGGGACCATCATTCCCTGCCGCCGATACCATTATAATATTATTGGCCGATAATTCTAGGACCTTATCCACAAACGGTAAGTCCATAAAATCTGGGCCGCCAATACTTAAATTGATTATATTCACTTTTTTGTAAATAGCATAATTAAAAGCATCTAGGAACCAAGAAGTATACGAGACCTGTATTGTGAACAAGTAAGTATTAACAAACATAAATTATTTAACTATAAGACCATTTTACCTGAGAATTGGTGAACACTTTGTATATGTGTAACTCGGCATCGGGTGCTAATCCCAGACATTCCTTTGACGAGGCTATTACTCCTGCAACAAAAGTGCCATGGCTAACTCCGTCATCCAAAGACTTTTCGTTTGTCCAGTTTGATCGCTCTTTGACATTTCGAAAATGAGGATGATTTTGGGTCAAACCAGTATCGAAAATAGCAACTTTAACATCTTTTCCCGTAATGCCAAGTTTCCAAAGAACGTCAGCATGTAGGGATCCGGATACATGATGCGAATTCACAGCATTTAGGTGTTTCTTTCGAGCAACTCCGTGAGGTTGCCGAATATTATAATTAAAAGTAGTGTTGCTGGAAGCCAACAATCGTTGAACACTGCGTTGAGGCACCACTGCTTTAACAGCAGGATGAGCTTTGACTGTGCTAAGGATATATTCAACTAAAGCGTAATTGGGATCTGAGATGCGCAGAATATCAAAATCACTTGGATATTGACTAGCTGAGTTATAGCGAGGTACAATTGTCCAGTTCACCTAAATGAAATGCAAGTTAGCTTTATAATTTTTCAGTTGCTTTACAATTTATTTATACTTACATTTTCCTTAAAGAGCCTTCTTCGAATAAACGATGCTCTAACTTCTGTGTAATATTTCGAATGAAATTTTACAATGAACTCATTGGGAACACTATTCACCACAAAGCCGACATTCTCAGGTGATGGTGATTTAGTTGGTTCTAGACTGCACTCAGTTAATAGAAGGGCAATAATTGTACTAATAAAAATATAAGATTCGAATGCACTCATTTAACGAAAAAGATATGTTTTAAATGTAAACAAAACATTTATGTGACGGACGTCAACGTCAATCCTACAAGAAATGTCTCTTTAGCACCAATGGAATGAAACATACAATTATCTGTATCGAAATATTGTTCGATTAGCTTCTTTAAATTTAAATTATCGATAATGAATGAGCTATTGCATACTAGAAACCTTCAAGAATACATTCTAGAGCGGTTAATATTTTAATAAAAACATGCAAAGACAATATACAACAATTTTCCAGTTAAAGCCGATAGTAAATTTCTGTAATACGGATTTTTAAAAACCAACAAGTCAGATGTTTTGCCGCTCAGTTATCGATAACAAAAACACAAGAAAACTGTAGGGCGCAACATTTAAAAACGAGGTTTGCAAATCACAAGAAAACGAATTTCTAAATTATTGACACACAAAGTAAAATGAGTCAAATACAACGCTAAATACAACTGATTGCCGATTTCCAAGCGAGTATCATTTACTTAAAAAATTTTACTCAACTTTTGATGTTTTAAAGTAGTATTAAACATCACTTCTGCTCACATTCCGCCACAGCGCTTGGCACAGAGCTTTTATGTAATGCTAAAATAAAAAGAAACTTTAATTTCTAGAAGTTGTCAGATCAGTTCAGACTACCATAACTTAGTTAAAAGTGAACCGATCTCCAAGCGGAATGTTTTTTTCATCATGTTAAGAAGCAATTAAATATAAAGATATAGAACTATATAAAAGTATAAAATATCTTGCAACACAGCATTTTTGGTTGCTTAAATATCATAATGCGTCCCACTATGAAAATACTTCGTGTAAAGCTCGTAGAAAGCTTTATAGGTAAAAGCGCTTTTAGGTTGAACATGCGCATTGCAACTGAAAATGTTAAGGATAAATACAATTATACTTGTCACCCAGAATCATTGGTGTATTTTATAACTGATAAAGATAACTGTTTACTTTGAATTAAAATCATATAAATTGGTTGTCTAAAATACATAAATGTTTATGTGAGATCAGGCAAAGGTCCGTTGATTTATGGAATAAAGGGAAAAGGATTTAAAAGAATATTAATATGGTAAGTTTTCACATTCGCTAGTTCTGCATCTGAGAGCTTCAAATTAATACATATGTACATTAATATATGTGAATGTGTATCTATTTGCAAATGTATATATTACATAAATATGTATTTACTGGAATATCCGTGAATTCTTTTACTAATCATAAATAAAATTTTCTGTGTATATTTGAACAAACAAATGTATATATTGTACTATATACACACATATATACAAGATACTTACATACATACATATATATGGGCTACTGCCTAAGTATGTGTGTAAGTTTCATCATTTTTTATACATAGTACATCCTCATACATATATCTTTACGAAAATGTTAAAAGTCTACAATTTTTGAATTACTGAGTGAAGAATTTAATGAATTTAAATGCCTATACATTCGTAAATGTATGGGAATGTAAAAGTAAATATACATATATGCTGAATGTTCATGTGTATCTGTGGAAAGAATTTATTCTAAATAACGTTTAAAAAGATTTATGAGTATGTGCACAATGCAAATGCATACATTCATATGAATATACTTGTATTCATATATCTAATGTACAGATATGAGCATAAATAATCGTATATGCGCCCAATTTAATAAATAAATACATATATAAAGAAGTAAAACGTAAATATGTACAATTAATAGATAATTAATGGCAGTTATGAATTAGTTCCTTCCAAAATGATTGGTATCCCAATTTTTAATTTAACTTCTGTAAGTGCAAATTTAAATATACAGTTAATCAATTGTGTGTTAATATACTATCCTACTTTGCTTTACTAAAGCTTAAATTTGCTAAAATTATAATCCTATTCCTTTGGAAGCTTCGGTGGTTAAATTAAAAAATGCACAACATCACAACAACAAAGAAATAATCATTGGATCGTCCATTTGAACATCAAAAGTTGTTAAATATATATAAATTGGAATGTTTTCAGTACTATTCTTAAGCGGAATTCAATCAGATCAATAAAGATGAATATAAATTTATCAGTATTATGATTCAAGCATCCAGGTCAACTCTGTCTTAGAACTTTTCTACAATTGTTTAATTTCAATTTAATTTTTGTTCGGCTTTTTAAAGTTTTTCAAAGTTAAAATAAAAATAGTTTAAGAGTGAAAGAGCATTGAAATAACCGAAAAATGTTGTATTGTGTTTATTTGTTGCAGATAACATACATAACCTATCAATTGCCAATGTGGCAGTGGCTTACTTACTTTTTGGCTTTTACTATTTTGTTTAAAGGTGAGTACCTATAACATAAGCACGGGAATATAAATTTGTTTTTGTGGGAAGAGCTGCGGTCAAAAGGTTGTCGTCGACAATAATAGTCAGTTTACTTCCTGTATAAAAGAAAAATCGATAAGTCTATATTATTTAAACAAAGACTACCAAAGTATTAAGACTTTTCCAGCAAATACATCTTAAACTAAACTTTTATCTTTTGTGTGCTGGAAGACACATACTATCTGATGCAAGTAAATCTAAATGATTTAAGTCGTTAACAAAAACATATTGATATTTCCTTATTACTGTGTCTTTAACTTTGTTCAGTAGTTCAAATACCAATATTGAACATAATTCGGATTAATAATGTATTCTAATATTTTATTTTCAATTCAATGAAATGTATAGCACCTTTTTCAGATGGATCTTTTGCAGTGCAAGAGAATGATGCACCAACTACAGCACCAAAATTTTTATCAAGAGGTCACCTATACAAAGTTATAGTCGGTGAAACTATTGAATTACCATGCAAGGTGCAAAATTTAGGATCATTTGTATTATTGTGGAGAAAGGGTTCATCCGTTCTCACTGCCGGTCATTTAAAAATCACTAGAGATCAAAGATTTAAAATTGTTGGAGACTATAATCTTCAAATTAATGGCGTTAAGACCCAGGATGCTGGCGATTACATATGTCAACTTGGGGACCAAGAAAATCGAGATCAAGTCCACACTGTTGAAATATTGGGTATTATACAATTAATTTACAACCATTTAGTTTAAATCAATAGCTTAATGTTATTTCAGTACCACCAACATTAAGGGCACTTCCACATAATGGGCAAGTAACTGCACGGAAAGGTAGCACAGTTACATTAGAGTGTAAAGCATCTGGTAATCCAGTACCTACAATCTACTGGTTCAAGAAGGACGTCTATTCCGGACCGACTCACTTATCTGACAGCTCAACATTAATTTTGGAGAACGTGGACAGACACCACGCTGGAACATATCAATGTTCAGCTGACAATGGTGTTAAGGAACGTGTATCTATGGACATTCAGCTGACAATTTTATGTAAGTTGGATTTAATACTTTTAAAGACTTATATCAACATAGAATCAGAATCAACATATAAATATGTCTAACAATTTAAAACACTTCAATATACAATTTAAATTTAATTGCCTTTTTCACTTAAGCTCCACCTGAAATAACTGTTGAAAAGGCTTGGGTTCATGCTTCCGAAGGATATGACGTAGAGCTTGTTTGTGTGGTCCATGGTGATGTCAACTCGGAAGTAAGTTCTTTTTAAAATATATTCTTTAAGTAGATAATATACCTATTGTGTTTCATATTCTCGTTTCTTAGATGTTGTGGTACCAAAATTCTTTCTTATTGGATCCTACGGATCGCAGATCGATGTATCCTCATGACGATAGATATAGTCTTATTATAAGGAATTTCCAACCAACTGATTTTGGAAACTATAGTTGTGTGGCCGATAATGCACTGGGAAGAACAAAGAAATATATTGAGGTCTCTGGACGACCAGGCCCAGCTGATTTTATCTCACCGGCCTTAAGTGGATTCCTGGATCATTACAATTTAACTTGGACAATAGAGTCCATACCACCCTTAGATGAAATTAAACTTTTATATCGACGGCTTATGGTAATAATTATTTAATAATTTACATCTAGCAGTATATATTTATTAAATTATGCAAATTTATTTTAGATGAATGAAACTTACCAGCATCCTGGCAAATGGCATGAGTATCATATTAAGCCTATTCCGATTCGGACTGACGGAACACATTATTTAATGTCTTATGTTGTAAGAAATTTGGAACACAATGCTGTATACGAAACAATTGTTCAAGCAAAAAATAAATACGGATGGAATGAGGTTAGTATTAATAAATCACAATTCTAGATTATGTAGGATAGATTAAATAACTTCAGCCAAAAATTATTGTATATATAAACGATATTATAGGGAAATACATTATGTGTATTACTTTTTATTTTTTTAACTTCAATATAATTGTATAGGGCTAGCTATCCATTGAATCCATATTTATAATAATTTACAAATGTCAAATATATTTTTAGATAAGTGACATTCATCAGTTTTATACTCGAAATCACGATCTTCTTCTTGACATCGACATGGAATATAAAATGGGAATTTCATGCTGTAATCGAATATCAATGACAATGGCTGCAATAATTTTACCTTACTTTATGTTAGAAGCATTTATGTTTATAATTAATACTTAAATATGTTTAATTATTGGCAAATATAAGTTCAAAGGTGCCTTACTACGTATTTAAAATGTGTACATATTTTAAAAATGAGTAGATATTACCAAATTATGTTTATAAATAAATCTGTATAAATATAAATATATATAAATTGCTAGAGTATTAACGATCTTAATTAAGTTTCTTTATAATATAATACATTATCACAATTCAAATAGAAGCATAATATTATGTGTAAGCATCATTTTGAGTTTCAAACATTTTAACTACATTTATGGAGTCATTGTCACATTTCATAAATAAGATATTTCATGATATTAGAAGTATAGCATCAACATAACTCCGAGCATATAACATTTTATAAAAACACGATTTTAAATATATAAAGAAAAATGTATAAATATTATTTGGTAATTAGTAATAGATTTTCCATAAGTGGATGAAGTGTTATGATAACCTTAGGCCAAAAAAAACATAAAATTATTAATATAAATAGATACATACAAGAAAGCAATTGATATCAAATTAACTAAACTTGTTTTACGAAACAAGACAATACCCATTATCTGAATGAATACTGACAAGTATTCATTTATCCGTAGGATTAGACAATTATCGAGCATGCATAATTAGGAATACAGTCGCACTAAACTCCCGCATTGAATAAAGCGCAACAAGAAAGCTAATTTAAAAGCGCACATACGAAAAGCGAGCAAGTAATTTTTTTGGATGAAATATTATTTAATATAATTTTATAAACAAAAGCACAATTCAGCACATTCGTGTCCTAACATTTGAGTTTTAATTTAATCGTTTTTAAAGCAGCGTTTCTTAACATTCGTTTTCTAAATCCAATCAAAATCATTATGATTATATATGTAATTTAAAAAGGACAACTAAAATGTGTATTGAAAGCACTCGTTAAACAATTAGCCAATCAACACCAAATAATTGATTTGAAAATGTATGTATGTATGTAGGTCCCACACATATACGACTGGAGAAATAGTCTCTAATTAGATATAATTAGATTTTTATGAAGACACGACAGGCAATACATTTCAAGAATATCCGAGATTAATACCATAGAGAAATTCTGCTGATCATGATATACATACACCAATTGGTTTTGGCTTACAGCTTTGGCATCTGAATTATGTATATTACCCAATTTAGAGTTTTTGAAACTAAGAATCTTACACAAGCTAATCCATTTATAAAATATATTATCTCCAAAAGTACGATTAAATCTTAGATCGGATTTTATTTTGAAATTTGTTCAACGTCTTTTCTTTTTATTCTAATCCTTATGAATTGTTTTTAAGGTCTTTTATGTCGCATTTACAATTTTTTCGAGTTATTCGAATTATGACTGCTCGCTTTTGTTCTAAGATACAAAACATACTAGGGCGTAGCTAGCGGGTCCTACACATCAACTAAAGATATGGGTTTTTTTGAATTAAAGAGATTATCAAATTACTTAGGTGTTTGGAAGCGAGCATCCTCGACTGGAGTGTTCTTAATTGTAATAGCTAGCAAGGCACAGAACACAAAATAAGTAGAATTCAAATCACGCTTATAAGAAATAGAAGTTTCGAATTTGAGAAAAACTGGCTACGCCCATGCATATATATTTACATAAGTACCAATTGTCATACATAAAACAAATTATAGGCCAACTTTTAATAAGCAACCAATTCCACCTGGTTGAAGTATGGAATATATAAAATGTACATGAATATGTAAGAAAAAGTTTGCTGTACATTTATGAACTAATAGTCAATGATCTTTTATGTGTATTCCGATAGCGAAATATTGACGAGTAGTGTGTAACAAAAAAGAAACATAGTGTATTCGGCATGTCCAGGGCATATTAATGTTTATAATTGATCCTAAGGGATCTACCTGCTAATCCGAAATACGAGGTATCCATCACATTGTAAATATATTATGAGCAATTAACTACATAATACTTAAATAACATATAACATGTTATGGCAAGAGAAAAATTATTTGGTTTTTAACTAAAACGAGTATGCATACAAGAATCCTTCATATATATAAAGGAAGCACACAAGAATACATCATAAGAATCATAAGAACTATATGTAGATCATGTATTTCAAACAATTATCCCTCAAAATCATTACACATTTTTTGGAACAAAATAAAATAGGCATGGCTATAGAAAAGTAAAACTGAAACCAAAAAATAAATAAAAATCGTTAATAATTCAACTTTTAGATTAATATCTAGTTATGAATAAGAAGAAATACAACCAAAATTAAGAATGAATAATTAATGGAAAAATCTCTAAACTTTAAATTCTTCTAGTCACCTCTATTGTAAATATTAAAGTTAACTAATAAATTGTTGTGAAAGTAGCCTTCACACAACTTAAAATGAAAAGATTAATTTTAATTTTGTCATAAATTTTTTTGTAAGTTCAATATTTTGATACCTTGAATAGATTAATTTTCCTTTAAATGCTCTTTTTTGAATTAATTAATTTAAGAAACAACAAATTAAAATATCCCAAACATGAAATATAGTTGCACAGGCAATTGATAAATCTCGGGCTTTGACCATGTTTTTATTATAAAATTTAGTTTTTATTATTTTTATGTGTGCTTCAAATAACTCATTTATTAACTTGTATTCTTTAAGAACGTTTCTTATTAGAGAGTGAACATTAGAAGAATTCTACAATTACACGAAATAAACGATCGATATCGAATATGCGTATTAATATTTTAAGCAATGTCTTAATTATTCAAATATTTCATACAATTAAGGCACTCAATATAAACTTATACTATTAAACAATAACCAAACAAAATAATAAAGAAAAACATTAAGGAAATATGTTAGAATATGTCGATGTAAATGTTTAATAAATAAAAATCATATCATTTTAATAAGTAAAAATTTTATTGCATTTCATTTATTGTGTTTCCCACATTAAGGATTATTGTATTGTAATTAATTATTTATTGTAACTATAAAACATTGCATTTATAAATCTGCGTTTATTCCCACAATTCTGAGAGTAGAAACTGTTCTGAAGCTTGCTAGCACTAGCTTTGGAGTGGATTAAATTATACACGTCTTATCTATTTGGCTCCTCGATCAAGACTGACTCGCGCCAATTTTCTTACAAGGTACAGCAAGGAAGAAATTACTATAGTTCTAGTATTAGTATTAGTATTAGAAGAGCGTCGATTTTCGCTCGTGCGTGGCCGAGGCATTGAGCTATAGTTTGTACAATGAGGTAGCGAGATAATAAAAGAATGAGAATGCATACGTGTGCAAGTGTAATACATATGCATTAAGCTCTCTCAGCTATTCTCTCTCATTCTTTATTATCTCGCTATCTCATTGTACAAACCTTAGCTCAATGCATAGGCCACGCACTGAGCGAAAATCGACTGAGCACACTCTCTCTAATACTAATACTAATACTAGAACTATAGTAACTTCTCCCTTGCTGTACCTTGTAAGGAAATTGGCGCGAGTCAGTCTTGATCGAGTGGCCGAATAGATAAGACGTGAATAATTTAATCCACTCCAAAGCTAGTGCTAGCAAGCTTCAGAACAGTGTCTACTCCCACAATTGTGGGAATAAATATAGATATATAAAGGCAATGTTTTATAGTTACAATAAATAATACTAATACTGGAACTATCGTAATTTCATCCTTGCTCTACCTTGTAAGAAAATTGACGCGAGTCAGTCTTGATCGAGGAGCCAAATAGATAAGACGTGTATAATTTAATCCACTCCAAAGCTAGTGTTAGCAAGCTTCAGAACAGTTTCTACTCCAACAATTGTTGGAATAAATATATATATACGAATGCAATGTTTTATATACGTGTGCAAGTGCATACATATAAGAAGCTAGTGCTAGCAAGCTTCAGAACAGTTTCTACTCCCACAATTATGGGAATATATATATAGATATATAAATGCAATGTTTTATATATGTGTGTAAGTGCATACATATGCAATAAGCTCGTCCAAGTACAAATCGTAGCTGAAGAAAAGTTACAACATTTCAAACTAAATCTCATTTATTGCAGCAACCTAAGCACTATAATTGAACACTATATTATTAATATAAATTATGATCAATTTAATATTCAACATTCGCAATAAGCATGCGTCTCTTTGGGATGTGTTTACATTAAAATAGTATAAATAATGGAATTATACAGTTATAAAAAAATGGGCGAAATTGCACGTAAAAACTGTTCGTCAAACTCTTTTTCGGAAAACCTCTCAACGGATGACCTGAAAAATATAGAAAGCTTTATAATGCTTCAATAGAATAAAAATAATCGGGTTACACACCTTGCTGCATCTATAATGCTTCTATTTGTGTCTACAGGGTTAAGTATAATATTCAATATACTCCCGGCATATTCGACAGCATCCGTTGCGAGATAACCATTTTGGCTGCCTTCTGAAGTTTCAATAATGTCAAGTAACGGACCTCCAGACTTGTGAGCTATCATTATAAGTCCCGCTGCCATGCACTCCACAATTCCAATACCAAAGTGCTCATTCCACATAGTATGTATGCCAATTTTAGATTGTTGATATATTTTCAATAGTTCGTCATATGAAACATTTACTTTGAACTCAATAGAATTTTCGAGTGATAAATGTTTTGCCAGGTCCTGCATGTTTTTTAATCTTTCATAATCTTCATCATTTCGGCAAGAACCTACTATGACAAGTTTAATACGGTTCCATAGAGCTTCATTTCTAGCCAGTAGAGTTCGTAACTCATAGAGAGCTTGTAATTGCAATGGATGGTTTTTTTCTGGACGAAATTGACCCACAGATAGTATCAGGATTTCGTTATTTCTTTCTGTATGTTCAAGCTTCTTAAGATGTGCAATTTCACAAGGTGGATACACTCGATGTGTTTTCAATGGGACATTGAACAAGTCTACTATATGATTTTCAGTCCACGATGAATTTACCATAATAGTTTCTGAGCAGCGGCTTACCCATTTGTACATCTAGAAATAAAACAAGATATTTTCATTATTAATATAACTATAAAATAACTTAACGGATACCTTAGATATTCTAGAGGTTTCTGATATCGATTATTACCAATTAAATAAGACCACTTAATTTATAGTTATTGCATAACAGTAAAATGTACTCACCTGTGAAAACAAGCGGTAGTACGTAAGCTTCATCCACGTAAGAAAGGGGTTTCTGGCCACGTATGCCTTATTGTTATGTGAGGCTTGACGGAATTGTACCTTTCTAAGCATGTCGGTGCTTATTACAGGATAATGGACGTAGCAGCCTATTCTGGAGCAAGCCAGAAAGCGAAACACCGGGAATGTGAATGAATATCCCATTGTATCAATAAAAATATCTGGCGGAAACTTGCAAACTGCTTCCAAGCCCAAAATGATTGAGCCCAAACTTTGTCCCAGCAAAGTGAAATGGGGATACTTCGTAGCTTCGATCCAATGTCGTTGCTTTAAAAATACAAAAGTTATCTGTTCAACTTCGAGAGAAATATTAAATATATTCTTTGCTTTCTGCAAAATGGAGCTCGGGGTAGAGTCAATGTCTCCTGTGTAAATAACAATCTTGATGTTGTCATACTTTTTCTAAAATAAAATAAGAAACACGTTTGAACAGAGTGTAGTGAGAATTAATGTATATTTGCATACCTGTAATGCTCGCACCGCACACCATAATACACGTTCACCACCTCCACCGGCATTGCAATACGGATGAAAAATGCCTACATGTAATCTTTTTTCAGATGAAGAGTTGTGCAATTTATTTTTGTAGTGAAGGATCCATTGCCGAAGACAAAAGAAAACTGCAGCGGCTAAGCCTAGCAGCCATAGAAGCAACCAAAATCTGTCGTAACGTAAGATTATTAATTCTAGAATATCAGTTTTATTATTGTTATTCTTACACGTAAACAATCACCATCTCGCTTTTGTTGATAATGTTTAATATTAGTGATGCACCAAAATGGAACCGCGACCTATCGATATTTCCTTACATCATTTCCGAATCGATACTTTTAAATCGATTGCAATGGCTGGAACTATTTAATTATTTCGGTTTAAACGAAATATAAAACCCTAAAAATTAGGTTTTCTCACAAATGTGTAAGAAATCGATAACATGGATTAAATCGCATTATATTGCAATTCCATTCTGAATTAATGGACAGCTGATCACAAAGTGAAAACTGCAGGTGCAGTTAGAATGTGATATGGAATGGAATGGAACAGATTAACAAGTTCCGATACTTTCGGGAGTGCCTCTACTGATATTCTTTTGTGTTTCCCCATCGCTGAAAATTATAAACATTAATAAAAACATTATCAACCCACAAATGGATTACTTTCGTTCAATTTTGGAGTGCTTGGCTTCGTTTTGCAGTTGCTGGCAGTGTACAGAGGACTTGGGGACTCAAGTAAGACAAATGCAAATATATTTCCGGCTTATTTGTTACTATCTTTGTTGATTAGGGCATTGAACCAAGCGAAAGAACACACCTCCTGGCAGACTCAGTTAATCAAAGTCCAGCACTGCGAAGAAGTAACTCAGCTGATTTAAGCAATGATTATTCTCAGTCGCTGCCAAAGAAGGACGACCAAAATGCACTGTCCAGATTGGTGCAAAACACAGCAATGTAAGTAGAAGTAAACATATACCTGTATATATCCATTATCGTTTTGACTTGTTCCTTAGAAACATGATTAATGTTGGTGCCATGGATTCACACACTTTGGAGCATCAAGAGTATACCGACAGAATAAAACTATATTCACAACGTCTTCAGCAGCAGTGGAACAACGTCCAGCATCCCTGTGTCGTACAGAAAGGTTTGTTCTTCACATTCAAATGCCATTAGCTTAACTTGCTAAGATAGCCGGCTATAATCTATTTGTTAGTTGTATGTGTTACTAACAATTATTTTTATTTAGGTCTCTTGAAAGATGTTCCCAATCATCAGTCTTGTGTATTGAAAGCAATTTACTCCGATGATACAGCTCAGGTTAGTAAAAGCAAAATGATATCATTTACATAGATAATAAAATGTAAAGTTAAGTATTTATTTATTTGTGGTAAACATAATTTAAGGGACATTAGTAATTTACTTTAAACTAATTCTTTCTCGGTCTTATCTTTCAGATGAGAATGTTTATCCAGAAAGCGCATTCCGGAGTCTTAGGTATACAAATTGATCACAAAGAGGCAGTTGTTGTTCCATTTCATATCCCCTAAAAGCCATAAATGTTAAATATATATAAATATAAATCATACAACATTAAATTTGATTGTGATGAAGTTATTGGTATACACATTAAAACTGTATTATATTTAAATATTACCACTACTACCACTGAATCAAATGTAGATGGATTTATTCTGATAAATACAATAAATTGAGAAAGTAAGTTTTCCAGTAACGTTTGTTTACCTTTTTTATATTTGATCGAGAATGCTTTGCAAAGTCTTTGTTAATAAAAAATTAATATAATATTGTATTTAAATTTAAAGTTTTATGCTAAATCATACCAAAAAAGTGTGTCTTTAAAATGCCTTTTGATTTAAATCATAAGTTATGGATAGCTGCCACAAAAGATATTGGCCAGCTTGTAAAAAAGCAAAATTGTCTAAAGAAAATTGAACCGCCCGAAGACAAGGCATTATCATTTAAAATATTTTCCGAGCTCTATGTCTTATATGTGGAACTTGTTAATAAATTAAGTTTTATTTATTTAAACACATTCCAAGTGCAAAAACGAGGTGTCGTTCGGACGCTGGTTGAAAATGCCACTCAGCAGTTGATGCTACTCAAGGAGGAGCTAAAGGAAATGGAATTGAGCGAATATGTATATATAGACAAAGTCTTAATCTCAAGAAAACTTATTCCGCGCGATTTAATGATTTGGAGGTCCCCACAATTTTTATATCGTCGTCCTTTAGATATTCAGAACATAATATCTGAAAATAAATTGTACATGAATGATGAGGAAAAAGAAGAGAGTGATTCAAAAGACTGGGCTAAAGTTAGCGAAGCTATAGAACTTATTCAAGCACACGAAAGAGCACGACGAGCACGAGTATATAAATCAAACATTAAATATGATAAGAAAAAGTACTTGGAAGTTCAGCAACGAAAAAAAGTAAACTATAGATTTACTTTTAAGCCCAATCAAGCAATGAGTATACCTGTTAAAAGAACTTTATTTAACGCAGACTTTATAAAGGCTGAAGAATCCTGTGCTGAACTGGCTCACAAGGCCGGGAATGAGGATGAGCTTCACGATGGTAACGTAGAAAATAATAATGTTGTAGGTGGGAGTTAGAGGGATTGGGTTTATGTACAATATCAACCCGATTATGAATTTAAATATTTGATTTTTGATATCATGCGGAAAAGCCTAACACTAATAACTCTATTTTCTTAGAACATGAAATGGAGCAAATTAATGCGGTTCGTAATAATGCAGCACGCATTATTCAATCCTGGTGGCGAACCTATAGAACAAGAAAGATTTTCAAAATTAAAAAACAATTTAAAAAGGAATTATTGGGGATTAAGAAAGTAAGACAGTTAAAAAGACCAAATCGATTTTCCAACTCCGTTCTTGAGATGTATAACAATGAAAAGTTAAAGAGACAACTTGATGAAGATTTTGCAAAGTTAATTATGGATGAACGGACCAGGTTGCTTCAGATTCGAACTCCGTGGATGATGGAAGACATATCCGATCATATTCGTGCCTGGTTTGAAGAATTGTAAGTTATTTTAAGTAAAAACATAAGAACTAACATTAACATCAATTTCTTTTTAAATAGCTATTCGAAAACTGGTAATTTTCACCCTTATCCGGATCCAGTTAAAAATGGTACAGTATTGGTTGTCATTGATAAGACTATGTCTCCAATGGAATTTCAAGAAACTCTTAATAAAAAGCCAATGAGCAAAGAGGAGAAACAGAAGCTAAAGGAGAAGAAGAAAGCGGAAAAAAGAAAACAAAAGGCCAAAATAAAAGCCGAAAAAATGAAGGAAGCCAAGCGAAGGAAAAAATTTAAAGATATGGGAATCATTGATGTTGGCTTTATACTGTCCTCAAGCAAACCCATAGGTATTTATGTTTAGTTTATAAAACAATTATATATGTAGCAATTACAAGAGTAATAATATTTAACCAAAGCATAACTAGAAACCAGTTTACAATATGCGATAGTTTGTTCTTTATTAGCGTCCCTTTTCAATTTTAAATTTAATTTAATTATCTACATCTGTTTACAGAAAAAATTGAGAATACAATCAAGCAGTTTTCGATTGACTGGAGAAATGTTGATGAATATTTAAATAAGAATCATGATCCAATTAAGGATTGGGTAACCGAAGAACAGTTGGATATTATACATCATGAATTGCGGCAGTTAGTGGATGAATATATGCGGTAATAAATAGTATTTTAATAGATTCATTAAAAGTTTGATCTTCCTCTTCAATTACTAATATATTTACAAAAATTTGTAGAATTGAATACGAACTGTTGAGAGAAGCTTTAGCAAAAGATCAAAACGTCGCTTATAAGGCCCTAAAAGTGCGAAGGGCTAAGAAAAAGAAGCCTAAGAAGAAGAAAAACCCTTTTGATCCGACAGGAGACAGAACTCTTAGCTCCTTGTATAATGAACTTAAAGATGCAGGTGTTATAGAGCCAGTTTCACACAAAGACTTTGATGAATTCATAGCCGACTTTAATTTCTTGGCTGATGACACAAGGGATGAAGACAACTTAACGTAAGTCTGTTGTGTAAACACATTATCATAAACCGTAAATTGCATACCTATTAATAAGTCATCCATCTAAACGCCATAATATTTATGTATTATAAATTATTCTGAGATCTTATGCATTTATTGGAAATTATTGAATAATTGAATAACATGCAATTAAACTTTGTGGATTAGAAATAGTTCAAATTTATAATAACAATTATAAACTTATTTCCTATTAGTACTGTTGGCCCTGCTAAGGGTGATATCAAAATGGTTATTCAAGAAAGTATGTTGGGAATGAGTGAGTTTGATTTACCAAAACCAAAGTCAATTTTACTTGTCGGACCACTAAACAGTGGAAAGAAGTTACTGTGTAATATAATTGCATCAGAACTGGGCATGTATACATTAATTTAAAAGTTTAATATTTAATTCCTAATCATTATTATTATAACAGATGCTGTGTTTATAAATCTTAGTCCAGAGAAAACTTTTCAATATGCAGACGATATGAACATGTTTTTACACAAAGTAATGAAAGTGGCAAAGGCTTTTCAACCAGCCATATTATATATTGAAGAGGCTCATCGAGTTTTTGCCAACAAAGTTCCAGCTGACCAAATTTCTATAAAGCCGACTCTTCTTGCTCCCTATATTGGCAAGAAAATATTGAATCCCATCAAAAAGACCGACAAAATCGTACTTCTTGGCACAAGTTATATGCCCTGGTCGGCTAAAGGCACACTTAAGAAAAGTTTTCAAAAAATTTTACTTATTCCTAAGTGTGACTATGGAACTAGCTTCCTACTTTGGCTCGATCTAATGACTGAAAATGCGCCAAATGATTTAGATGCTTTTGCTTACTCTGCACTTGCAAAGGTTTTACAAGCCTACAATTCTGGAGACATTGTTAACAATGTATCTAAAACTTTAAATGTGGAGAGAAAGATGCGTCTCAATTTTGAAGCACTTGAGCCAAAAGAGTTTTTAGAATATTTTCTAAGTGAAAATGATCCACCAATGTTTCCACCAGAATTAAAGGTATTATTATTGGCATACTTTTATCTAAAATTAATAATATTAAACTTAAATTAACTTTAAATTAGATGATGGAGAAATTTACGAAATGGTTTGGAACATCCAACAAATTTGAGAAAATGAGACGGAAAATTATGGCCATTAAAGCAGCAAAACAGAAAAAGAAATAATTAATACATATTTTTAAATTAGCAAATGTATCAGCTAATAAAAACCTATTGAGCTTTTAATAAGAGCTGTTATCTTTTAAATAAAATTATATTTACACTTATTTAACATATTTGGATTAATGGAAAGAATAATCTATTGGGAGGTATTACTGTAAAGAAACTCACCTGTATTTTGCAATATATTTTCTGCCACAAGAAGAATGTGTGAAAAACCATTTGATTGTTTTAAAAACATATTTTATTTGTTTGTATAATTTTAAAATGTTTAAATAGTAGAATACTTAAAAAATAAAACCCGGATATTTGTTTTTTTTTAAGTGTTGTAAACCCCTTGGTGACTTTTTGACGGAAATAAGTTGATTTCGATTCCTAATTTTAAGAAATCATAATACATTTGAATGTATGTATGTACATATGTATTTAATATGTACTTAAAAATTACCTTTTACAAATTTCCAATAATTTACACTAAATTAAATAAATTTACAATAATTTATTACTTATTAGAATATATATTGTACCTAATTTTGTATTATAAGATTTGTTAAATTACGAGTTGCTGTTTCCTTGCAATGTAGTCTATCATTTCTTATCGTTGTCAATTTTACTTTTATCGAGAGATGAAGATACCATGCCACCTCCATTTGAAGGATATAATTTTTCCAAATAATTTAAAGATTCATTAAGAAACGTCTGTAATTAGTTATTGTTGGTTAATTCTCGTTTTAAAAGTCTCAAATGTAATTTGAATAATTACCTGAAAAGCGTGCAGCACGGCAATAATTGCAGGAGAACCAAATCCGTGCGTTATCAAGGAGAAGTGTGTCAAGTGTCGCTGCATTGAAGGCTCTAATAAATGCTGTGACCTTGTTCCGAAATGTGTTGTTCGATCTTGACTCAATATTTGCATTAATTCTTTTGTAATCTAAAAAAGAAATAGATATAAAATTGAAATCAATCTCTTTCATATGACTCCCTAACAACAATACTTACTTGTTGCGAGTGAAGGATGAGCTCTTTCCGTCTATATGAATCCTGGGGTTCGGTTTGATGGCGCACAATGTACTCAGCCAATTGTCTGGCTGGAAACTCGGTTTCACAAACAAAGTGAAAGTCTTTGGCCAAGTGAGTTGCTTCTCCCTCGACTAAAGATGTTAACAGTGTAACATTTGCTGCTTTTCGGCGTCCGGCTGGTAGATTTAGTCCAATCTTTTCAAGCTTCTCCCTCAATAGTCTGCCTCCATTTTTGCTCTTCGCCCTAATGTCGAATAAAAACTAATTAGTTAAGCATTCTTGAATATAGTGTCTAGTAAAGTGCAAGCATACCTTCTTAGAACGCCACCCAGTAAGGATGCGTTTAAGCACTCGGGTGGCGACAATCTGCGCTGAACCTCCGCAATTGTAACCTTATATTTCGAAGTACTTGACAGAAGACTGAGTCTACCAGGGACTGCACAGAATACTTCACTTGGCGACCCTGAACCTAGGTTTCCAGCATCCTTCCCACTTTTCATGCCTGTGGAGAAATTATGCAGTTTAATATACACTGTTTGTAACTACGAATGTTTTCATGTCCAAAAAAACAAAAAAAAACACATACATGTTTATATGCATTGTAAAGGAAATACTTGTCTTTGTGCTAATGTTTTGAAATTGAAAAGTGTGAACTCAGCGTACAAGGATCATTTTACAATAATCCTGCCAATTAGAGAAGCCAGCTACAATTTCAATGCACACCTAATAAACATTTATGCAATTCAGGGGTTGATGGGCATTGTTATTCTCGCATGTTTGTGGTACCGCCTTAAATTCAATTCATATTTTTTAATATAGACCCTATATTATAGGGTAATGTTCTCTTGCATTTTAAACAAATAACACATGACAAATGTGCGTGAGTTTCTCGTATACATATATAATAGGATCATGTATTTTGTGCAAAACAAAAACCAACAATTTGAACACTGTATTGTTTATATGTTTTCGCCTTAATGATGGGATTTATGTGAGCATCCAAACCATTCTAAACTAGCTTTGAAATATTTAATAAAAAATATAAATGTTCGTAGAATTATCTTCATAAATTAATTTAATAAGAAACAATAACATTAAAAGTATGCATTTTGTTTTTGGCGTTAAGTTTGAATGTAAATTAAATCAAGAACTTAAAAAGTTCACAGAACAAAATGTAAACTTACTTTTTATTAGAGGTAAATCTGACATAAAAGCTACATTGTCATCCAGGGCAGGAGCTTGGACATCATCAACAGCATTTTGCAACGCTTGATGTAAGGCCAGAGATTCATGCTCATGTCCAAGTCTAGTGCCGTGTGCTGCTCCTGCTGATATTGCACTGCCGTAATCACTTCTTCTCTCCGTGTATGGAAAACCATGAGACAGTTGAGTCTATAGGAATGAGAATTATTTTGAAATCAAGTTAGATATAGTATAAAAGGTATGCGCACTGTCTTTTTAAATACAGGGGCATCAAAATTAAAGTTAAAATATACCCAATTGTTCTTCAAAATTAACCAGGTATTCCAAGTACAGCCCTTTAAGACATTAGTCAGAGTTTAACGCATTATGATTGAAAAAGTCTCAAGAGTTTAAGCAAGTTTGATTTTTAATCAAATGTTCCAATGACAGCTTTATAACATATTTTCTGTACAAGGAAATTTGCAGGAAGTAAGAAGAAAGAAAAGCTGTACCCAGATGGTATTCAATTCTTGCAGATTATTAGTATTGATCCTCTAGTCATGATTTAACATAAAACATAAAATTAGACGAGACTCTCGTAAACAGCTCCGTTACTTTGAAAAATCTTGTCAGGAAAGAGATAAATAGATGGATAAAGATGCTAGTATGCTATGGAAAGGTTATATATAGACAACTATATTAAATTTGGCAGTAAAAGGAAAGCTTGTGACAAAGTTAAGTTTTATAAACTAATGTCTTCTAAAATGAACTAATATTTCGATGAATATGTTCAATGGCATTGCATAGATTTAATCTGCGAATATAATAATGCTAGTAAACATTCTTCTTCAATTATGGGCTGACTGTTGCCTTCAGAAACAGTAACCATAAGCCCTGGGGTTGAACCAGCCAACAGCTGAGCCAATCCTGTGTTTAGGCAATCATGTACATGTATTTGTAGTCCTTGTTAGAGTATGTATGAGTGTAGTATGCGCAAAAGCACTACGGGGGATACGCCTTTAGGAACGTCAAGAACGCAACTGCCCTAGCCGTGGTTGCAAGGGCAAAGTTCGTTAAAAGCACCAAAGTGTGCGTGTATCCTTCTTAATATTATGCACACACACACATTCTTATATACATACATACACACATACATGTAAGTATATAAACTCTTTTCCTTTTGGGCAAGGAATTTTCGTTGTTATTTGCAAGATGTTTCAGAGAAATCCCAAGAACATTTTTGAAATACTTCATAGCATTTTTTTAGTGTTTCATAATGCACTTAAATGGAATTCATAAAGCCATAACGTCGGCGATTATTATAAGAATGTAAAGTTTCAAATGCTGTGTGTATGTACATTGTACATACTGTTGTTTGTAAGGATAAGTTTGGAAAGTAAAGAATTTGACCAAATTCTTAATCAAGTATTCTGAGCAAGGATAAATACTCAAGTGGTATCAACAGAGAATAGCACAGTGTTATTATGGTTTGCGTAATTATGAATGTACTTACAACATGTCCCTGCAACTCAGCATCCCTGTGGGTTCTGTGGATACCCAGTTGATCCTGTGTAGACCTAAGGCCCGCCAACTGATTGTAGTGATGAAGAGGAGCATGGTGCAATGAAGATAGCGGTTGGCCATACGGATCCGTACCCAAGTACTCGAGTGGTCCGTGATTCTGTAAATAACCAGATATCTAAACTATTTTGGAAATGATACGTCCCAATGGAGTGGTGCCCCAATATGGAGCACTTACCTGTTGCTGAGGAGGGCTTTGAGCTGAATGGTGGAAAGGTGGCGGAAAGTATGGAGGTTGAAAATCAGACTGCAGTGATTGATGATGCATGGTAGCTGCTGACCCATGAGTGCCACTGTGCCCACTGTGTCCAGAAGTTGGACCACCTCTGCCTGAATGTCCTCCTGAATGGGTTGTATAAGCAGGACTACTACTCGAGAGACCCAAGCTACCATGGCCACTAAGGCGTTCCTGTAAATAATTTAAAATACATATTATTTTCTTGCTCTTAACGAATATTAGCATTAATATTATAATTCAACTTTTATTTTTACTGTTATTAATACTTTCATTAGTATATGAAAGCTACTACAATAGTTAACAGTCTGCTTTATTTATATTTAGCTCTTATTAAACTTATTTCTTTATATTTTTATAAGTTGGCATGGCAAACACATTTAATAAATGTGTTAAATCAAACAAATATGTGTGTGATTTTTGATTTCTTACTTGCTTTTTAAAAACTTATCTACCATTCATAAAAAGAATGGGTTTATTGTCTGTTGTTTTATATTGGAAAATAACAGTATTGACCTGTCTCTCATAAAAAAGTTTTCTTGTGTTAATTTAATAATTTAAAATTTTAATATAACTTAATTTGTTAAATCTGTAACATATAGAAGGTAAAACAAACATCCCGTAACCGGTTCGGTTTAGTTTTTTTGAACTTGTCGCACCGGCTCAAGAACTAAACCTTTAAAGTTTTTTATCCCTCGGCCCCGAACCCAACCCCGATCGCTTTATTAAAAAAGCTAGCAATTTTGTACTTAAGTATTTAATATTTATATGTACAAATTCATAAAATTTGTAAATTTTGGATAAAAAAAAAGAAGCCTTAGCTTTAGATCCTTAGAAACCCTTTCGCAAACCGCGCCAAGATTTTTGCCTGAGGTTCGAACCTTCAAACAAAAACATAATTTTTACACTCCAACATTTTTTTCTTGACTATACTTATCTTAGTTTTAAGCATTGATTCCTATAAAACTTATTGAATTCTAACTGTTATAACGTTTTTAATAACAAATAGAATTTGTGCGCTAAACAAACAATTAAAATCGGACGATGCATATAACCCACGGTAAAGCATAGCATAAAATCCGGGTTTCATTAAAATAAACAAATAATAAATTACATTTGTAAAGCGTCTCTAACAAATAAGATACCACGACTTTGGATTTTAATTTATGAATCATGTATTAATAAATATTGAATTCTAAAGCTTGACTTTTTCTATAAAAATTAAGAATTGTACAAGGATTTTTAACAACCTTTTTTTTCGTGCAATGTAGCGAAGTGTATTGCCGTCGGGCTTAATTCAAACGCCAGAGATGTTTTCATATGAATGTACGATTATGTACTCGTTAATATGTGTATATGTTTATATGTGATTGACCTAATGAAGGTATTAATCATGAGGTCAATCTGCTTTGGAATACAGTGTGTTTTGGCATTTGTACTTATGTTTAATCGAAATTCTTCAGTCTTACCTGAATTTCAATAACAGCGGGCATATCCACATAGGATAAAGTCATATTATCATATTGTATAGGTAACCAAAGATTTAATTTCCCATAGTTTGTAATGTTTCATTGTTTAAAAACAAAATACTGAATCACACATATGCGTTATAGTACACTCTTAACTATACTTCCAATACTAATTAATCACAATAAAGTTTTAGGAACAGTCCATAAATAAATGTCCATACTTTAATTAATTTTATTCTGTTTTCCGTCTTGAAAAGTTCTTGGCTATTTGTGTTTGGTTATAAGCACACCAACGGTGGGTTAATTCAGTACAATAATTATTAAATATTGGCACAACTCGATTGACCCGACGGCGACGACAGCGACGATAGCGACGACAGCAGTCCGTGAAAGCCAAATACGAAATGAAAACTGGTCGAGACCGCGTGCCGATAGGGCAGCCCCACCACCACCAGCAGCAGCAACAGCAGCAACAGTAAGAACACCAACAGCAACAATGGCAACGACAACAACAGCAGCAGCAGCAACAACAGCAACAGCTACGAAGGCAACGGCAGCATCAGACCAACTCTTGACGCCGGCGTCGTAACAACGCTTCGTCGGACGATTTTGCATTTGCCGAGAGTCAGTGCAGAGTAAGAAAATACAACTACACACATATATGAGAGTGTTATTTTATACACACACACATAAATACTCAACAATTGTTCTGTGATTGTGGTAGTTTCGTTTTTGTTGCAGAATTTTAGGAAACATAACGAATCAAAATCTTTATACCCATCGATGAATACAAAACTATCACACACATTTAACTATATACTCATGTGTGTGTGTAATGAGTTGTAAAATTTCGCTGTGATCGTCCCAGTAGTTGTATGTATGTATGTAATCTATACTCAACTGTACATATAGTACTTTAAAATAGGTTAGGCTTGCAAAAGTTTTGATAAGAAACAAATGATAAATGATAGAATCAAAGAGCGAAGTTGTTGGATTAAGTGTATTGACATGCTTGTTTTTCTCCCAACAATTTGTTCTTTAAAATCTTTCAATAGGTAATAATTAAATTTTAGCAATATACATTGACAGTTGCTTATTGTTTTAAAAGTATTACGTGTTGGTAATAATAGTTACCAATATGTGTATTCAAATGAGCTGAAGGCCTCTGCTGCCATAGCCACGAAATAAGCGAGTCTATAATTTTATTATTATTACATTAAATAAATACAAATACATTTAATTTTCTAAGATGTTCTTACTGCCTCTACAGCTTCTCTAAATCAATCACTTGTGAATCAAATTAAAAACGGAATTATTTAAAACCAAAAACGTAAATTCCGAGCCGTTATTCAAAACATGGCTTTCGCTTCAAATCATAACTGTTACCATCACACATATTTATTTTATTTCTGTTTGTATGTATTTTTGCAAATGGCTGATTGAAGCTTCAGAATGTATACATTTATACGTACTTCCAAGTCATGGGAAAAGGGATGTATTAATGTATGTGTAACATGTTAGCGAAATGTTGACAACAACAGTGGTCTGAATGGCCTCTGATATGGAAAGCCATTGTAACATCCTGTTTCGCATGTCCTTAGAAAATGCAGGATGCGAGAAGATTTAGATGATAATGTGGAATAAAGCTAAATACAAGTTGGAGTACACTACAAAGACTGCTAATGCCTGGTTATTCATAACTTCTATTGTTGGTTCTTTAAATTTGGAAAAGTCGTTGGCACCCACAATAATATTGTGCATGATGGCAAATTATATTAAGTTGGGTAACTAGCATAATCTTAAGTATATGTGAACGCTTAAGAATAAATATGAATTGCTAGATGTCCGGAAATTCCTCATCCTCAAACTTATAAATTGTGTGGGTTTTATTTAGTTACGAAAGCTTAAAGTGCTCGGTGTGATTTCATCTCTATTTAAAGTAGATAATGATAAAGAATATAAATAAACATATTATGTAGTTGGTCTTGTGTTTAATTTAAATTTTATAATATTGACATCTCAAGCTTGTGTTAAGTACTTATGTTTATTCATAATCGTATGTACTTAAAATACATTTACATATGTGTATTTATATACATACGCACACACACGTTTATACAAAGATATGTAAATGTATCTGGCTTTAGTTTCCTTAGACCGAACGTGGCAATTGCGATCTGGACACGACTTTATTGTGGCTTTATAAATTAAAATAATTTTGATTGATTACTTTGGATTATCTTGTCATTTGCCAGCATCTAATAGAATATTTAACGATACAGATAAACCGGTTTGCTTTTGTTTTGTACGAATTTCGGCTTTTAGTTGGTTTTTTACTCAACAGATTTCATGCATACTCACTGAAAAATGTGCGTTAGAGTTTGATCAAAGCCCAAAAGCTAGACACGGACCTCAGTTCAGTTTCGTAATATTTTGGCCCAAGAAAAATCATTGAAAACAACTTTTGTTGCCACTCGATGGCATCGAAGAAGAAACTTATACCGCTCACTGAGACCTTCCAAATTACATAATTGCTCTTTCTATACTATACTTGAACATAACAAGACTCTGCTCCAATACGGATCCCACCCGACCCACCGCCTTACGATACCTGATTAGACCAATAGGACTTGGAGATTTACAGGTGTAAGTACCTTTGTATTCGGTCATGTTCAAGTGGGAATAGGTCGTATACTCGCATTATGATTTCATTTTGGGCGGTTCAAGCTGGTCTGCTCATCCATTCTTCGGCTGTTTATTCTTGAATACTATCGTCATCTCTTGGACAGCTTGGACTCGAAAAGACGATTACCTACCGAGTGTATCTACTACTTTAGCTTTTCTGTTATGATAAGCTGCTGCTTTTGTTGGTCTCATAAATTGCTTGACTACTTCAAAATGTATCTTAGTTCATTAACTTGAAGTGTATACTAAATAAATCTAATTATGATAGCGCCTATCATTTGTTTATTGATTTGTATTTTGCTACCAACTTATAAAGGTTTTTAAAATTGTCTTGTCAAATAATTATTTTCTAAATAGGCCAGACCTCTTGTAGAAGACTTATTATACAATAGAATTTTCAACGAGTACAAGTATGCGAGATTCGGCGTGCGCTTCGAATTTATTTTCTTATTTGATTTTTATTTATTATTACAATTTTTTTTTTTTTGCTATTTTATTAAGTATTGTGTTTTCAATCACATGAGATTTTGAATTGTACGCTATTGTCAGTCGTGAATATGCTGAAATTTGAAATTTACACTGGTGGTCAATACTCCCATACCGTAATTCAAGATATAAATAAATAAATTATAAAGGTTGGAATGGTTGACTGTCTGGTTTGTGAAGGCACAGGTAGACAGATAGATGGAAGCCGTTGAACAGGTCGAAATAGTTTCACCTCCACCTCTCAAGTGTGTGCAGAACGAAACATAAATACATACTCATACACACACACACACATACAGACACACACATATGCTATTCTAATGAAATGCTATCCACTCGCCAATGATCAATTGTCATTAAAAGAGCTTTGACTCCAAATTCTGACTTTACCTATTACACAGGTAAGGAGGCAAACTTATTGTTGTGGATTACCTCTCTATTGTCTATTCAACATATATTTTAAATACACATGTACAATTATCTACGTAAACCTCTGCTCTTAATTAGAACACATAGTTAAGTCTGTTCAATATAAAAATAATCGCTGTCCATCAGCAAATTCGACTTGGGAATTCCCTAAAAACAGCTGAAGAACAAGCTGCAGCTTTCCTCAGACCGCTTTACGGATATGTTTATTATTGAATAAAAATAAATAGCTAAGACTTGACCTAATCTACCATTGTAAGAATAAGAATTGTAATAGATAGCCAGATGAAATTAACTCTTGATACTAACTTTAGACAGACGGACTGAAGATTGATACTTGTAGTAAGTAAGATTTACATTTGTAATACCTCTTAAAACGGAAATAATTCCACAAATAAAAATTGAATAATTTATTGAAAACTCTCATTTTCTGCATTGTTAAAAATGTCTTACCAGTTCAGCTTCTAAGAAAACGAATGATTAAGTATCTTTACTGCCACCAAGCGTGCGAAATATGCAAAGTGTTTGTTTGAACTTGTACACACACAAATTAGTACAAGTATTTATTAATGGAAGAGCTTATCTATGAGGACATCTCAGAGAGTTACAATTACTGATATCGAATCAAAAATTATTATAATATTTATATATCCTATACCCGTTACTATTAAAATCAAATTTGGCAAACAGACTGCTGCCTAAAATCAATTTGCATAGATACAATTAATACATAATTAAATTAATTAATGGGCATTTACATATATAAACAGCAGAAAGCTAGTATGAATGTAAGTTTAATGTTAAATTCTTTCTTAAAAACTTGTTTGTTTATTTTCTTGTAGTTGTCTTTACGTAGGTCTCTGATATCGACGCATTCATGCCGACGGAAAAACCAGCAATTTTACAAAGTGTTTGTGCTGCCGATACATCGACGTTTAACTATTACCTATTTATTAAATATAAAGTAGTTTAGCGTAGTTTAAACTATAGTTTAATTATAGTCGTTACGAGGCAAGCAAATTTGACGAAATAAATCAGGAATTAAGTTAATATTCACACGTCTTCTTATTAATTTAATGCCGATTTTATTTATGTTTAGTTAAAATCCTTAACTGACTGAAAGATATTTTCACGTAAACTGTCTAACAAATTCTTATGTTTACAGAGCGAGTAAAATATATAATGCTTTATTATTTTTTTGAAAGTCTAGTAAAGATGCAAAATTTAAGTTTCGTACTCAAAATCAGCCCTCAGGCGCCATCTTGTGAATATTCCTTAGTGGCCAGTGGCGCCCTCTATTGCCAAATAAGAATCTAAGCAGTTCTGCATTTGAAAGCTCTGGAAACCAAATTGGGCCAACAACCAATAGATGGCGCGTAACCTTTCATTAGGAACATCGATTACATCGATAGACGATAATAAAAATTAACAAATGTCCTGGACTCCTGCTTATTTTCAAATAACCTGATTTAAAACGAAAGGCCTATATTTAAAATTGTACTTTTCTCGAATTTTCTACAATTTTAAATTAAACTTGTATTAAAATGTTCATGCACATACCTCTTTTTGTAAATAGTCCCTTTAAGTAATATTTGTAATATATGTATGTATGTACCAAATTCATAAAATGTTCCTAAATACATACATTATATTTAAACTTTAGTGATACGTTTTCAAGTAGTTTCGACTAGCACCACTTCTTCAAAATAAAGCTAAAACCAAGGTCTGAAATTTATTTTTGATGCAAAATATACATAAAAGCTAACAAATAAGACGCTTTATTAAGTATTTGGCTATGTTTATGTGCCTTTTAATGATGCCAGAAAAGATCTGCATTTTAGTTTAAAAATGATTGTTGTAAACGAAATGCAATTACAAAAAATATTGCATACTTATCAAGCCTATACATAGATGTGAACTCTTAGTTGTTAATCTTTCTGTGCAGTATACATATATTTAGGTATAATAATTCATATCTCCAATTGTACTCACTAAGTTCATACTTAAACAAATAATATATTAGCTTCTATACTATGGAGAAGTGTTTGATAACCACTCAATTTTTTGAGTCAACATCAGGACGTAAGTACGGCTATAACCACAGATATTTGTATGTGGTGAAGACTATTAAAAATACATATATGCACATAAGTATGTTTGGTTGTAAGTGCGGGAG
Source organism: Drosophila neotestacea (assembly GCA_035044365.1). Lineage (NCBI taxonomy): Eukaryota > Metazoa > Arthropoda > Insecta > Diptera > Drosophilidae > Drosophila > Drosophila neotestacea. The sequence continues at coordinate 493,320 of JAWNMD010000292.1, forward strand.
CACATTTTAATTTAGTTTTCATAAGAAACAATGTATCGTCTCTTCGACATTCCTCGCCGATGACGTAACAATTTCGAGTAGTTAAACAGTAGCTATGGACACAAATTGGTATCTGTCTGCTGCCGTTATTACTAAAATTACTACATCAAATCGTTCCACTTAACCGAAAATGTTCCCGGTCTCGACTGCCTCGCGTACGCATTCGCATTCGCATTCGCTCCATTTGGCTGCTGGCAGGGCCTATATTTGGGAACTGCCAATTAGGCCATATTCTTGAACAATACGAGTATGTGCGAGAGGGCTCTAATGTCTCCCCGGGGTTTCTCATAACTAAATTTATCATTTTCAACTCGATGACAATACAGATCAGACATAGGGCCGATAAAATGATTCTATCTATTGATTTAGAGTAACCTAAATCTACCTAATGTATTTTATCAACACTGAAAACCATCGAACTTTAAGTAAGAACAATTTGTTGTTTTAAATAATATATTCTTTACATTTTCACATCTACCTTAAGAAAATATAGTGAGTTATAAGATATTTATGCCGGATGTAATTTGAATATGAAAGAGAAAAAGCGTTGGCCTTATCTTTTCTTATTTTTCCTTTTTTGCATTGACTGGACGTCCGGTACAACTATGTACAGAGTTGAAGTTGTGAGTTGGATCTACCGGATGGACCAAAAGAGTTTTCGGCTATAAATTAAACGAATTGAAGAAGAAGCGTTCAAACTCTAAATATAATATTCGTAACAACAATGGAAATACGTGGAGAACGATAATCGATTTTTGTTTATTACGCTCTCGCTGCTCCTTGTCTCTGTTCCTTGACTGCATACTATATATGCATATGCATATGCATATACTCGTACGCATACGCACTCAATTCATTCCACCAACTTCCAACTGGCTTCATCAGACTTCAGCTCTCAGCCTTCTTCAGCCTTTATCCTCACCCCTCTTATCCTCTTTCACTCCCACTGTCATGACGAGGCCGACATCTGCTTTTTAATGAAGTAGTAAAACTCATTCATAAATGTATTCAACCGGGATGTACGCACAACGTTGGATCAAGTGAAATTCGAGGGACAAGGCATGAACTTGGGTTTTGTGTTCTAGCAGTCTTATGACGAATAGCAGAATACGAATTTATTTGCAAAAGCAACCAGGCCACAGTCATCCAGGTAGACTCGACCAGACAGCAAGACCGGCTTAAACACCAACAGCCAACATCGACGGCAAAGAAAAGCAAAAAAAATAACTGCGATCTGCACTTCACTGCACAACAGTGTAAAACTGCACTCGACTGGCTCTTTCTTGGCTTAAGCCTGGCATCAACTGGACTGGCCCTGGCTTGGGCTGACGAGGCCAAGCTGGGGCTGTGATTGGGACTGGGACTGGGCCGGGCCAGGCGTATTCCAAAACGAACCGATTGCTGCTTTGCCACGAGCCTAACACACGCCGCAGTTTCGACACTTGCTATCGTTCGAAGTTCGCGGCCACGTTGCGAAAATTTACATTTATCTTGCATTTCAATTTCATTTTGTGTGGACTTTTTAATTTCCTCTTTGCAAATGAAATCAATTTTGATGCGATGTTCGAAAAGAGCTCTGAGTATGTAACTCATATTGTAATATACACATGCATACCCACAATTATTCGAATGTGTTCTTTTAATATTGCGAAAATTGCTATTAGCATTTCTGTTCTTTGCATTCAACTTAAAGTGCTGTCATCTGTTCTAATGTAATCATATCCAACTCTAAATCAAAGCTACATGTGTTTATATATTCTTCAACATTTGTAAATATAAGATAAAATATTTTAAACAGAGGGTAAGGATCTCAGAAGCAGACAGTTAGCGACAAAGGATAACTTCTTTGGCGTACTATTGATTAAATATATCAGATTTTTTTACCCGAACTTGCTTTATTATTTATCTCTAAAACTTAAAGTGGTGTAAAAGCTGGATCTTTAGAATGTGAATAAATTTGGACAGGATATACATCTTTGGTGTCCAATCAACCAAGTTTGCGTGCCATACAAAGTTTTATTTAAGCAATCCAGGAGAAAACCAGTACCGAATTTAAATTTAATCACCCACTAACGAATGATTCTTTATGTATATATTTGGCAACACTTAATTTGTAAGAAATAAACATTGAAAACTATTTATGAGTACTTGAGCTCCACGAAAATTCAATGGATACAAAAGATCTATTAAAATTGTGCATTGAATTTTAATAAATTGGATTCGTAAAATCATGTATTGTTGAAGACTTAGTATTTACTTTAAACAAATATTATGATATTTTTTTATGGTGCTGTAAATTTTATAGCTACTATTTTTAATTTAAATAGGTTTCTTTTTATGCAAGCACCTAAATTATAAATACTCCTCATGTGGTCTTACTTTATCTTTCATACAAATTTATTTAGTTAAACATAGTAAGGATTGATTTGGAATGACTGCATTATCCAATCCAATATGTGCGTCTAAACATCTCTGTAACTTCTCCGACTATCTATTATAGAATTGATACGTTTAACTTATTAAAATAAAGAATTTTTCTATACATTCCTTAAATTTAACTCGGAAGAGTGTATCTAAAGTAGAGAAAGTGTATTATTTGCTATCTGCTTCGGTACTAAAATGAGATAATTAAATGATAAACGTGCGTTATACTTGTACAAAGAAAAGTGTCTGTATGTTTGTATACGTGTCTGTTTGAATGCACTTAAGTATCTAGTGTGGGCTTTAAGTTTTTTGCATTTGCTGGCCGAAAAAAAAGCATGTTAATTGTGATGGGAACTTTCGAGCGTGAATCCTTAGATGGGAATTTAGGAGCATGAAAACTAAGAATTCCATAACGTTCTTCTTTCTTTTTTTTTTATCAGTATGTTGCACTCTTGCAAATATATCAGAACCACACGCAAATTGGGCGCTACGTTTTGGTGAGTTTTGTTGTGCTTCAATCTCATAAATTATTTTGGCAACGCATCACGCAAGAAACTTTACCTGATTTGCACAGACTTCAGTTTTCAGTTCAGACTTCAGAAAGACTAACTAAGGTAGATAACGCTAACACATTTGGCATACCCACTTCAACGGCTATGCGAAATGATTTTTGTGGGCGATGACTTTTGCTCAGCCTCTTTCGTTGTGGTTGTGGTTTTGCTTTTGTTTTTGTTTTGATCTTTGGCCCTTGCCCCGTCATTTTACCCTGTATTTTTGAGCAGGGATCAAAAAGTTCTTGGAATGCCGATAAACCATATAATTTTACTAATTGAATGGGGGTGGATAAACGTAGCCAGTGTATGATCCAGACGGCCGAATGAAATATTAATGTTTCAAATATTAGCTTGAACTTGAACTAGATTAAAAGAATTAGTGTATTATATATAAATTTCTTTTATACATTTCCCATTGCAATAAATGCACAAATGATAGAAATTTAAATAGATACTCGTCATAACAATACTTATACTGTGAATTAAACTTACATCTGTACAAACATACTTAAAATTTAAATTGAAAATGAGAATTGTGAGATTTGCCAAATGATCTATTTGTATCTATTTATGAATAGTTCAACTCTAAAAGGTATTCTATCCACTTCTAAATACAAATGATATACAAGTAAATACTGATATATGACTAGGCTAAATTCCTAAATTTATATAAAATATTGAGCAATACGGAAAATAGTTATGTTTTGAATTTTTAAATGACATCAGGCCAATAGACGTATTAGTAATAATTGGATAACGAATTGAATTCAACAAATAATGTTCCTATTGCTTTCTTAATTAGTAATTCTTTCATTTTCTTTTCTTTTCAAAAAAAGGATCAAAGATCTTTATGCTTCACTTATTAGCCATAATTTTTTATAAAATAGTCAGAACCCTTTCCACAATAATAGTTTTCAGATAATCCCTGCAAGACCTTAACCGGATTTAAGTGCAATAATTTGTAAGCTAATAAAACTACAGTTTAAGTAAACCGAAGGTCCTTAGAAACATCATGTGGATCTGTATTAAAAACTGTATATTGCTTTGAGAAGTGTGAGAGGGTTATAAAAAATGTTTAAAAGACTTGAAAGCTTGCCCTTTGTGGGATGCAAAATTTCAAGTTTAAGTGCGCTCCATTATTATAAATTGAGCTTTAGTTGAGCTGCTAAAATGTATGGTAATCAATCTGCTGAGATCGCAGACATGGTTCACTTGAAGAGTAGTATGGTATGGTAATTACCCTGACTGCTTGCGTGCACGAAATTTTTATGTCAATCAGAGATCACACAGCCCCAATGGCTTTAGTGGGGTTCAATATTGGATTTTTAGTATTTTGTACAACAACATTGATTCCGATTATGGCTGACAGATAATTGGTCAGTGTATAGGATTCCTAGGACCTTATCCGGGTCTCACGCATCGATCGCAAGTTGACACACATAGATTATCCCGATAATACTTACAAATCGAATACCGAATATAATCATCATAGGCTTAGCGGATTCCTAACTTACCATCATGAATTTTTGATCCTCGAATTGATGGTCATTGGTCCGGTGTAGGATATGCATTTTTGATATTGGATTTTAGAATTCCTAGAGTTGTGGTTGCATAGAGTAGGAGTACATTCGGTGTAAAGTGATTCTTTCTTTGATCGATTGGCTTTAAGATATTCACTGTCACTAATTGTAGCACTTTGATTTGATGCAGAACAGGTACAAATGCTTAGTAGATAGATATATTTTGGCACTGGATAAGGCAACTATAAGTCATCGGAATACACACTTTTGTATATGAAATTGTATATTTTTAGTAAGTATGCACGGATATTTAAATATATCACTAGTCCGAAGTGAAAGTGACGGCAATTACAGGTGCACTGATTTTAAAGTAGATGGAACTTGTCGCCTGAATACTATACGTATAATCACAAAACCTAATGTTGTCATTCAAGCTGCTTACAATCATAAAAAATTTCAAACACACAGCACCACACACAGCATACCCGAAATATTCAATAGGTTTAACGAAAATCCCGCAAACAAACTCTGCCTTTGCGCAGCCACTGACGGTAGTTCTCGACTGAACTAAATTTTCTGGTTGGACGTAAAAACCTTCAGGGGATGTATTGCGATGCTGCCGATGCTGCTGCTGTTTGAATACAGATGGGTGTACACCCATACACAGATACACTCTTCACATGGATACAAACATATACACGCGTCAACATACATAAAAACGTTAAGACCGTTCGACGCTTTTGTGTTCGTAACACACACATAGACAATAAGGCACTGACCCTCCCCGAAGCAGGTTTCAAAAGCGCGACTCTACTCACTCTCTCCTTCTCTCACTCTATCTCGCTCTCTTGTTCAAGAGAAACACCTAAGAGAATGTTCATACGAATGTGAAGAGTATTGAGACTCTCTGCTGACCGGTTGAAAACCGAACCATTTTGGGCTGAATTGCCTTGGGTTCTAATCACGTACAAATCAGATTCGTATCTTTCAATAACCAATCTTAACTGAGCCAGGAGATATTTTAAATATTATAAATATACAATAGCAGGAGGAATTTTTAAGCTGAGCTTTCGATACAATTATGTTTATAAACTTAAGTAATGCAATGACTTCTATTTGGAAAAAACATTACATGTTGTGTAATTTATTTACCCATTATTTCAATGTCCAGTTAAAGTCTCAGTTTACTAACTAAAAGATATTTAGAAGTTCAATTTATAGAAATTAACGTCAAGTCACCATGAACTGCAGTCTACGCTAGTGCCGAAGCATCACGAAAGATGCGAATGCAAAAGTATCTCTTAAAATAAATTTAACTATACGTTGATTGAAATTTAAATCAAATGTATAGAAACTAACGTCGATTTAAACGTCAGTCAACGCTAGTGACGAAGTCTGCGAATTTAAAGATACCTCTCAATTAAGTCTCTTATAGACGTTGTTTGGACGTCAAAATTAAAATGTAAAGTAATGTAACGTTAATAATTTAATCATAATAATAATAATAATGGAAAGCGCATAAAATCCTCTGCGAGAGTTACCCGAATTTGGAACGAGTAAAACGCTTGTAAACCGATCCGCTGATGGACTTTAGTATAATTTAAGTAACTTTTTAAGAGAACGCGAAAGTAGAGTTGAAGCTGCGAAGAATGAAGCACATGCATTAAAGAGAAGAGCGCCTGTAGAAATCATTTGTGGCCACCAATACCACTTGGGCTATGTATGTATGTGTTCGTGACTGTGTGTGTGTGTGTGAGTGTGTGTGTGCTTGTAGTCGTGTTGAAGTCGAAACGCGCAACAGCATCAACTACAGCCATAGCCATTTATATTTTTCGGAAACCACGCCCCTCAAGCTGACTACTAGACAATGGGCCGAACCCAGAGGCTGCGTCAGCGGCATCGCTATTGCGTCGGCAGCACAGCCTCTCCATATGTGGTAGATACATAGATACATAGATACAATACATACGTACAAACATACAAACATACACCCATATGTGTATGTATGTTCAATGTATATATGGCTTATATTAATGTATGCATGTAGATATGTATGTCTTATATAAGTACTCGAAGTATATAAGCGTGGTGGTTGCAAAATGCATGCATACATCCAAACATACAGACTCCCATAGGTATGTTTGTATGTAGGTATGTTTGTATATAAATATGGAAAGCTGGGGTTGCCAACACACTTTGCCTCAGGGGTGTAACTTATGCTACTGGGAAAAACTCGGTATTGGACGCTTGGCAATGTGTTTTGCCAGTGGTGAGTGCCCTACCATTTTCGCTTTGGGCTTTTATTTTACACAGCATCGCCGAGTGATTATAACAAAAATAATGTGCGTAGATACAAACACACACACACACACATGCAAACATAAATACATAAGTAAATAGCTATATAAAGATATACAATATTCAAGGAATGTACATTGTACACTCTAATAAAAAGCAGAAAAATAAACAATCTCTATAGCCTTAAATTAGCACATACATTTTTGCATTTGTAGTTTAGAAGGATTGAAATAAAAACTGGGTCACTGCATGTCGAAAATATTGATTTGAAATTAAGTTTTTTAAGGTGTGTGCTTCCCTAAATATATGCAAATATATTAATGCAAAAACACAGCATACTCATTTACATTTACATAAAAACATCAAGGTACGTAAATAAGAGTTTTAATAATTAAGCAATGGCTTAGAAGTTTCTGTAATTATTAATTCAAACTCGATGAGTTTGCCGAGTATTTAAACATTCTAACAAATTCGGTGTGTAATATAATTAATATATTAAATAATTAACATCAACGTACATAAATTACAGCTTTAATCAGTAAACAACGGCTTAGAAGTTTCTGTAATTATTAATTCAGAAATTTATTATTAACTCAATGAATTTGATGAGTATTTAAACATTCCCACAAATTCTATGCGTAATATAATCAATATATTAAATTAATTAATGGTTTAGAAGTTTCTGTAATTATTAATTCATTAATTAATTACTCACTCTATGAGTTTGCAGAGTATTTAAAATATTCCATCGAATTCTATTTATAATATTTTTAAGCACACATGTTGAACAAATTTTCATTTTCTAACTTGAGATATGACAACAGGAAAGCAATATAATTAATTAAATGACTGTCTATTCTCAAGACATTATACTTTGTTCAAACAAATAACATGGATTAAATATTATGTAAATATAGTACTAAATACCAATTAAATTACGGTCTAATCTCAAACCATTATATTATGTTCAAACACATAATATTGATTAAATATTTTGTGAATATAATACTAAAATACATACTGTCTTTTCTCAAGACATTTTGTTAAAATAAATAACATTGTTTAAATATTATGTAAATATATTATTTAATATTAAATGTTGTCAATAGTATCAGGTCAGTAATTCAAGTTGTTTACATTTGTGCAGGGAGTCAGAAACCTTTTCATAGCAAGTTAATTTGGATTCATTTGATTTTGGGAGAAATCTTCGATCTGTTTTAATGTTCACACACCAAAGAAATGATTATAGTACAAGTCGAATTGAGGCTTGCGTGTCCATGTGTGTGTGTGTGTATTTGTGTTGTGTTTCTGTTGCAGTTACGCGCATTTGTGCCGCAAAAGCGAGCAGATAAAGAAGCATTTACTACAATCACTACCACGAACGACAGCAGCCACAACAGCAGTCATGAACATCCTGCGGCGTTCACGAGTTGGACCTGAGGCCATTGCATTTTGGCCTCATCCTAAATTAGGTGCTCAGGCTCAGGCTCAGGCTGCTAGACGGAGCTGCCAGTCCGCACAGTACTGCACACTGGTACCAAATATCAATTGAAGCTGTCATTTTCGACAACTGCAACTGTCCAGCATCTAGCCATCAGTCCACCCGCCAGTCAGTTTTAGATCTACATATACCCTATGATAATTGAAGATATTGTACATAAGCCTAGCAGTATGCCAATCAATGATCGTGTACCAGTGTGCTGGGCATCACAATTTATGCGGTACGGCAGCAAAAAGAGTGAAAATCAATATTGTTTCGTAAGACGTAAGGCGAGCAGGGCATCTGTATCGCGTATCCGAATCGTAACACAAAAAAATGGCGGCTTGATCATCGATCGTTCGCCTGCCGCGACCACAAATGAGCAGCCGCAATCATAAATCGTGCCGTTGCAATGAAGCCGCCTAAGTGGAGGAGGGTCGAACACGGTGTGGCAGCGCCGCAATTGGATAATGCACCTGAGCACCCGTTTCGAGTCTCCTCATTTACTGTTTACCTCTGTAGGAGTCTCTTACACATACATATAGTATGTACATACATACATATATATATCTGTGTATGTACCACTCACTACTCGTATTCATATCGCGTATTCGTACATATTTATGTACATACATAAGTTCAAGTACATACCACTACTAGTACGAGTATGTGCCAGCAATTGTCGGTATGTATCAGAGGAGCAATTCCCTGGCGTGTTGAGACTCACGATTTTTCCAATTGGTCTTTTCGATACCTTTATTAACTTTAGAAATGGCAAACTTTATTTTCAACCAAAGCAGTTTGCGTGTAGTATGGCATTAAGTATGAAAAACCTATCACCAAAGATATAATTAGCAGGTACATTGTTTGTACTAAATGATTATTAAAAATTCAACTGAAATGAGTCACATTTGTATAACTTAATCTCACATACACCACGCCAAATTTCATAACAATCGATTGTACATCACAGCTTTCATTTTGTTACGTCTTCTACACCAATATAGAAATCTAGAAAAGTACACTTTGATATTCTATTTAGAATGTATTTAAAGTGTGTTATATTATTTATTATTAGGAAACATTTTATTTACTTTCCCAGAACAATATTTAGGAATTTAATTAAAAGGTGATTTTCATTTATACTTGATGAACTGCATAATATTATTTTATCAGGATCAATTCGTTCTCCTCTAGAAAGTATAGCCTATAAATCAGTTTTGCCTGTTATAACATTTTCCGAATAGTTAACCATATAATGATCAAATACCGTGTAAATGTTGAAATAGAGAGAAAAAACTATATATTTGTAAAGTATAAGCTCCACATAGATTCTTGCACACCTTTTAAAGTTATTACGAGTAAAACGGTATATTTTAAACCCTATTTTCATAGATACATTTTAACCAAGAGATATTTTTAAATATGACCATCATTTCTATACATCTGTCGTCAAAAAATCTTTTACTTAAGTAGTTAACTGTCAGCTGAATTAGACATCGAGAAAATAGAATAGAAAATAAGTTCTAGTTCCGATTTTCATAAGAACAAAAAGGATATGTTGGAGAAGATCTCATATTTTATGAATATTTAGGAGCTTCCTGATATAATACTACTTACTGCTGCTGTTGTCAAATTTAAATTCAAACGAAAAACAATGTCTTAAATTATTTATACAAGAAGTTAAGAATTTTTTAAAACTTCAAATCTTAAAGTTGAAGATATCATATAAAATGTATTGTTTAAATGTTTAACGTTAAAATGCAGCTTTAACTTTTTTTGACAGAGAAAACTCCTTTTTAAAGTATAATTATGTGTTGATTGTTTTGAGTCGGTGCTGAAAATCTGTTTATTATTAATTAATTATAATAATTACATATTCGCAATAGCTTTTTAATCTTTCTTTACGACATAAATAATAATGTATATGTTATGTATCTGTCGTCAAGTAAGTCAAGTGCGAAAAATTTGCTCATAGTAGATTAACATTACCATATGTATTACATGAAAATTCAAATCGGAAATTTTAATGGTTCGAGATCTAAATAAAGATATTTGATCATAAGCTTCTACTATATTATGTCAATATAATGCGTTGTTCAGTTTATTGTCTATGAAACTCACAAATCTTAAATATTTTAAAGCGATTAATCTTAGTCGTATATAGAATAATGTAAATCTCTTTTAATAGTTGTGGTATAAAAGTCTGTGCAAGTTTTTTTTCACTTAAAGCTTAAGTACAAATTAGTGCTCTAACATTAAAACGCGACTTATTTCTTCAATTATGATTATGTTGGATTTTTTATATGTACAAATTAATGTATCTGAACTTAATGCTTTAATTCATGTGTACATTTTTAAAGTCAGTTACATTAACATGCTTCTGGAACATGATCCCTTTTGTATTTTTTGTGGAAATGCCTATTTGTAATCTATTAAACTAGAACAAATGTTGGGAATTATGTATCTGTAATCCAAAGTTAACCTAACCGCGTATTGAATCTGTTTCTAGATCTTTTTGTAACTTTTCAAACAAACAAAAATGTTATCGTTGTTATTGGTATATTGAAGTGAACTTGACAATATCAAAGTCGAACGTTTGTTAATCTATCAATAAAGAAGTGCGACTGTATGTCAGACTTGTTTGAATGTCCACATTATTGAACTGAATAAGTATGGGTTCAAGGGATGCGGCACAATCCTATGATTTTTGGCGAAATATTTGTAAAATAGCTGACAATTAATATGAATAACCCATACCCTTGTGATTGAGTATTTGAATCTGTAACTACTTCAAGCACACATTTTTTTTTACAATCTACATTTTACATTTGTACATACTCTCCCTGCACAGTGTAGTAATATTTGCAAAGTGCTGGGGGCTATTTTGTTCATATTCGTTAAATCCTCAGTTGCAGACAGATTCAAATTTTGGTAGATGTGGCCCGTCGCCGTCGCTGTAGCTGTCGCTTCCCGGCAATAGCAGGAGCAGGAGCAGCAGCAGCAGCAGCAGTCAGTGCTATACCTCTATAGCTATAGCCTTTATAGGTCTGAAGAGACGCGACGGCACACGAATCATGACCATGAGCCAGGAATTGCTGCAAAAAGGCTGCTGCAATGTTGCACGACGTTCAATTGCCGCGGGGAAGATGTGCGCGCTCGTTGTAGTCTTAGCCCCTTGCGTTGTCCATTGCTCTTCTCGATATGTATGTGAATATACATATTCACATCCATACATACACTAGCTCACAGAAACATATACATACATAAGTATGTATTTTCAGTTGCAGTTGCAGCAGGCGGATGTTTACAGCATATTTCCTACGGCTGTGCTCGTGTGCACCTTTAATCCGCTCTTCTTTTTTTCTTCTTTTTTTTTTTGCAACCCAACAGCAACAACAACAACGGGTCGAAAGAGAACAGCCAACAGGCTAGCACCGGTCCATTTAAATATGAGGTTGAGAGCAAAAAAAAAAAAACATCTGCAGCTGTATTTACTCGCATTGGATTACCGTTGGTATATACGAGTATATAAAAATGAAGTATCTAGATAGCAAATACCAATACATGTACTAACTTTAGCGCCAAAACATCTTTTAAGCAAAAGTCCATAGATATCTAATATCTTTGACTGAACAGTTCAATAAATTGTATTTGCATCCTATTTTATTCTATCCACAATCCACTATATTCTATATTCTTGTTAGATCTGAGCACAGCAGCCAATAAAGCTTTAAAGTATGTATATCCTACTCCCTATGCCTAACAAATATATATTTAATTTGTTTATGGTACATCACTTAATACAAGAGAATTATACACTTAATTTAAAGGGCCTCATTAAATCGTGTCTAAACTAAATTGGGGAACTAAACTCGAATGCTTTTCAGCATTTCTTATAACATTTCAAATTCCAGTTTATATTACATAATTCTCATTTATCAAGTACCATAATTTCTACCTATCAACTTTAACTGCATCGACATTAAAGCTCTTGCAAATAATAAATTCGGACTTGACGTTTATTTACGTAAATGTGTCTGTAAGTACACATATGTATGTGTTTAAGCTTTGGTGCTAATTGCTCTTTTTATTATGATGGTGACTTATTTTTTTTTTTCTCGTAAGGATGTCGCTGTAACTAATTGGGCCATCGCCTTGGGCGTGGAGTGAGCACATATGATATATGAGTTAAATGTCCAATGGTATACGTGGCGTATGTGTATGAGTCTAGGCAATGTTTAAATGGTTTAGTTAGCCGTTAGAAACAAAGGTACCGCCAATAGGCACCCTTCCCAAGCTGAACCAAACAAATAACAATACGTCACATAAAAATACCCTGTGAATATTTATAGGAATAATGAGCTGTGGAATAATATAACTATACTAAACAGTTTTATAAACTCCCTCTTAACTATTCAAGAGGGTTCAGTGTATGCCAGTGTGTAAACTCTATATAAAGAGACAGACTTTTTTTCTATCCTTATTCGCTGAACCAAACAAATAACAATACGTCACATAAAAATACCCTGTGAATATTTATAGGAATAATGAGCTGTGGAATGATCACTAAACAGTTTTATAAACTCCCTCTTAACTATTCAAGAGGGTTCAGTGTATGCCAGTGTGTAAACTCTATATAAAAAAGACAGACTTTTTTCTATCCTTATTCGCATCCAAACATACAAATTTCTTCTTGTTTGTCTGTGTGTTGTGTTTGTGTGTTGTATGTTGTATTTGTGATTCTGCCTCTGGATGGCACGTTTGTTCATTAGGTCATAAAACTTGAATACTGAATTGCGTGAGGCGCCTCTCTTAACCGATGGAGATGGAGGTAAAAAACGAATTTCTATGTGAGAAAATTATCAATGCGTTGGAGTCCAATGAAATTGCCATTATTAAAACGAGCGAATCGTAACTGCAACGGTTGCCACACTGACGCCTTGTCGTCGGCATCGGCGTCGGCGTCGGAGTCGGCGTTGCACGCTCATTACCTGTCCGCGACCGATGACCGATCTGCGATCTGGGATGTGGGATCTGTGCTCTGTGTTCCACATTGGCATGATGATCCCGAAAATTAAAAGCCACACATACAAAATGCGAAATTCAAACATGCCTTGAGAGAGGTCGTTAAGGAATATAAATTGGACAATGAAATCATTAAATGCCTTACTAATTATTAGCGAGCTTTAAATGCTCTGCTCAGCTTTAAGTATCGAAATGTTTATTATACTAAACGACTTTCTGCAACTGATGCATCAGTTACTTGGCGCTAGGTCAACTCAAGTCTTCGTTGAGGCAAAACTTCAATTATATTTTCAAGAGAATCGTGTTGGAGAACAAAATTTGTTAATATTTGATGAAGGCTATACTCATAATAATATATATAGTTTCGAAAATGGTTATTGTAATCGGTCCTCGTTTCAAATTGAAAGTGCTTAAAATAAATCATAAGTATTTTATGCAAAAATTTGTACACAACAACCTAACAACTCCAGTCTCGAGTCTGTTTTATATCCGAAAACAACACATGATCGCAGAAGACGGCTTTCATCCCACGTCGATCATTTTAATTTCGTATAATATGCGTTCAGTCGACTTTTGGAGTGATTTATGCTTGGATCAATATCATCATTAGAAATTTATGGTTCAATTTTACAGAAAAAAAATAACAGGTTTTGACCGATCGTTGCATATTTTGCAATGGTCCAAGTTTAAACCCAACTCAAAGTGAATGACCTGACATTTTGAAAGATATGCAAACCACCTGCATGGAATAGGTCAATAGGTCTTTAATATCTATATACTCTTTACTATTAACAATAAATAGGTAAAAAGATATGACAAATTACAATATCAAGAAGTATCAAGATTTTGGAAGAAGCTTAGACTACATTTGGTTTTCTTGAAGTAACCCTAAAAAACTATGCACAAATTAAATCTCGGCACATAAAATATAAATCATACTATCCTATAAAATTTAATATTCTTATTAACTTTAATATGTATTTTTGCTTTCATAAATTCAATGTTCGCCATTGTCAGTATTACAAATTAGTTACTACTTTTTATTTAGTTTCCTTGTTTATTTTAAAATTCGGTGTTAGTGCAGTTATGTATAAATATATGTATAACTGTAAAATTTCGATGGAAGTCCCACAACACTTTTGCTCCGTATTAGGAGAATTATGCAATAAGCACAAGTCCAAGTGTTTTTTATTTTACCAAGGGAGAGATATAAAATGCCTGGGGATGCGTTTCTGCATCAAGATTGTTGAAGAAGTGCGTAAAAACTGGAATGGCATGAAACCGTAACATATACTTAACGTATGCGTAGTACTTTTTATAGTAATAGCTGCTTATTTGACTGTGTGTGGGAATACTTTAGGTTTCCCCCCATGGCTATGAAAGCATTAGGACTTCCGATCTTACATGTATTTGCCTGTAGATATGCCATAAGCACAATGCGTAGGTGATACTTACTGATAGCCTTATTCAAAGCACTCGTAATGCAGATGAGTAGAGAAATACTCGCAGTGCACATATACATATGTACATAGATACATATATACATAGATCTGATATCCAGTTGGTGCGAATGTAGACTTCCAAATGAATTCGAAAGTTATATGGTTTAGCATTCAGTGAAATCGTTGTATTTTTACAAAAGTGTTGCAGCTCAAAGTTTTCAGGAAGCACAAAAAACTGTTATGCAATAATTAGTATATAAATCCAGTACAATGCAGTAATATTCAATTAAATTTAAAATCGACAGATTTTTTAGTTGTTAAACTTTCGTTTAATGTTCTTCTTTTCAGAGAATATTAAAATGCCCTATTTAATAAGGTACTGGCAAACTTATAACATAATGTATTAGATTTAATATTCGTTTTCATAATTCATTTTGTCTAATTTTACCAATAACTAAATATCTTAAACATATAAATTGAACATATAGGTCCTCTTCAAATTAAAAAGGTTTTCTAATGACTTGAATAAAGATTCGTATAGTTCTGTTTGATGTAGAACTGCAATCAGCCAATCTCTTTTATCATGCGGCTTTTGAATTTATATCTGTGGGTTTATGATGCGATAGTGAAACATTAACATTAACATTTTAACTAAGTCATACTATATTCATCACCCCATTTTTAATCACAGATAGTGACAGCTTTTTATATAATATATCTATAATAATATTCTGTTACTAACAACAACTACCAATAACTTTCGTTTACTCAAGGGGAGTGTCCGCTTCATAGACGCAAAATTGATCTGAAAACTCTACCAATGTCATCGAAAAAGTGTCCACCTAAAAGGGTTGTACGCCTATTAAAGGTATCCGCTTAGGAAGTTTTTACTGTATATTCTTTCAACAAATAAAATAAAACTGCAAAGTATTCTGATTTCAGTTCTACAACTCAATTTACTTTTGCCCGCTGTATGAATACTTATATTTTTATGTGTATTTGGTGTATATTGGAATCCTGTGCTTAAGGGCCATGGCCTCCAAGATCAAGGAGAAGGAAGCAGAGTTTGCGTTTACCATACGTTCCGTTTACCATACGCGCCATTCCGAACGCCTCTCGACCTGTCGTTGCTTATAACTTCATTGGAAAGCGAGCGCGTGCCGACCCCCACTGACAAATTTGTTTTGCAGGCAAACAGACAAACGGACAAGCGGACAACGGACAAACGGACATATCGGACTGACTACGCGTGAAACATGATATGATGCCATTAATATAAATCATATAATAAGTTTAAATCGTTCACGGCGCCGCCACAGAGACCTCTCTCTGCTGTGCTCTGTTATGCCAGTGTATTACATAAAATGCTTAACATCATAAAACATGCACATGAAAGAAAACGCATACATGTTTTACGAGTGTTCATACTTAAGAATTGACACAAGTTCAGATCATAATTATTATGCTATGTGAGTGTCAATGAAAGCACCTACAGAAAGCAGAGAAGTCTCCACTTTCGATACCTCAACTAAATATTTACTAACAATAAGTGATTTGATTCATTCATAATACTTGCTTACTTCATCTGATTTACTTGCTTTATATTGTGTAAAAAACTAAAAAGATATGACAATGACAAGAATCAAAATTTTGAAAGAGGCTTAAACAACTTTTGGTTTTCTTGAAGTAACTCAATCTCAACAACAAGAATCTAAATTTAGAATATCATTGAAATACAATATAATTACAATATTTTGTTGATGTTGTGTCATATCAACAGAAGTATAAGTTACAGACCTGTAGTCATTCAGACATGTAGTCAAATATTATAAAGTTATCCATATTAATGAATTTATGGTCTAGACTTCTGTAAACAATTCATGCCAAGTCCCATTAGAAGGAAGTTTTGTTAAATTTGTGTTGAAAGAAATACTGTTAAGTAATACATATAAGTAGCTATATAAACCATTATTTACATTTAATTAAATTACGTGTGCACTAATGCATTTTGAAGGTTTGATTAATTTCTGAAGCTCATAATTATAACAATTCTTTGGAACTCAAAGTCTGAGTTCAGTAACATAGGTACTTTTATATAGACTTTGCTGAAATGTGTAGCTTTTAGCACACTTCAAAATGGGTGCAGAGTATAGAATAACAAACTATGTTGTTACCGTTTTTATTAGCATCGCTCCTCATAAGCTTTATGAGTACAGTGTGTACTCTGTACTGTGATAAGTACTGTTTGCTGACAAAAGACACTCGCACACGTTTATCCATTTCGCAGTACTGTTTTTTTATAAATTTAATTAAAATGACTGCTTTCAGGTCACGTGACCGACCTTCGTAATGTATCCGTTATATACTCTCGTAGTCGTATTGAGTTTTTCTACACAAGCCTGTGGGCAATTCACGGCCCTCAATAATGGGTGCTGTTGATTTTCCGTTTCGCCCACTCAGGTGTGTGCGACCCACAACCGTAAAAGCAACAAAGAATACGACCAGAATAGCAAAAAGGAAAAACATATGCGTGCCGCCTAAACGACGTTCGCTGCCACTCGCACTCGCACTCGCACTCGCACTCGTATTCGTTTTCATAACTTGGCTGTCTACTTTGGACTACTTGGCTTTTCACTTTTTAGCATGAAGTGCTCACTAATCACTTCAGTCCAATTTTACTCCGCACACAAATCTCACTTAGCGTTGAGTTCACGCTGATACCATGAGGACAAATCATTCATCCCCATTGAAAGTAAGCTAAACACACACTTTCTGTCCGCATGTTGATGTTCTCTAGTGTTGTTGTGTTGTGTAGTGTACCGCAGAGTGTTTCGTCATGTCTTAAAGCGCATAAATAAGGTCACGTGCCTCACTTTTGTAGTTAAGGGCGTTATTGTTGTTTTTTTTGGCCAACCATTCTTATACTAAACAAAATATGCAACATGATGCCGCCGAGTTTCTCCACTCACTGCCCACTGACGTGTTCAATATTAACATATCGAATTATTAGCCTACCCAGAACATAGGATAATGCGGATAAGGATTAGAAACGCTGAACGCGCACCAAATGGACAAGTATGATATTTCGTAATTATCTTTGAAATCCCTTTATGCATATAATTGGCATTTAAATATAATATTCATATCAGTGCGGTTAATTATACCAGTTGTGGGTTCTACAATTTCATTCGCTAGCTTATTGTCACCCATTTACCATATCTATTCTTTAAGCCTATATCTCGGGACTGTCATGCACACTCCCAAACGATCAAACAATCAGAGAACTAAATTATAATAAATGACGAAACTGACTTGGTACTCAACACATAAAGAATTTAATTTGTTATATTAATTTGTTTATTTCCCAAGTAGATCCTTGTTCCAGAAAGATGAGTAAGTTAAGTATGAATTACATTTTTTTAACTAAGCAAATTATCTAACAGTTCTATGACTAAGTAAGCCTTCATTGGATAGAAGATAATCCCCTGAACGAGTTATACTCTTGACGTCCAACCCACTTCATTTGGAATCAAAGTGTGACGGCAAAATTAATCCGTGAGGACTAACTGTTTTCAGGATTGGTAAGGTATGGGGAGGTATGAGGTTTGTTGAAACAAAGCATTTGAAAAATGGCTATGACAGCTTTCTTATACACATTTTGTATATATATAATAATTAAATTTATTTATATGAAAAATTCAATGCTTAATTTGAAATATCATGTGGTTCCTTTTGCATGTCTGGCATATGCCCGCGGGATACTTTTACTGAATTGTCACGTTCCTTCGTTTCTTATACTAATTACTTAGCAAACCAAATTTTATTAAAGAGTTATAAATGTTATGTGAAAAAGAATGTGTTACCCTTTATACGGAATAATATATAGTATACCAAATGTGTATAAATATATAAAATAGATTTATCCTTTACCCAGTACTACAAGAGGGTCTCATTGTGGTTATAAAAACTAAGAGCGAATTCCAATAAAAAAGGAAAACCAAAAAAGACTATAACAACAAACAGATCCCACAAATATAGACTTATCTTTTCGCGCCGTTATCCATTTCATTTTAATATTTAATGCATCAAATGAGAATTTCACCCGTCTCCAGGTATGTTTTATAGAGTATGACGTTAATAATATTCAGCAAGGACTCAGACTTTAACAATGATTGTTTTTGCTAAAGCTTGTTGATTACTTTTCAACGAAATGAGTCACAGAATTGAACCGTACATTGCAGTTCATATTCAAGTCCAATATGGTCAGAGGAGAGTAATCAGCTTCACCAACTGCCGAGGATTTGTCACCCCCATTAAAGAGTGTTTGATGTATTATTCGCTTCATTTGGTCGACAGGTCTGGGCAAACAAAACCCGACCACACTAACCACCATTGAATCTATATTAACAAGAAAAGAAGTGACTGTCAGTGACAGTGACAGCGACAGTGACAGTGACAGTGGTTTAACCGGAATGTAAGTACATCAAAATTAACGAAATGAATAAAGGCTGTCACTTAGAGGCGCTTTTTTTGACTATTTAAGTTTAGTTGGTTTGCTTTCAACGTATATGCAAGGAATTTGACTAACTTAACGGTTGCGTTTTATTCAAGGATAACAATAATAATATCTTGGTTTTTGACTGCTCTGAATTAATATTATCAATTATATTGATGACCCTTCAATTCAAGTAATACAATTGATTAATTAAAACCTAATGATAAAATAGTACATTATATTGACTAAGCTGAGTCAACGATTAAAAGATTTGTCTTGAAACAAAACAATTTTAGCTTAGATAAAATTTGAAGATTATAACAAATCTAGATGACTATTCGATCATGGAGCAGATACAAACGGCAGTACATAAATTATATGCCAAAAAGCTACGGCTAAGTCTTCAAAATTTCTTTTAAACTGAGATCATTGTCTATAACCACAATCTACCCATATTGCAAATATTCAAATCTAAATATAAATGTAAAATTCTTTATGAGTCTTTACGAAATTCACAATATATAGAGTATGATGTAAGACCATTACTTATTGAGATTTTCAGTTCAATATTTTTATCTATGTGCGGACTATTTAAATGCTAAGCAATCAACCATTCTTCTGAATTCTTTACCTTGATGTCCAATTTGATTAGCAAGTTTAAATATTTGCCGCATTTTCGAAAGAAATTTCGCCAAACGGTGGGTAATTTGTGGATGTCATTTGTTCATTGTCCGGTTGAGTGATTGTAATTATAAAGCCTTGACCATAAGAACACAAGAAATACGCATTTCAGAGGTATGTGTACTTAATCGCTGAATACATTCTAGAAAATTAAGGGAGCACACCTAACTTTTCATTACAAAAGTGCTTGATCGACTTCTACACAGATCAAGATACCATATATTTTAAGGGGTTGATTATGCCTCCTTCTACCTGTTACCAGCCTTTACATTCAGTTACATTATTATCAATTTTGAGGGGTATTGTTTCTCAAGGTCTCAAGTTGAAAAATAAACGATATTTTCGTTCATCGTTCATAAACGAAATATAAAATGAGTTTTTCCACATAAGCATAAACGATTGTATCCATAATAAGGGATGACTTCCTCCATTTACTCAACTACTAAACCGAAATAACAAAATTACTTGAAACTTTTTAAGAGATGCGGCAGACAATTGCATTCTGTATGCTTAATTTGTTCTGGAAAGCATTAGAGCATCTGAGCCTGTAATTACTTTTGTAAGCAAATTGAACGGTTGAAAAGTCATCTGGGGAAGGTCTTGCATCCATAGATAAAAAAATATAAATTATTATGATTGTGTAATTTTATATTTGCAACAAGTTCAGTATAGAATTTTGAAATAAAAATTACATAAACAGAACAGTTGAAAAATTAACTATTTTACTTAGAACATGTGTCCTTAAACAAAGTTATAAAACGTAATTGATGAAATTCTGCTAACCAGTTCTTCAAATTATTTTAATCAAGGCCCAAAGTAGTGGTTAAGGTTTGGTGATTTAATCTATGAAGGAAAATTTCAGTTCCATTCGTGGACTAGATTAAAGAGCCTTTGAACCCAACCAAGTTTAAATTTAGTTCATCAAAAATAGTTGTATTTTCTCAATTTTTGTCTATTTTTCCTTGATTGGTTTGTTTTACTACTAAATATCTTACTTAAGAGACAACAGGATGGCGTTAATCTTGTAAAAGTCAAGGATTAATCTTTAAAAAATTAATTTTAATAATCTTGCAACTGCTTTAGCATAATTTTGAAGCTAGCATCTCTCAATGATATCAATTCTCTCAAAATTTTTAATAAATAAATGGACATTTTTTTAGTTTTTTGACAAATTAACCAGCTGTAAAAGTTACAAGTTCCAAGTTACACATGATGAATTAAAATCACAGAAAACACTTCCTTAATCTGGACTCTTCAAGTCAAAGCCCAGTTAGGATGATCAACTTAAATCCGATGATTATACACAAAATTGATTACTTTAATATTAATAACACTGTTTTAAGGGAGCTTCTTAGTTCCGGATTACAACCGAATTAAGTTAATATAGTTACCTGCCAAGCATTGGCATCCAAAGTAGCCAGAAATGACATGTCCAACTCCTGCGGAAGTGAAAGAAAAGTTGATCAAATAATTTGACAAAATGTCCAAACACACACACTCAAACACACACACACACACACCTTCCGTCGAAAGTTGCTGGTGAAATCCAGAATGACAGCCTCAATGAGTATTCTAAACGAATGCAAAATTATGCAAATAAGTAGAAATAAGTCCACCGCAAGCACCGGTTGCCCGGTGAAAATCAAAAATCACACGAATCACGTGTTTGCCGACGGACTTTTTTGACGCACTGTTTCGGTAAACTTAATAAAAATTTGTTGGCGTATGGTTTCACTTAGCTGTTAAAACCAGCTTGGACGACTGTGAAGTTGTGTCCGGGCTTCCGGTTAGTCAATTTCCGTTCCGAAGTCCTACCTACACCTCTATACAGTAGAGCACTACTAGGAGCATCACAGTAGATGGTGTAGATGTACTACAAGTATTCGATGAGTATAGCGACGGCGGCAGCTACTATACGTTCTACGTTCTCGATGACTGAATCAACTTCAACTTCCGTATCTCCTTTGTGGTTTTCGACCAAAGGATTTGGCCAGCTTACGTGCTTGATGCTTTTCGCTGTACGACTGCTACCAGGACTCAGCCTTTGGCTATGTACTACCCGGGGGTGTACTGTATGCAGCTTCTGTTGGTCACAGCCACAGCATCTCCCGTCTCCATTTCTTTTCAAGATAACGAACGCAGCTCTTCAAACATGGCTTTTTCAATACATATGCTTCCTTTATGTACATATGTACATGCATATAAATGTTGATATCTATATGTATATGTACTCGGATGCGTATGTATAAGCTCCATGGGAGCTTTCACTCACACAGAAAGACTTGTGCGTATATATGTATACTCGTACAGGTACTCGTACATTTGTATGTATGTATGAGATTCAGTTTCGGATATGCTGGATTCAATCTTCTGCATGCCAGTATCACCCGAGGAAATAAACCAGTGCTTTTTGCCCAGCCCAGCCATTGCTGAAGCTTCTGGACAACGAGTATCCATAATACGCATGTAATGAATAAGTACATCCATTGAATCACACACTCAAACAGATTTAAATACTTATATGCCTATACTGTCCTATTCTACTGTGGCAAATACATATAGTATTCATCTATGAATATATACTTTTATAAATATTCAAGTATGTATATTTGTAAGCTGAACATCACAGCTTTCGTTTTGGTAAATAATAACCCAGGGCTGTATACACATACACATATTTATTGTGTGCGGAAGCACATGAGGGCAGACTCCAAGCGAATAATCCTAGGTACATCACGTCCTGAGAGCCTCAAATCATATCCAGTATCAAGTACCAGCAGCAGAAAAGCCCCAATGCCAAAATTCGGCGCCGCGTCTTTGTCGCCGGAATACATATTGCTTTTGGGGATGCTAACAGAACTATATACTTTATATACTGTATATACATAGACTATATACAATTCACCCACCCTTTGTGCAACCAATCAGCTGTGCTCTCTTTGCTTTCTCTTATTTCGCCAGGGACTCTCTTTCTTTGTGAATATACGCTCTCGTATTTGACAATGCTCTGTCTGCTACCTTCCGACATTTCAACGTCTTTACATAATCCTTTATCCTTTTGCCATATTTTCCATCAGCATTAATGCAATAGATAACCGGCAATACATTAATGTCTTTAAGTAAGTAGACGGACATAAACCAATCTCTCAGCAACGGATAAACTCACTTACTCGCAAACTTATCAGGATTCATCAGTAAAATTTATTAATTTAAAAACTGTGTTTAATCTAGAGTGGTGAATAGTTAAAGATATATTTATCAGTGTTGTATTTAACGAAATATTCTCCCAACATGAGTAAACATTTCTTAAATCCTAAATATGTATATTTAAAGAAAATGAAATTAATTTGAATATAAATTAATTTAAATATTACTTATAAATCTAACTATTATATATTTCCTTATATACAGACCTGTTATTTATCTATTGATTTTGTAACTAAATACAGAGACTACTAATATTTATGGGAAAATTATAGAAGCATGATAGTAACTCTTAAATAAAGCCGTCTTACATTCAAATGTAAAATGTTTAATAATTTTTATTACTAAACTCGAAACTCCACATCAATTCCTAATTTTCTTAATGGTTAAGCATACAATTTAATTTCAAATTTGTCACATATTAATTAATAACTTTTCTTTTCAATTCTGAATTTTATGATCGAAAGTAGAAAACCAACTCTACTACAAATAAAAACGGTTCGAAATTGATTTTATTTAATTAAATTAGAACAATTGAGCTTCTGTTCAAATTCTTATAAGTTTGTCTTAACAGCTAAACATTTTTACGGTAGCTTTATTATTTCAAAAATTAAAAATTAAGTGTTATAAATTATTTGAACCCTAAAACAGATTACATTTTGAGCTTTAAAGAAAATCCTTAAACAAGTAATTTCGAATATGTAAAAAGCACTTCTCTGCAAGGACTCGTAACTAAACTAAAACTTGTTCGTAGGAAACACAAAGATATTAATGTTGAGATAAAAGTGGTATTCTCTCAAATTAGGTGTTGGAGCTAATGAATATTTGCATAGGTAATATCTCAAAATGGTCTTTAATTTTAAGTATAGGTATTGTAACTACTGCATGCCCAAAATATAACAAATGACCTGGCCCAAAAGTTGGGAATGCATTTGCGTCTGGCGATACAGCAAACGAGCAATCAGCGTCATTAGGTGTAGGTTAAAGTCATATTCATCTTACAATGAAATTGAGAATAGATTAGTATTTAATGAGTTTTTATATTTCTAGAAAAAATCAAAACCTAACGATTCATTCGTGTTCAATTGCAGAGAGGGCCTCTTAGCCAAGGGCCAGAGGCATCATCAGTTGCCTGAAGTTGGCTCAGTTATATACATATGTATATGGAGGCAATCAGTTGGTCGCACGTGCGTTCCTGCTTAGGAGTCGAGTAGTCGAAGTCAAAGAGGCATTTACGTAGGTTTGGAAGTAGGTATGGAATTTTAAAATTCATATACATATTTATATTTCCACTAATTCATTTTTAATAATTTGTTTGGTTCTGCGGACCGCTCCTCATCACGCCCCCCGCTCTTGTGTGTTAATTATCGTTGCGTATGCGTTTGTTCTCGAGTCGACCTGGTCGAGCGGAGACAACCTGGCGGTTGGCGGTTCTCGGTTCTCGGTTCTCGGTTGGCAGTTGGCGGTTGGAGAGAGAGATAAACGAGTTGGGGCCCCGCATTCAACAGGAGCAGGTCGCCTTATGAAGTGTGTACTCTGTGCTACAGATTTGGGGGTGAGATCGGCTCTTCTTCAACAATTTATTATATTCTTTAGTCTTATGTTCCCTCTTCCATTGTACATTATGCTTTACTGCGCCTAAAAAAAACAAGAGGAGACTCCGTTGTCGCGATTCTTTCTTCTCTTGGCTTGGAGTTGCAATGCAGGAGAATATCTTAAAACTCATAATTTTATTAGAATGCGAACTATATCAATATAGAAAGTGATGTTAATAGTATATTCAGTTGTCGAATATCAACGATATCATTTGCATACCAAGTCTGTTTATATTGTGTACCCTTAAGGTACTTGTATCTTTTTACATCTTGGCAAATGTAGTTTGAGAGTATATGATATCTTTTAGTCGAACATTTTTTGGCTAGATCATTTGAGCCTTCTCTTAAGTTAAGCAGTTTGCTCTGTAAATGCCAATGTATGGCCCAAAATCAAAGTTAAGCCCGCACTGTGTCTGACAATCAGACAGGGGTGGAGCACGAGCTTCTGCCACAAATGTGTGCCACATCTGCAACATGCTGGCAGAAGTACTTGCCATCGCTCCTCCTTTTTACTCCTTCAGTATTCAGTCTATAGTATTCAGTATACAGTCTTCAGCCTTCCAACTTCAGCCCGTACCGATTTGGAGGGTGCTGCGACCGTCATGATCTCAAAAAGGAGGAGTAGTGCACATAGCGCAAGGGTCCAGAATCCGGCAAGTGGCCCCAAGCAAAAAGTGGGAGTTGCAATAATTGTTTAATTATAGGATTTTGTTCGTTTGACTTTGCATTTTGCGCGCATAACATTTGCTTTATATTCTTATGTCTTACACCTACACCAAATCGGGTCCATTGCTATTGTGATGCATTTTGTGAGACTGGAATCGAATACTTTTAGGGAACTTAAAAGCTCAGATACTTTTTTAAGACTTGATATGTTCCACTAATAGTTAAATTATAATGCAAATACTAAACGATAGTCTTAATATACAATGTGTTGAGCATATTTATATATACTTTCAGTTTTAAAGAGTAACCAGAAATCGCTTAGGAAAAATAAACTTCAACTCAGTCTGCTTGGCTTGGAACTTGTCTTGGTCTTCCCTTCTACCTGCCGTCTTGTTTTGCCTGGCATTTGCTGTGTTGTCATCGCACTCAAATCTGCAACCGCCACAGCAACCTCAGCTCAGAGCCCAACAACCAACCAAGTTTCGAATATCTCCGTTCCTGCGTAGCTTCTCCGTCGCTTCCCCGAAGGAACGACTATTGATAGCTCTGCATTCTGGCAGCGGCATAAGCAATGGCGAAACGTGCTGCATGCTGCATGTTGCATGCTGCTGTTGCTGTTGCTGCTAGCTGCTTGCAACCAGTCGGCAGCCCTTGCCGTGGTCGACTAGCTAATAAAAATTCACATTTTAGGTATTTGTATGTGTTGGACTAGAGCTCAGGCGTCTGTCTCTCTCTCCTATCTGTCCATTTATGGCACGTGTTGTACTCAGTTCTTTTAAGCTAAAACTTGGTGAGCTTATTCAGTGCAGTTGCTTCGAGTACTATTACAGTTTGTATAAAAATGTACTTATATGTATTCTAGTTATTAATATTTTGATAAACACTTTTTGGTTCAGCGAGTTATCTTAACTTGTTTACAAAAATTCCTCACATTTTTGCATATCCAAATTCTATCGTCAATGGCTCCTGCGACCGCGGGCCTTGTGCAATCGTGCCCTGAAAAATATGAGCCCAAACCCGTGCCAGACTCGATGCTCATACCTTTACCTTCTCATTTAATGCCTGATGCCGCAGGGCGATCAGTTCGATCTCAAAAAGAGTGTGCAGCCGTTTGCAAATGGGCTCCAACGAAGAGACTGATGACTGAGGACGAGAACGAGAACAAGACGATGACCAGTACGAGGATGTGGATGTGGTTGTGGATGTGGACGCGTTGTTTCTACTCCAAGATATCAAAGCTTCTACTCCCTCTAATTACTGTAAAGCGTCCGAGTTTCTGAACAAGCCATCGCACAGCCTGTCTGCCAAAACACCCACAACGAGCCGGCGCGACGCGTCGTCGCTCTCCCCAAATGCCCAGAGCAATCCATTGCTGGTCATTCAGCAGGGTCTAACGTAAGTCTGTATGTACTAAAGGAGAAGGGCAAGGGCAAGGGCAAGTGCCAAGGGGAAAGACGATAGATGCAGGGCCGAAAGACGAACGCATATCTTTTGCCTTTTTGGACAGAGTAAAGACGATGGCAGCAAGTTAAATTGGTGGCGGGCACTTGCCGGGTACGAAGATACCTTATATAAAAGACGTTAGACGTGACGAGAATAATTTGCACGATAAGGATCTCAAGTGCCTTCTCTTGAGGAGCGCGCATGCAAATTTTGAAGATTATGCTATGATTACCAGCAGTTAAAGTGATTTTGAGTTCACTATTGCACTTCTCATCGGATTTGTATTGAACCAGAACCTGAAGATAAATGCCACATGAATCAATGGTTACACATTTAATTTTTGTTCATTTAACTACCAGCATCGGCCAGTCTTTTAAAATGATCCACAATTTATCCAAATAACACGTACAGTGGCTTTCTTAAAGGGGATGTGGATAAGTAAATGAAATAATTGTAAAACTAAAAATATTTAGAATTATTATAATTACCTGAAAGATTTGAGGAAATTCTAACGAATGTTTGTTCATGTTTGGAGTGCAGATTTCTGTAAACCATATCTCCCTTATTATCTTTTTCTTTCGAAAGGTTTGAGGAAGTTCTAACGAATGTTTGTTCATATTTAAATGTCCTTAAACAACATCAGGTTGTCTTTGTTTGGAGTAGATTTCTGTAAACCATGTCTCCCTTATTATCTTTTTCTTTATCACTTAATCCCTATCAGTTTCCTATTTTTTCTCTTTAAGTCGTTCTCACTCTGTCAGATTTTAAACTTTATTCCTCAATTAATTTTGTACTTATCTATATATTGTCTCATTTGAATTGTTTGTTGACTTTTAATTGCAAATTCAATTTAATTTTAAGAATAAAAGCAGATCTTCATGGAATATATTTATCTGTTTACTATATGTATTTACGAGCCTAAAATAACATTGTGAAATTTACACGGCTAATAAGCATTTCAATTAATTAGTTTAACAGGTGCAACGAGCGAAAACCAAATAAAAAAGTGCGAAAACAAATTTGTGCTTATTGGTAATATAAATTTCTATAAGTATGTATGTTGATGTAAGTATGTACATACATATATGTACAGATGTACTGTAAGCAAACCGTAATCAAGTTAACAGATGGCGCCCATTCAGTGGCTGAATAAACACACGGATAAACGGACATTCATTCCAATTGAATTTCATATTCACACAATCACAATTCAATTGAAGATTGACAGGTTCATGAATGGATATTGTTCATTTTGTTTGTATTTGAATTTCATGCCCAGCAACAATTGCTCTTTTAGTGTCCGCAACTCAAACCTAGCCTCTAAATAGGAGCAGGAGGAGGATTACGCACTCGAGTAAATATTGCTTATTCATGGGAAAGCCAATAGCGGCAAACTGCTTCAGCAAATGCGGTTCATTATATTTCGGCTAATCCTACTACAAATCCTAGTAGCAAGTGAAATTTTGCTCTGGAACAATCATTCTTATATAAGCAGATAAATTCGTTTAACAAACATACGAGCAAATAAATACACGAATTTATCCATCAAATAGATTCGCATTTGTACAGATGCAATACACACATCATATCATAAAAGGTTTTAAATGGATCAGGAAGTTTTTTCAAAATCAAACTAACCTTTTAAGAATTTAAACAAATTGTAAGTAAGAAATACAACAGACAAATTGTAATGCAATATTATGTATTCTTATACAAACTCAGTCAATTTAAATCTATATGATCTAAAAGTAAAGAAATTACTAATATCCAAAAGAAAACTATGAGATTTTATGTACCCAGGTTAAATAAATACAAGAAAATGATAACAAATAACATGCACTGATAATAAATATATAATCGAAAAAAGGTACAAAATTTAAAGCCTAGACTCGTAAATCCACTCAATAAATAAACACAATCATCGATGTTTATGCAACATAGAATCTTTAAAAATTGATTTGTGCATAAATTTCAATAGGACTCAAATTGAATTGCAAATATGTTGTTTATCGAGCGATTGATTGAATTTCAAGTAAAGGTGAAAGTGCAGGATGTCTAAGCTGTAAGGTATTAAAAAAACAAAAAACAGATAACCTTTCTTTCAATCTCCCTCTTACTCTTCCTGCCAGATGCTCTATAATAGCTATTTGAAAACTAATTGGGGGTATAAAAGACTTTAAACGCCAACAACACCCATCGTTAGTGTGTCAGTTAAGGCCAAAGGTAATACATTAGAGTTCACAATTACTTAACTCTTCCACCCTGTCTGCAAACATGTTACATTAAAATCGAAGGGGTATTTTTTAATGAGAGTCTTGGGTTCAGTCGGTATACCAAACACTTGACAAGTGCACCAGGAAAATGACATACAAACACGATGATAAGTGCCGTATAGTATGTGTATGCAATTATCTCCATCCAGTTGAAAGGATATTTCCACAAACATTCAACACTGGATTAGCCTGTGCTCTGTATTCCGACGACAGATTGCGTGGAATGACGTGAATTTTGACAGATGGTAATTTTCAATTTTTGTTTTTGATCTAACAATTTGTGTTCTGGGTTCTGTGTTCAAATTTAAAAGTGTTTCGTTGTCCTTCACAACGATTTATTTGTCAAATAGGTAATTTGAATTTGAAAGAGTAAAAGGCTTATTAAGGGATTTCGAATTTAGGAACATGGCAACATTGTCACAATATTTAGCCTTGATCTGTAAGATTAAGATGTGTATTACTCGCTTTGCCACATTCTGAAACTTTGCTAGCTTTGAAATAATAATAAATATAAATACCATAAAATGATATGCAATGGAATACCTAATGGTAATCATATTGATAACTCCCTCGGCGTAAATTATGGGTTACCACATGTTGGTACAATTTTTCGGGTTGAAATAAAACGACCACGAAGGGCGATTCATTTTTTACTCCGTCCGTCCGGGGGGTGTCGACAATCACACAATGTGAAATGATGGGGAGATTCGCGTAACAACAAATTGTCACGTAGCCCTCACTTAGTGACACCGATAGGCAAAATCGAGGAGAGCGTTTTTTAGCACGCGCATGTTAACAAATGCTGATGCGGAGGTGGAGATGGAGATGGATATGGAGGCAATGGGAAAGTCGAAGGCGGAGACGGACACCATTCCAGTCTCCTGTTTCGCCAAAGCGTCAGGAAATTGTAATTACAATTTCATGTTGCAACCACTGTGGACTCTCTCGTATACATCTTGCCCAATTCTTAGCTGGGGTGGCCAGTGGTTAAGCGAGCGTGTAATTTACAATTTGCTCTGGTTACCCACGTTTACGGCCAACAAATGTTTTAATTATGGTTTATTTTACATTTGCAATTTAAGTGAAATGACAATGAAAGCTCCTAATTGTCTTTATGCCCAATGGCTAATAACAATATTCCAGGGAGGCCTTTACATCAAAGACTTTGATGTAGAATCTCCATGTCTCATACATGGTAAGTAAACTAAAATTCTTAGTAGGCAACATTTAATTTTTGATTCTAACACATTAATACTGTTTTTACACTGCCGCATCATTGTCGAAGGTGCGGAAAAATGATGCGCGTCGTTTACACTGGAGCCGCATCTTTTTTTGACAATGTAAAAACAGTTTTACTTACCACGTTTGTTTACCTTAGTAGGCCGAATAGTTGAAAAATGATGCCGGCCTACTAAGGTTAACAAACGATACCCCATCGATACCCCGAAAAATTGCAGTATTAAAAAAAATACTAACAGAATACGGCAACACTTGCCAATGATGCGTCGCATGATTTAAGATGCGGCCGCATCATTGTCTTCTTCTATCCACAGGGTTCATATGGGCATCATTGCCGCATGTTCCGTTTAACGGAAAAATTCAATGATGCGGCCCAGTGTAAACACAGTATAAGGCCCGTTTTCTCATCTTGCCGTTAATCTTAAAGGGAAGATAAACCTGCCGTAAAGAGAACAAAATCTTAAGTTTATCTTCCCTTTAAGGTTAACGGCAGGATGAGAAAACGGCCCTAAGTCTTGAAATATCAGTGGTATCTTCTTCTTTTCCAGCTCACAGGAATACCGGAGCTTAAACTTGCATAACTTTTAAAATATTATTTAAAAATTGTTCGTTTTACAATCAATGGGAATCAAAGATAATAGACAGACAAACAACATACTTGTGGTCTGCCAATCCACATTCTAATTGTTTCGCACTTAACTTAACTTTATATCTATTGATTGAGTCTCAGTGATTGCCCAACAGCCCAACCCGTAAGTGCCAGAAATCTGTCATGGTGTTGAAGAATTCCACCCCATTTTTGTGCTCTTCATTGCTTCGGCAATAAACTTTATTTTAAAGATCTGGACTTGGTAGAGGAACATTGGAAAGTTCGCACCCCCTGAATGATCACCAATCAAGATGGGATAATCGGTAAGTAATTATTAAATTTTTGTTAATTAAATAATTATTTATTCGATAAGGATAAGTAGGATTAAAATGATTCTTGTTAATCTCAGACCATTTTTAACAGATTTATGCCAAAAAAAATTAAACGAATCAAAGTAAAATAAATGGACGTGTTTTAATTGAATGGGTGATAGATAAATTTATGTCCGATTAGCACAGAACCCAGGGCTGTTTGAAAGTTAAGCTACAACAGGTTTCAAAAATCCGGTCAGATAATTGCAATATATCTGTCGTATACAATATAATTTTTTTTATTGGTTGGTTAATTTCGTAATGTTTCTTTGAGTAGATACAATGCCATTAAATCCATGACCATTATATGTGAGAGTGAAAGTTTTCTGAGATTTTTTGACCACTGTAAGCCTTAAATTTAATCCTACAGACCTTATATTTCTTTTATTATTTTATTTACATGTATTTTTTAGGCCAAACTGCTTATATGGCTCCATCTATTGGATACACTTATTTGATTTTCAAACCAAAACTATTTTCAGGTGTGTGTCTCTACTACAGCTTTTATTTAAGTGAAAAAAGTCGGATACAACTCCGGATAAAATCAGTTGGGCGCGCAATTTAAATAATTAAATTAAATTACAACAATAGTAAACATATGATTGTTTATTGATAAACAAATTAAATTCGAAATTCAGTCCAATAAAGGAGATTATTATACATATATATTTTATTTTATATATTTATGTTGGTTTTATTTTGGAAATCCACTTTTTGGCAGCTTTGCGAAACAAAAACCAAGCCTGCCACGTTTTAAAATGGTGATGGCGTCTTTTATTTGTTAGCGCCGCTACCGATAGTGTAGTTTACTTTTAAAAGTAGATTCTAAATAAGGAGTGGCAAGTCCGGTCCTTTGAGTGTCCGTTAAATTTGATTTCGTTTTGTTAAATGCCCAAAACGGGGCGAATAATAATGGAATTGTAAAACAAGAAAGTTACAGTAGATGTTTTAAAGAAACATATTACAATAATAAATAACTTAGTTTTGTTTTTGAAATAAATTTACACATTATATCAAAAGTATCAAGGGCGGCATTAAGAGGTAAACTACAGGTAATTTTATAACCTGGGTACATATGTAAATACGCTAAATAATACCACAAAAAATACAACGTCTTGAGCAGCATTCAAATATTACGTTGCGTTGCTGGAGTTACGTTAGCTTTCAACACACGATGACTCCGAAAAAAGCAACATCGACGTTTTTATCAACAAGTCGTTTAGTTTGTCTTGAGTGTCGGGCGGTGAAACTACTTGCATACCTGCTGGCTTTGTCTTCGCCGGAGCGAGCTGGCACCTCACAACAGTTGTTGAAAAGAAACAAAAAAGAAAAAAAAACTGATTGCATTTGATGGAATAGTAATTGTCTTGTTTTTGTAGTCCCGTCCATAAATTGTTAGTAAAATTGAGAATTGCATATTCATTAACATATCGTTCATATATCGTCGGGGTTTCGGCAACGGAAACAGTGACGGCTTCAATAACAATCAAAGTGTTTATTCTGGCCGTTATTTAATATTGGATTGACAAAGTAACAAAAGTAACGGTAACAGTTACGCGAAAGTGGAGGCCTGTGCAAAAATGCTGCATTTTTATTATACCTGTATTAAATAATACATTTGCATTGGTGAAAGTGTGTTAACTGCTTCTCTTATGCACGATCACATACTACATAGCAGCAACAACAATATTGAATTAAGCGGCGGCCAATGAAACGTGGTGCAGACAACGGACAGCAAACAACAACAAACAAGAAATACTTAACTGACGAATGCAGATTGAAGAAGATTGAAAGTGCATCAAAACAAAAACCAAAAAAACTTGGAACACGCGACTGTTCATCAAACATACATACATAAACAGATACATTCCACACCGAATTTGGAATTTATGAATCGGAATAACAATTTATTTAAATATATAGGTACATAGATTCATACATATTCATGCAACTTGATACTCAATAAATTAACTCAAATAGGAAGTTTAAATTCTGAATTATAAATTCGTAACAATCTAAATTATGGTGTATGTACACATATATGAGTAGGCAAGCCCATTCATAGGCTTTTGCGAAACACACGAATTTACGAATGTTACGAGACGAACCGGCGCGCAGCCAATTGATTGTGCAAAAGAAACTTAAAAAATAAAATAAAAAAAATAAACTTAAAAAAACATAACTGCAAAATACGATGGGCTGCCACAAGGTCAAAGCAATGCAACATCTTACATACTTAACGGTTAAAGGAAAAACTCTGTTTAAAAATTGAAGAAGCAAAAACAAAAGACTTGCGACACAAACTTGTTGCGCATTCACACTTGTTATTTATATCATGTACTAACACACATACTCATAAGCATGTATGTAT
This sequence comes from Drosophila neotestacea, assembly GCA_035044365.1. Taxonomy (NCBI): domain Eukaryota; kingdom Metazoa; phylum Arthropoda; class Insecta; order Diptera; family Drosophilidae; genus Drosophila; species Drosophila neotestacea. The sequence continues at coordinate 527,032 of JAWNMD010000292.1, forward strand.
GTATGGAAGTATGTATGTACACATGCATGTCTGTATGTTTTAATGTACATATATATTACATAATGAACTTACTCAGGCCACCTTATGAAATGAAACCGAATGGTTATAGTAAAAACTTGTGAGTTACACATTTAATTCAGAGTATGCTAATTAAGTGTTTAGTTAAGTTTTTTATTCAATGTCATTTTCTGCTTTGATTTCGGGTTTTTCGTAGTCGTATTTGTCACCTCTGCATATAATTTATGGCCAAGATTTGGCACAAAAAATTATCGTAAACAATAAAAAAAATAAAAGAAGAAAACAAATGAAATACAAATTGCAAGTGACATTGACAAAGGAATGATGATGAGAAACCAAAGTTTCTTTTTAACAAAATGAGAAGATAGACAAAAAAACCTAAATTATTGTTTTGTGGGAGTTGTGTCATTGCATTAACGTTTTGTTATAAATAGTCAAAATATGTTTTCAAAACGTGTTTTTAATTTCTGTGTTGTACTTGCGCAATGTTTTTGCACATCTAGAGATTTACGGGTATATCTGCCTAAGTGTGTTTATTTGTGCGAAAATATCGACACATTTTTGGGCATGTTTCATTATTTTTACTGCGCATATAAAATTGACAGCTTAATTAGCTGTTAGATTGTTTTGAAACATGAACTGCCTTTAAATTCCCTTATATATGTACGTACATGTGTAAGTTGAAACATCTTACACTGATTTGTTCCGCAATCTTCATCAGCTCTTACATTCATAAGTATTTAAGACGATTAAATTTTGGCAAGAAGATTGACGATGGTGTTTCTGACCCCATAACGTGACGAGATGAATCGATATTAACTTGTCCCTCTGTCTCTTTGACTGAAGTTCACTCGAGCTAAGATATATATTTACGTTGTAGGGTCGGCTTTTAAAGGACTTATGTGCTTCTAAAGAGAGATGCTAGATGGACAGCAAGGATAGCATTAAATTTCTTAGAAAATCTCGGAGTGTATGGGATTTCCCACAGAATGTATTCTGTAAAGAACTTTGAGCAGTATTTTTCCCCCGTTCCGTTCATACGATTTGGGGAATCATATCGCTTAGTTCGGTTAAATCATTGGTGTATGTATTTAGTTTTCCCAATGTTATATTTAATCGTTTTCACTAATTGATACGAGTATAAATATAATGACAATCTTGTGACAAAATAAGTATAGTATGACCCCCCTGCAAGTGTAGTAAAGTTACTATGTTGGGTAATCATGCCGAGTATAGACAGGCTTTCTGGTCAGAGTACTCACTTGAACTCGTATATATGCAACCAAGAAACTGGTTATTTCGGAAAATTACATTTGTGCTAATCATGGACCTGTGGTCACTTTTGCAACGCGAAAATGTTTTTACGCCATACACGCCAGATTTTAAGCTTGTTTATGTAATTTGACCTAAAAAAAGCAATCAATCGAAGCCTAAAACATCCTCAGAAATCAATCGTGTACTTAAATGTAAAAACTGTAAAATCTTAAATGATACATTTGACATTGTCTCAGCATATTATTTTTCCTAATAATTTTGTTCAGTTAGAGAAAACACTAAATTTAGATAAGAGATAAACCTTTACTGTCGTAAATTTCTAAACGGATTTGTTCAGATTTAATTGAAGCAGATGAACTAAGTACAACATACGATACATTTGCCCTAGGAATGATCTGCGAGAGTTTTAACTCTTTGGCATTTGAATTGCAAATGATCTCACAAAAGCTTAACAGGCATATAGTTATTATTTTTTTTCGAATAATGCAAGTTTTATAATTTGACCTGTTTGCAATCATTGTAAGCAATAAAAACACGTACTAAATGTGTTGTTATATAACTACATGAAGCTTTATCAATCAAAACACAAAACCGTTATCTTTATTAGTATTCGTCGAAAGTTACGCTTACCACTTAAATGTACCTCATCAAGTATTTTTCCCGGCATGATAATATCAGCTACGCATGGCTCAGCATTGGCTTTTATGTGTGCAGATCTATTGTTTGTGTGTTAAACTGACCTAAACGTTTAAAAGGTATGAGTACACACACCACAACATACTTACAATTGGATATACAAACATGTACAATACAAACGAATATATTTATATGTATATGAATATGCATATATCCATACTTTCACTACATGTTCTTTACCATGTCATTGTCAGAGCCAACTACTACATGATGAGCCCAACTGTCAACTCTCTTGCCCAAAGACGTACATGACCTCGAAATTTTGTTACTCTTTGTATACCCTATGTCTACAAACAGGCCATAGGAGACATGCCCGACTCAGTCTTTCAGCCTTGACTTTCTGCTTCAATCTCAGAGACATTTTAGATGCAGCATGTCAAGTTGATGTAGTATATCAACTGTCGAACAGGCTCAACCACAAAATAAATCAAGAAACTTCCAGAAACGTCCTTCCATCAATATCACCAATGTTAATGTTGTATTAATTATGATGTACAATTTTTATTATGAATGATCAATAATGATTTTTTTTAGCAAGATATCGTACTATGTATACAAGGCATGATCTTTATCAATTAATTAAGATATGTACTCCTTAGAGTGTGGGATATTAGTTTACATAATTTTACAAGTGCAACCCCCTTTAAAAATAATTCATACCCCACTGTGCATCACTTGCGATGACTGCACTTTCGTTTTTATTTTCGGCGCATTCAACCCGATACACGTACGATGATCATAATTATTATAGTCTTTCGTTTAATGCTGGAACTGGTTACAGGCAACAACAATTCAAGCTCAACCGTGGCGGGAGATACCCTTGCTTCATTATTGTACATAGTTGAACGCCCAAGAGCACTCTAGTCAAGAACACTCGACTGGGAAATACCCAATATCCATTTCTTGAGTCAAAAAACAGGTTGCCACATACCCATCTGTTCTCAATGTGAGGTCATTGCTGTTAATTGTCTTCTGATCATGTTCAAAAGATCAGCATAATGTCAGTTTTGATATATTTTATGTTTCATGGAGTCTCTTTTTTTTAACTCTTTTTTAATTATTGGGCATTAAATATCTGGGTTATCATCGGCGTAAAATGCATTTTGGAAACTCTTTGGCACAAGTTGTTAAATTGCGTTTAATATTGCTTAACAACTGTAACAGTTCAGTGTTTCTCAATTATATTAGTTGCATTACAATTACAATTGACATACATTTTATACACAGCGAACAGTGTTTATTATTATTATTGTACTTTAAATTATTCCACGCACATGCAATGGCAAACACAAGACCAACTAACTATAGTAGAGGGGAAATCTTCAGTTCTGCTTCCTTAATTTACTTGTGATACAAGACCAACTATGTAATTATAGTTTAGTTCAGTTCCCCTTTCTTAATTTACTTCTGAAACAAGATCAACTTATTATAGTTAAGTTCAGTTTTCCTATCTTAATTTACTTATTCCAATCTAAGGACATCAAAGTAAGCTAGCTAGTTACTTAGTAGACATTGACAGGCATACTATGTATATCTACAATACCTATAATTATATATAACAATATATAGAAATCTTCCAAGTAACGAAGCTACTCATATTACTATAAAAGCATTTGCTAGAAAACACTTTTAGGCAAACACAATTGTTCATGTTCATTCATTCCTTCATACATATCTATTGATATTTATCATTTGCGAATATATTGTCAAGTTTAATTGCTTTTTAGGCACCTCACCCTTCACCTGGCCCGACAGACCCTGACGAAAAAACCGAATTAAGATCCAAAAGCTGTTGTATACTATAAAAATGAATAACTAAACATTATTGTTATTATTATTGTCGCCTTCTAAAATGGTAGATTAGCTAGTTTAGTACCTGTATCAACATTAACACCTGAATTGAGCTACTTGTATTTAGAGAACATAAATATTTTTAATGTTATTATAAGTTGCCAATTAACCTGTATAATGGAGACTTGTGTGTCAAATTTGTTTTGTTTATATTGCTGGACTTGAATTATGGTTAGGGCGGTCGGTGATTTTTTGCCAACACTTTTTTGCCTTAATTTCTTTTTAACAATAACACTTAAATTATGAATATTTACATGCTCTCGTATATGTACATTTGCATTATATTATTTGTGGTCAGAAAAGTACAGGCATTACACGCTCCATTACTTGATATAAATAGCTAGTACGGCGTACATTCGTATTCATATACTGATACATACACCTGTCATCATAAAAGCTAGTATAAAATGCCGTGTAGCAAAAGATCGTTACGAGTATTTTGAAAACGGTTCTCAAACCGTGTCAAACTTTTAGTATTAACTTCTGATAAGCTGGTATAGCTTCGCAATGGATAATTGTAATTACCAAAATCAATTTTAACCTATTCCTTTTCTTTACAGCAACATGTATCGAATATGTACTCTGCTGATTATCATATACTCCAGCCAGGCCCTGGGTGCGGACATTTTAATGGCCACCATGGGAGGCACAAAGTCACACAAAATACCATTTTGGGAGCTTGCGAAAGGATTGATAAGCAGGTGTGTACTACCAATGATTAGAAAAATTTATAAGATAGCAATGTTACAGAGTAGTATATATAAAATAATGTGGGGATATATTAAAGACTCTTGGAAAACTCCAAATAATTTGTAAAGCCATTTATTTATTTATTTTATTTATCTAAAGAACGTTCTTGTAAAAGGCTTACGTTCTAGTCAAGTAGTCAATAATATTCTAATTGTTATGGTTGAACAGAATAATAATGTATACTTATGTAAATTTGAATTTATATTCTTTTCAGAGGTCACAACATAACCTTCCTAAGTGGATTTCCAGCAGATTTTCATATCGATGGCCTGCAAGAGGTAACACCAACCAAGCTTGTTGAGTACATACAAAACTTTACAAATTGGGATCTACTCGGTTCCAGAATGAATGGCGAAATGCCCATTAAGCCCTGGGATGGAATACGCTATGCATTTGAGGTAAGCAAATTTACTTAGCAGACTTATTGTAAGTCTAAACTAAATATAAATGTATTATTAATTAATTGTTTTGTCTTGCAGTCATGCGACGCAATGTTGGATGATCCTGATACCAAGGACTTAGCGAATCGTACCTTTGACTTGGCCATATTAGACGGCGCCTATCCCGAGTGTGTACAGGGTCTCGTACACCAGTACAAGATACCTTTTATGTACATTAACACCGTTGGATTCTACATGGGAAGTTTGTCCCTTTCCGGGAATCCTGCCAGCTATGCGATAACTCCGAATTTCATCTCACACTTTACGGATACGATGAGCCTTTATGAGAGAGCACTGAATACAGGCATGCAAATAGGGCAAAATATATTGCACAATGTAAGAACAAATATCGTATATTGTATATCCAATATCCAATTTGATTAGGTGAATAATATTCTTTACTATTTCCTTGTAGTATGTCATGCGCCGTACACATCGTATTCTGCAGGATCACTTGGGTTCCCATATCCCTCACCCCTATGAAATGGCTCGCAATGTTAGCTTTATTCTACAGAATGGACATGCTGTCGTCTCATATCCGCGCGCTTTAAATCCAAATGTGGCTGAAGTGGCATGTATACACTGCAAACCGGCTCGACCGTTACCTAAAGACTTGGATGACTTTATCGCGGCCTCCGGAGCCTCGGGCTTCATATATGTTTCAATGGGCTCATCTGTGAAAGCGGCAAATATGCCAGAATCTCTGCGGCGTATGCTTGTAAAGACATTCGCACGTTTGCCGTACCATGTGCTGTGGAAATACGAGGGCAACGCTGCAGACATGCACGATCTTACACCTAATGTCAAGCTATCTCGCTGGTTGCCCCAACAGGACATTCTTGGCCATAAGAAGTTGCGAGCATTTATTACCCATGGAGGTCTTCTGAGTATGTTTGAAACCGTCTACCATGGTGTACCGGTTGTCACAATGCCCGTGTTCTGTGATCACGATGTCAACTCGGCTAAAGCGGAGGTCGATGGCTATGCTATAAAACTGGACTTGGAGACACTCTCCACGAATCAATTGTACAAAGCGATTATGAAAGTCATTCACGATCCGCGATTCAGAAATGCTGCGCAATACCGTCAAAACTTATTACTAGATCAGCGATCCACAGCCCTCGAAACAGCCATTTACTGGACAGAGTATGTCCTGCGACACAATGGTGCCTACCATCTGCAGTCTCCGGCGCGATATTTGAGGTATATCTAAAAAGAACCATACATTCTTATAAAAAAAGATATTATATATTTGATTGTTATTTAGCTGGTGGCAGTACTATCTCCTTGACGTGGTTGCCGTCTATTTACTGGCCATCTGCGTTGTGGTGCTGATGCTGAAGCGTCTGGACATTCGATCTGAGAAAGGACGCAGCCAGCATTTTCCTAACATTCTCCCAGCAGCGAAAAAGAAAACCAAGAAATTGTAGATCTAACCATAGCGCTGACATACAATTCTTACCTAACATCTGTTATAAAATCTTGTACATTTTAGATATGCGGGGTGACAAAAATGTTTATTATTTATATATCACATCCTATTTAATTCATTGCAAAGTGATATAGTTTGAAACAGGTTTTTTTATTGATCATCATGTTCCAATTGAAACACTTTGGGTTAAAGCTCAGTGAGAGTCGCAAACTTTAAACTGTGCAACATGAATTAGGATAATAAAATGCGCCTGTTTTATTTATTTCGAGCTTATATACATACATAACTGTAGTACAATATTTGAGATACCGATACCTCTGAACCTCAAGATACATACAAACAAACATATGTACTAATGTCGTTTAAGTCATATTTGGTTACTCAGACAAGTTTACTGGAAATACAGTTAACATTTTTAATGCTTTTAAGGTTTTTCGCTCTTTTGGATAAAGTGCCTTGTATATATATATTTATAATTAGAGATACGCAAAATTACAATTAAAAACAAATACATAAATTGCGAACATTCTCAAAATTTTGTGCAACATTTGCAAATGCGGAAAATTTAAACCAAAGTCTACAAATCGTTACTACACTTATGCAATTTTATTGTTAACATACTATGGGTAGTTGAAATAAAATGAAGTTTTACCTTTAAAGCAAAGCATTTTTACACACCAAGGATATATTTTCCCTAAGCGTAAAAGGGCTGAAGAGCTAGAAGCTAGAAGGTAAGACTCCTAAATCCTACCATTTCCTATAGTCTTACCTTTCTGTGAGCAACTGCTCCTCGATTTTCCAAATAGCTTCTAAAAAACGTTAGGTTTAATAAAGAACACAATCAAATATGTATTTTCATCTGAGAACAGACAAAATATAACCTCAGCATTGACAATAGATATTTGTATACTGTTTTCTGTAAATTAATACAATTATAGTATACTAATTTGATTGTTTAACTAATTTAGCCATCATTTTTTCTTCTTTGACTTTCCGCTTAGCTTCCTTTTGTTTTCGTTTGTCTTCCTTCTCCTTCTGTTCAAGCATTTCCTTAAAACGTTCATCCCGGGTATCCACCTTGAATCCAAAATGCCTGCGAACCTCCTCTATCAGTCGCTCCTTGCGTTGAATAGCGGCTGCTGCATCTGCTTCACGCTTGGCAACCTTTGCATTTAGATCAGCCTTCCACTGTTCCAGTTTATCTAGTTTCTTGGCAATGGCATCTTCCCGCTCGTGAATAGCATCTAGTTTGGCAGCCTTTGTGGCACGAACCTTCTCCAACATTTGATGAATTGTTTCTTGTTGCGTAATGGATTGCAACTTATTATTTTTGGTGTAATCCGATTTTACACCAAAGCAAATTTGCGGATTTATTTTACTATTTGCTCCAAATTTGCCATAAATGCTCCGTTGGTACTTCTCTGTCAAATGTATCCAAGAGTGCGCCTCGTTGTATGGAGTTGTTTCAAAAAGAATATTTTTATGTTGTTGCCGCAAACCAGATTTGTCCCGGACAGGTTCATATTCCACATTTTCATTAACGAATGACGCCGGAACTTCTGTCTTTGTCGAACCAGTGGAATACTTTAAGCATCGAATTGAAACTCCTACTCCAACATTTAATTTACGAAAATTCATTTTTACTAAGTATTTTATTTTATCAACAATTAAGCATGTCGATAACTCGATTACAACATGCAAGGCTGTTGTCCGATAGTGTTTACGTTATCATTAATCGGTTTGTAGCAACTGCGAAGCATCCCGATTAAATCGATGAAATATCGATATTGGAGAGCGCCACATGTAAACAAAATATATCGATATTGAAATTTCTAACTCCATCTCTAAAGTTTAGGGAGCCATTAACAAATTTAAACAGCTAGAGGGAAGACGCATTTCTTGATACGCAAAAACCATGAGCAGGAAGTAAGCTGAGCTAGGTGTAATTCAATTTTAAGAATGTATGTATTAACTTTTTATATATATTTATAGGCTGGCAGAAGTATTCGACAAAATGTATAACGATACCGAATTTACGGATTGTACAATTATCGTGGATTCCATAAAATTCGAATGTCATAAAATTGTTTTGTCAATTGAGTCAGAATTCTTTCGTCGCATGTTTTTGAGCGATTTCAAGGAAGCCTCATCTCGTGAGATTATCTTACAGGACGTAACACCGGTTATATTTAAGATATTCCGTGAATTTATGTACACTTATGATAGCAACGTGCTCAATAATTATGATATGCAAACCTTGATCAGTTTGTATGAATGCGGCAACATGTGGATGGCACCCTACATTGTTAAAGAGTGTGCAAAAAAACTGCTTGAACGAGCAAAACGTCAGGTGGGGGCAGATCTTCCGATCTTTTTTGAATTGGGACATAAATACAACAATTCAATTCTAATCAACGGGATAACGGATATACTCCGATCCAATGAGTATACGGCATTCAATGGCAACAATAGTATATTCCTTTTAAAATATGATACTTTTCAAAAATTTATATCATTTTTGGTCGACTGTGACGAAGACGATTTTACTACAGAATATTTGAAATTTAATGAAATACTGAAATATAAACGTAAAGTAACTACAGATTTGGAAAAAATTAAATTAGACGAATCTACAGTTAATAAATCAGATCAAAATCAAAACCTAAAAATTGATCAAATTCATCTATGTCCATAAATATTCAGAGAACCCATTGTTGATTATTATAAGAAACAAAATATTTTGAATATGTAATATTAATTTGTTTGCGCTACTGAATTTTCTAAATATGAATTTAATAATTAATCAAAATTTGATATACACCAAGAAGGTTAATTTTATGTTTCCTATATTGCATACTTCTACAATCCTTGTAACAACAATTAAAGGGTGTAACACATGTATTATGATGAAATAAAACAACAAATTGACATTTGCTTTTTTTGTTTTAATACACAATTTGTCCAAACACTTAAATGGGATTTCTTCATTATTAAGAAATAAAGTGCAATTGTTTTTCGTTTTGTTTTGCATTTTTATAAGTAAGTTTTGTTTTGCATTATTATTATGATTTTATATTTGTATTTGTATCCGTAAATTTGTAGATATTTATAATTTTGTTTAGTTTTTAATATTTTGTATATACTGTATATATTTATATATATATATATATATATATATGCTTGTATATATATAGATATATATTTATTTATATTTAAATCGATATAGGTAAAGGTATGTAGATAGGTAATAATATTCATTCGCCTGTTTGTTGTTGTGTTGTTGTTTGCTTGGTTTTACCCCTAATTTTTTCTCTCATTTATCGCGCATTCGGTCACATAGCTATAACATCTTAAACATCATTACAATAATCAATCGTATATATATAATCTTTTTTTTGTTTTTGTGTTTTTTGTTTGTTTTTGCATTACTTCGATTTATATCTTAATATTTATTAAATGTACTTAGAGAGTAGCGTCATCGAGCATATTGAATTCGTCAGATCTAAGGGTTGTATATCGTTAATATGATGGAGAGAAGGGTACGGGGTGAAGGGGGGGGGGGGGGGGGGGGAGAGAGAGAGGAAGTGTTTGCCACGCCGGTTTAACCGTTGCACGGTCATCAAATAAACACAATCTCACAGTTTCTATTTATAAACATCCATTCCGTATCAATATTGGTTTCTTTCGGGTTTGTTATTGTTTTGATTGGGATTGGCAAATTCAATATACAAGATGGAGATACTTAATTTGTTGTTTTTTTTTTTTGCGTTCTAGAAATTTCCTTCAAGTGGGCTTTGTTTTTGCATTTTGCATTTTGCTTGGTTTTAAACGGTTTCTGAGTTTTATCATCTGCTCGCCGCCGATGCCGCAGTTGCAGGATCGTTGTTGTTGCTGCTGCTGCTGTTTGACAACTTCCCCAGTTGCAATTAATTCTCTGCGTATTATTATTACATATTATTATTTGCCTTTGTTGTGTTTCTGTTTCTGTATGCGCACGCATCAGAGCACCTCAGAAACATATTTGGGACGCTTGGCCGCAGTGGCATCAGCAGTAACGCATTCCTCCTCGCCGGCCTCCATATGACCGCTATAATCAGTTGGCAACTCCTCATAGACAATCTCAGGATGATGCTGCTGCTGCTGTTGTTGTTGTTGCGGCTGTTGATGTAGCGTTGTCGGAGCCGGATGCGATACGGTCATTACGTGATTCCGTTTGAGCGCAATCAAAGCTCCCACATTTCCACTTCCGCCATCTATATGCGCCTGTTGCACAGTGACGCCAGCATTTTGATTGGTTACATAGTACGGACTGCCGCTGCTATAATACAAAATATGAATATTACAAATGAAAGAAAAGAATTAGTGACCATTTTTCTAGGGACGAGTATCTATATTTTAACATTTTCTTATATTTTTATTTATTAAACGTCAACTAACAGCAGTGGACAGCAAATTGAAATTGTAAATGTGTAAAATTCAAAAGCAAGATTTTAAATCTTGTCATTCAATTAGATAAAATATCTTACATAGGAAAATGTTAAAATATCAATACTCATCCCTACTATTTCCTATTTAATGCTCACTTGTATTGATTGGAATTATTGGGTAACGTCTGAGGCGGCTGTTGTTGTTGTTGCTGCTGCTGCTGTTGCTGGTGTGCATTCTGAGAGTTGTAAATGATTTCTACAAAAGAATTTAAGCATATAAGGAGAGTTCTTTTATGGCTTATCTAGATTCTGTTGGAGACTTACCAGCATCGGCGGCACGCTGTTCGAGGGACATGCCAGGTGAACCAGGTGCTGATTGCAACACAATATCTTGAAGCGGTGAGCTCTCGCGTGAGTTGTCTGTGAGATCGATAAAGTTTGGATTTAATTGGATACAAAAAAAATAAGAGTAATGGGCTTACCCATATGACTGGGCGAGACAGGTGCCGATCGTGGCATGCCATAAGGCGGACGGAAGCCTTGGCTGCTACGTTGGCGACGTTTCTTATAGCTGTGATCGATCAGCTTGGCGCCACTGTCCGGATCGATGCGCCAGAAGGATCCCTTGCCGGGCTCATCCTGCGAACGCGCCACCTTGATGAAATACCTGCAATTGAACAGAATTACAACACATAAGATGGAACCAAACATTATTATGCAATTAGATAACACACCTATTCAAACTGAGATTATGACGTATGGAATTCTGCCAGCCCTTATTGGTCTCCTTGCGATAGTAAGGATAGTGCTTGACAATGAATGAATAAATGCCCGAGAGTGTCAGCTGTTTGTCAGGTGCGGCAGATATGGCCTGAACAATCAGCTGGGCGTAGCTATACGGCGGCTTCTCATTGTGATTATAGCTGGCTGTAGACGGTGTCTGGAATAGATCCTGCTGTAAATTGCAAATACAATATATTTATTATCAAACGATTCACGTCAAATTGTTAGTAATAATATTTCTACATACCGTATTGTTGTTGCTGTAATTGTTGTAGCTGTTGGTCTGATTCTGATGGAAACCCTGACGTGGACTAGCCGGACAACTGTTGGCAGCGCTTATTGTACCTGTAAATAAAAGCATTAAATTAAATAACAACATACAACTTTTACTCTAGTACTTCATTTAAGATACATTTATAAACTCCTCTGATCTTTAATTCTACTTATAAACTTTTCTGACTAAATTCAATCACTAATCAGTCGGCTTTTATTTATTTTTTTAAAATATTTTTAATTCTTTTAATATCAATTAATGCCTTTTCAACAATATTAGATGTTTATGGTACGATTGAAACTGGTGTCTGCTGTATCAGATTACTCAAGATTAGATGTGCATCACATTGTCGAAGCTCTCTTCCTCATTCTGTTCACTAGAATTATATTTTGTATGCGACTCAGCACATAATATGATGACCATTTAACACATGACGATGTTGCTCTGTGATAATTGAATCATTGAATAAATAAACAAATGTATTTTGTTTGCACAGCAGTTTTGACTTGAGTTTATAAAATCCCTACAACAGCAAGAGCATCCAATTGGATAATTATATCGTTCCAATTGGATTGTGCTAAGTTAATAAAATTCCACTTGCCAGTTGGTGATAAATAGGGACTCTTCTGCTCCTTTTTGGGTATTGAAATTTTGAGCGGTGAGTAGATGCCATCGCCTCCAGCAGGTAACAGATGTGACGCTGTTGTTGGCGCACCTGGCAAACGCTGTTGCTGTTGTTGCTGCTGCTGCTGCAGAGATGTGTGGTGAAGCGGGTGGTGTGGTGTATGTGGGAGTGGGTGATGCGGTGGCAACGATTGCTGCTGCTGCTGTTGCTGCTGCATGTGATGCACTGGCTGCTGCTGTAGCTGCTGCTGCTGGCTGTGATGATGTGATGCCTGCACCGAGTGCAGCTCATCGCGTGGCGGTGGCGTTATAATAACATGTGCGCCTCCTCCACCAACAGCGACGGGACTGCTTAACACTGGCGCCGAATCAGGTGCAATGTCTGCCGGCGGGGTCACAAAGCTCTCGAACTCAATGCGTATCTCGGTGCTCGGAAATCGAAAGAAGCAACTGCAAAAGGGATAAACCAATTAGCATTGAGGCAAGATAAGATAACGGGGTAATTATTTAGACCTGTGTTTTTAAACATTTGCCCCCGGACAAGAAAGCTTCTCGTTTTCTATGTCTCAATGATCAAAAGCTCTCAAAGCTCACTAGGATAAATTCTAGAGTACCATGTTACTTTTCTTGGAAAAGAAATCTTCGAATATGTGAAAAAGCAATCTCGGCCAGGTGCAAATTGTAATCAGCACTGGTTTAGACCTACCGTTGGGGCAATCGCAGGGGATCCACATTGCGTCGCTGGAGAAAATCTTCAACAAAAATGCCATTCTTGCTGAGGCACTGCACAAAGAAGGCGCGTCGATCGGGATCGTAATGCACCTGGAAATGTTTGCGCGAAACCAAATTGTTTTCGGCAACGTTAAAGTGCACCAGAGATGTTGATGAATTGCGTCCAATAACGGTCACTTCGTCGGTAATATGGAGCAGGTCCTCATTAAAACGAAGCACACCATAAGCATTCGCTGGAGGTGAGTTTGAAGAGGATGAGGAGGTGACGACTACATGGGCAGGTGGGTGGTTTGCTGAGTTGTTATTATTATTTTGATTGTTGGCCAAATCGGCACTGCTATTATTATTCGTATTACTATTATTGTTGTTGTTGTTATTGTTGCTGCTGCTGTTGTTGTTATTATTTAACGCTGCGGCGGCGCCATGATGCAGCTGCAGCATGTCCTTGGCTATGGCAACAGTTGCTGCGTCGACGGCAGCGGGTGCGGCTGCTGCTGTGGAGGCGGAGGTGGGTGCGTTTAGAACGGTATGTACCGTTACAATATGATTGTTGTTGCTGTTAAGATTATTACTGCTGCTGCTATTGTTGGTGTTGTAGTTGTTGCTTATATTGTTGGTGGTTGTTGCTAGTGTTGTGGTTGTTGTTGTTGTTGTAGGCACGGCCATTGAAAGGTCTCCACTTGCACACACACACACTGCTGACTATTGTTGTTATTGTACTTGAACTGCAAATATCAAAATTATTAGTAATATTAATACTCTTGTTGTTGTTTTTGTTTAAATGTATTTAGTGCAAATCAACAAGAAACTAATACACACACACACACAATCATTGTTTTTGTTTATTTTGTTTTCTTTTCGACTCTTTCGGTTTTCTTTTTCTCTTTCTTGCCTTACATTTTTTTCTGTATGCGGCGCGCTAAAATTTATCGCAAATAGAATTAACAAAGCGCGTGCTGTTCACCAACAAAATAAAATACCAAAAATTAAGTTAATTAAATTATTTGTGCAGCTTTTCACGCGTGTTTTGGACTTTTATGCTCAAGGTTTTTCGTCAGCCACAGCCGAAAAAGAAGCACGCACACACTCTGAAAATACATACAAACACATATATATATTTTTCCAAATATACACACACTTTGCAGGCAGTTTGTCTCCGTCTCCCACTTTGCAGAGAGCGCAACATATATACATATGTACGTACGTACATACACATGTACTTACATTTCGTTTCTTTTTTTCAGTTTTCGCTTTGCTTATGTTTTGCTACCATCACACACACGCATGCATTTCAACCCGTACTAGCACTCGGCAACAAGCAAAAACAAAAACAACTGACACAACAACAATAAAAACAATAATAACACTACTACTATTACGTTGCGGCACTACGTGAGTAAACGACCGCACGCACACATACACACAAACTTGGCAAAACACAATGCGTTGGGAGAGGCATTGCGCGCGCGTGCGCTCTCTGGTAATGCGGCATCAGTTTTGCCCGGGCAGAGAGAGCAAAGAGAGAGCCCCCAACAACACTCAGTTGGAGCAGCTGCCGGCCCAAAGCCACCGGACTTCATCTTAAAATTTATACTGTGTTCTCTTGTATTCTATTGTGCAACTCGTTCATTACATTCTGCTTAAGCCTGGTTCGCTGTTTGCGCTTTTGCTGCGTCAGTGTTGCCAAATGCACAGAATATGAAAACCATTAAACTCAAACTAGCTACTTTCTTGGCCTTTTTAAATAGCAGGTGTTTCTTTTAAATTTCTTATGGTATCATAAAAATAGACAATAATTGGAAATTGTTATGAAATTATATGTATAAATTATCTACAATTACTTTTAAATAGCTGTAATAAAACTCAGAATTCGCCTTTTAGCTATTATAACCTATCGAAAAAAGCTTAATTGCAATTCATTGCCAAAAGTCCATTTCAAAGCTCAAATTTTCAGCTAATTAATATTTACTAAATATACCACCAAATAAGTAAAAAAAGACTCGATTTTCCAATTGATAAATGGACAACTCTAATTGACAGTTACATTTTGCCAATAAGTTTATGGCAACACTGGCGGCGTAGCGTGCTCCGTTGGGTTTTATTTGCTTTTTGGCTTGCACAGACAATCATTTCGACGTGCGTACATCTGTATGTAAATACATACATACTATGTCATAGAAGGGAGCCTATCCCCCACATGGCTCCCATTCAATCGATCGAGCTTGCATGCGCCAACATGCAAAACGAAACCAAAATAAAATTAACGAAAACAACGTAAATAAAATGCTATAAAAATAAATACAACAAAAAGCGTATATACACACATACAGATGCAAGTTAACGTATCACGCACACATACATAAGTACATACACACTCGCGTATTGTTAGGTCACTGCTACGCTCAGCAAAACAGAAACACAATAAATAAATAAAAACACCAAAATACACACACTCACACACCTACAACATACATAGAAGCGCGCGCGCATGTACACATATAAACAAGGCACTCAGAGTTACAAACATATATAGACATATTGAAAATGCGTAAAAATGCCGCTCGTTGATTTTTCAGCTAGCAACGGAGCCGAAAAATAAAAAAATCAAAAACAAACGACGTCGGCGCGACTCCACCTGCTTGCATAAACATACATACATACATACTTATATATACAAATATACATACACATGTATATGATATGTATGTATGTATTTCTTGTTTGTCTCTCACTCATTTGCTGTGACTGCGGACAAAAGGACAGACAGAAAGCGTAAACATACCAAAAGCACACTTTTCACAACGTACGCTATATGTACATCATATATATGTATGTACATATGAACGTTGCGTCGCCCATTGGTTGGCGATTGCGTAAACTTGCCGCCCGCTTTTTTTCCACCTAACACCAAAATATGTACACACAGTTAAGGGGTACACACAAACAAATATACACACACTCACATTCATTTAAATATGTATGTATGTATGTAAATACATCACTTGGAGCATGTTCCAAAATAACAAATATTTATATTTCGCTAAATCTCTCGAGTTTTACTATTCTACTCTTATTTATAAATACGTACTATTGTTTTGTTTTTGTTACATTTGATTTGCTTGATTATCAAACTCAACTGTTTTTGTTTTTCGCTTTTTATTATTATTTCGCTTTAGCTAGCTTTTTGTTTTTGCGTTTTCTATTTTTTGCACAGAAAATTTAGCACACAACACGTTTTTTCGTGCAGTTCGTCGTTCGCCACTGAGCGTATGTGTGATTGTATGCGTGTATGTGTTCTGTGTATGTGTGTGTGTGTATCAACATCATGTTTGCGTGTGTATATTATTTTTCTTTCTATCGGCTCGTTCGCCTGCCTTGTTTATTATTATTTTTTTCGTACCTTTTTCTGCTGCCGTTTTCGTTGAAAATTTTACGCGAATTCTTTATCAAATTACTTTACACCGTTAATTTAAGCTAACTTTATGTTTAATTTGTGCACTTTTCACAATTTTAATGCGGTTTTTTCAATTCTTATTTGCTTGCAGCGCGCTCGCAGCAGCTGCCCACAACGACGGACGATAAAGAAGAAGAAGAAGCACATTTTGTCAGCCCTGGAGGAGCGCCGCCACCTCGTGTTGTTTACATTTAAAACTAGATTCCTATTGAAGTCTGGTAATTCTCAAATAAGCGCGCCAATTAAAAAGAAATAAACAATTTCAGACTATTATAATGTATAATTGAAACAAACTAATGAAATTGTAAATTTTCTAAAATAATGCTGATCATTTTAGTACTGTTTTCGAGCAACATAATTACAATCTTATATTAAATTTATAGCAAAGACTATCCCAAGTTATTTCTGACATTCACAAAAAACGGCGACTGTGTATCAGTGACAAAATCACTGAATTATATTTTATCACTGATACTTCTATATCGCTCATATCTGTTGACCAATCGATTTTATTACTATTGATTATCTCTACAATTGATTAAGTATCGAGATATCGAAACTAATTAAAGCGTTATTAAAATAAAGAACAGGTTGCATTATGAAGTTTTCATACTAATTCCAAATAAAATAACAAATGTCTCATTTTTTAAAGTGACACATCAAATATAGAAAAAACCTGTTTTTGGAAAATTTTCTTACCATTCAAAGATATATCGATTATGAAATATGAACAATCGATTAAATCGATTTTAGTATCGATGCTTCTGCAGCCCTACAACCGTAGGTTTTGTAACAACTTTGCATGAGATTTTAAGGAATATATTTAAAGAATTTTTCTGTGAAAATGCAAAGTCTAACACGCCTGCTAACAAATTGCACATTGACGCTGCAACCGCAACACCGCGGGGCAGTAGCAGCACTTCAGCAACTGCGCACCAAAACGAAGTACGTCGAGAAACCCAAACCGGGTGCAGGTCAACAATTCCGGCGTATTGTGCACTTTCCGGATGAGTATACGGTAGAACCCCTCAAGATCACACATCTCGCTGGCCGAGATCCAGTCACAGGCCGCATGGTTGCCAAGGGCATTGGCGGTGGAATTAAGCAGCAATATCGTTGGATCAAATGGGTCCGTGATGGACCCAAGGAGGGCGTACCACAGGAGGAGCGGGTGGTAGAGCTGCTCAGAGATGGATGTCGCACCGCAAAGGTGGCCCTGGTTGTTGTTGGCGATGAGCTCAAGTATATACTGGCCACCGAGAACATGAAAGAGGGTGACATACTGAAAACGTCACGTGTTATTCCACGTATTCCAGGTGAGTTCCCAAATAGCACCTCTCAATTAAGATTTAAATTGTAAACTTGATTGTCATTTGCAGTACGTCCTAACGAGGGTGATGCTTATCCACTGGGTGCTCTTCCCGTTGGCACGCGTATTCACTGCCTGGAAAAGAATCCTGGACAGCCCTGCCATCTAATCCATGCTGCCGGCACCTTTGGCACCATTCTACGTAAATTCGATGACAAGGTTGTGGTGCAATTGCCGTCAAAGCGGGAGTTTGCCTTCGATCGCATCTGCATGGCAACCGTTGGACGTCTGTCCAACGTTGAGCACAACAAAGAACATGTGGGCAGTGCGCAGCGTATGCGAGAGTTGGGAAACCGACCGCGATCTGGACTCTGGAAACGCAAGGAAGGCAAGCACGGACGAAAGATACGAAAATTGCCGCCCATGACGACAATAACACCACCGCCTGCGCCCAAGGAAGAGGAGATAAGATTAACGCTTAATTTGTAAATTTAACTTGTTGAATTTGTATCTGAAGTTTTATCTTCTAAGGAACAGCAGATAAAACTAATGCTTTACTTGTAAATTGTATTTGTTATACCCTATTATTTTAAAGGAGGCGTTGCCAACTTCAGAAAGTATATATTGGTCTTCATAAGAATTATAAGATTGGTCGCTAAAACCATGTTCCCCAGTTTCTATGTAAGCCAAGGTGTCAGTTTTAAAGCTATCTTGGACTTTATTCTGAAGGTAAATATTTCGGAGCCGGCCGCTTCGGATTACTCTATCATTTAGCTGCCATAGAAACGGACGATCGGAAATTGACGTAATCAGATTGGATATTGGAATGATATTAATTACATATCGGACTACTACATCATATAAATGTCATAGGAATTCTGGACTGTGCCAGAATATTCAAATCTTCGGCGTACCGAAGATATCCTCTCCTTGATTTGAGATCTGTTTGTTTCATTATATGATCTTTTATCTTCTATTTCCTATGAGCCGTGTGCAAGATTAAACAACTAGAGATTTACATTCTATTTGCGCGTTTTCTTCATGGAGAATCCAGTCCCATGGAAACTATCAGCATCGGATCCAGCTTCACCAGTTGACTCGGCGTCATCTTGGACCCGATCGCAAATGGGTTTAATACTCCGGTCGAAACGTAGCAGACCAAATTGGTAATCATAGTCGGGCACACCGCGTGGTAGCACCTTCTTCAGCACTGGTGTCTCCATTTGACTTTCTTTTTTCTTCTTGCCATCAAGACGCACTCCGGATCCCTTGAAGGTCTCCACAACTTCCTCAAGAACGGTGCCACCATCAGCTGGCTCATTGCTACCAGTTGCCTGTCCACCTGGCTGAGATGTCGGCTTATGAACACTGTGCTCCTTGTAGCCCACAGGCGCCTCAAACTCCACGTTCATGTCGCACTCAATAATGGTTACGGCATTGCCAGGTCGTGTCTCCAGCACGCACAATTCGTAGACCTTTTTGTTATACTTGATGGCTATGACGTCGCCCTTGGTGAGACATGCAAAGTTTCGCAGAGCATTCTCCAGCACAGCTTTGGGATTTGTTATGTCCAGAAAATCGGTGTTGTGTGGCTGAAACTTGGAGAACGTGGCCACCGGCAACGAGACGCTTTCAATATTTAATATGTCACCCTCCTCCAGCAGCAGGTTATCCATCATCCAGTATGGCAAATAGCATTTGCCCTCATCTGCTACAAACTCCAAGACGCCAGCGTGCGAAGTCCTTGTCTTTTTCTTGTTGGTCAACTTGAAGAGCATCGGATATTCGACGTTTAATCGCGTGAGTGTGTCCAACGCTGATGGTGGCATAATGACTGCAAAGTAAACAAAAGTTTTCTTAATTACATTTCAGTAACAGATATAGTTTTACGCACTTTTTCCGCCTTTTTCCACATCGGAGCGCTCGTTGCCCGGGAGCATAGAGACTGAGAAACATTTATACGCCGCCTGAAAGCTCCGACCCCCGTCTGGAAACATCATGTTGAAGCCACTGAAGTGGAACATTGCAACTTAGTTTGCTGTGCAAAACACCTACAACACACAACACGTAAATTTCACTGAAATTTTCAACGTTTTTGTAATGTCACGATTGTTTTTGTTGTGATTCAAAGAAAAGATTTGTTGAAAAATAATGCTCTATCGATACATTCTTGGACGATATATTTTTCTGTCGATAATATCGTTCGACCTATTGTTAAAACTAAACCATAGATGGCGCCATCCTCAATTTGTTAGCGCCACCAGCTGTTTGTTGTTTGCTTTTGGAACTAAGCCGGTGGTCGAGTTGTGCGCGCGCGTTTTTGTCTCAGTCTTATTCGCTGGAGTGGCAACCACGGTCGTGTTTAGTGAACAGTCATTTTCAGTTCACTTCATGTGAGGAGAGTTCGCGGCGTTCAGTTCGCTTCAATCTTTCAACAAATAAATAGTGATTTGAAAAAGTGCTGCTATTTCAAGTGAGTACTCGTAACGGCAAACAATCAACTTTCCTTCCATTTGTGGCAAACAAAGTATAAATTCTCTAAAGGAAATAAATCGTTTCAATAAGTGTACGTGTGTGTGTATATATGGAGGTGGGTGTATTTCCATATACTTCTGTGTATCCTTGTAGTCCTGCTGGCGCCGCGTGTTTTTTTTTTTTGCCAGTCCTCGTGTCTGTGCGTGTGTTTGTGCTGGAGTCTGCGTGAATGTATGTGTGGGTTATATACACTTTTGCAAAATATGTATATTTTTTCAGGCGTTGTTTTAAATCATTTTCTCAAACAACAACAAAAGCATTTTGTTTGTCTAGAAAAATCAATAATTTATAGCAATTGATGGGCGCAAGACCAAAACAGTGCATGTCTTTTGTGTCTTTTCGAACTGAAAATATGATTAAATACTCGTTCGGTACAGTTATGAATAAGTAAAGTCCTTGCAGACATTATACAAAAGGCTTACAGTTTGACATGCGCTGTTGCCATGTGCAGCTGTTTTGCAAATGTCATGTTGTTGTTTCTTCATTGTTGCGCCGCAGCTGCTGTGCTGCTGTCCTGCTCTAGTGATTCCTAGCCCGTTCTGTTTTGCACATGCCAAAAACAAAGTAGACAAAATTGTTGGTCATCCCTAGGAGAGAGCATCCTTAACCCCCTCCCTTCCATTCCACTTACGCAGCATGATTCACGAGTCTGAGTTTTTTTCCCATTAGATTGTGAAATCTTATTGGAAACTGTTTAAATGAAGCGGCCGCAACTTTAGCGGCATTTTAATGTGTGCGAGAACTATAAAAAGCACGAGAAAAAGCGACAAGAAGCAATTGAAAGAAAAGAACGAAAATAAATACACAAGTATTTAAAATAGCAGAGGCGTTAATCAAGCGTATTCAAACTGTAAGTGGGATGCTGTTGCACAGTGGCTGTCGAACTATATTGGCTAGTTTCTGGAGCGTAACCCACGCACACATATTTATCGACATTCGTTTGCAAATACATGTGTACATAATTCAAATTTATTTCCTTGCGCTTACGTCAAATAGGAATGTGTATGTGTGTGTGTGTTATTTCTAACAAGCAATAATTTCTGCACGTACTTATGATATCACGAGTAAACAAAACGTTTGCCAATAAGAGAGAAGGAAAGGGGGTAAGAAAAAGAAGAATTGCCGGAAGTTTGCGAATAAACCATAATCCCATTTTCCATTGCAACTTCAATTGTTGTCAAAGTACAGTCTTCAATTCGCACCCCCTCCTTTCCTCATTGTTTCCCTCCTTTACCTTATTGCTTTGCTTTTGTTTGCACCTAACGGATAATGTCTTGGATCTATCTGGATATCGCTGGCTCCATCTATAAATTCTTTATGCTTATTTTATCTTACCTTCTCATACTTTGCTTCTTTTGCTCCACCTTCGCTTTCGTTGTTGCCAGGCTGCTGTCTCATATCTCTCTTCCTTCCCTCTCGCTTTTACTCTATTGTAGATAAGCTATGTGTGCAGTGTTGCCAAATTAGCCTTTTTTCTAACAAATCTGTCCTTTTAAAGATTGAGTTAGCCGGAGCTTTAAAGGCCCTTAGTGGAAATCTGTCTTATTTCGGTTTCAGTTAAGAAACATCAGAAATTATCGTAGCAATTATAGTATTATAAATTAAAAAAAAAATACACTTCAAATATATGTATATTACTTTAGCAATGTGTCCTGTTTTTCTATCATTTTTTATTATTTGTTATCCTTTTTTTTGTGGGCAACACTGTATGTATGTATATAAGTCCAATAAGAAGTTTAACACTTTTATTGTTTTCGTTTTTGGACCCCGATGAAATAAACTCAAAATATGGTTCTTTTATGTTATACTATTAAAACCGTACATCAAAAACAAAAGCTAGAAAACAAGTAAATTCATTGTGTCATAAACTTTATGAAATTTGATGAAAATTCTTATTGACTAAGTTTGATGAGATACAGTGTTCCAAAATAAAGGAATGCTTTACTGCAATAGCAGAGCTATTATCCTCATAAATTTATGGAC
The DNA here is from genome assembly GCA_035044365.1 of Drosophila neotestacea. Taxonomy (NCBI): domain Eukaryota; kingdom Metazoa; phylum Arthropoda; class Insecta; order Diptera; family Drosophilidae; genus Drosophila; species Drosophila neotestacea. Next base: position 549,615 of record JAWNMD010000292.1, read on the forward strand.
TTTTAAATACTTATTTTAGTTAAAAATATATATTTACGTATAAATTCTAAATTATTATCAAGAGTTAAGTCTCATACTTTTCCCGTAAAATTGGATTTTACTTTCATTAAGTAACTTATATTTTAAACGAGTTAGTTTTTTAATATTCTCATTCGACTTTTCTAAAGACCTAAAAAAGATTTAGCCACGATCAATAGATGTAATATTACTAAAGCAATTGATTTATCACAAAGGAAACGTATACATTTTCTGAACAAATAGCGACATTAAGAAGGGATGCTTAAATGAGTTTTCTAATGAATGCTCTTTACTGTAACCACTTTCAAGTACAGTTGTTGATGGTTTTATTAGCTAATAAAATGTACCTTTAGCCAAGTGAATTTTCTTTTTAAAATTTGATTAGTTGCCCAATAAATACGTATTTTGAGATATTTATTAACTTTGAACTTTTAGAAGATGCTCACTGGTAGATTTCCACTTAATTGATTCACTGTAATTGCTGTTGCTGTTGTTGTTGCACCTTATGTTGCACGTGTCTGTTAATTACTTTGTTGTTACAACGGCACATACATACATCAAAGTATTTCCAATTCCATATTATTGATTTAAATGAAAGTGACGCTTCATTGCTCACAGTTTGAGCAGCAGCGGCAAATTGACACTTTGACTACCATTGGGGGTGTCCAGTTAACCTGTTTTGATTAAAAAAGGCTTCGCAATCCCACCCACTTGACCTTGAACTTGCCACTTGCAACCACCAAGAAAGAGAAGCTAAAAAAAACAGCCCCAAACAAAATAAAGTGAAATAAAAAGATAGATAGAAACCAGTTCTATAAATGGGGCTACTATATGTAGGTTTCTTAAGCCGGTTCTTCCCCGGTTCCTTTCAACTTCAAACAAAGATTTGTCCTTGTTTGTTTGCGGCAAATTAAATCAATATACTCGAATTAAATGCAATTCTCCGTTGGCATTGTCAAGGTTGCCGCTGACGAAGGTTTACTGCCCCTTTTCCCCCTTCCTCAGCCCCTGCCACGCCCCTTCACTCCTCTACAGTTCAATCCATGTCAGACATGCAAGGCCCTATTTTTAATTGCATAGATAGAAATATAGGGCATTTCCATGTGTCATAACTGTAAATCAAATAAGCACAGTGGTTGCTCTTTATTGAATATCTGCAGAAAAGTCCAATTGTGCATAGGAAAACTGTGTAAGCAAAATGAGAAAATGTTGAACATTTATGAAGCTTATAAATTCTAAAAAGAGTTTGCAACTTTCTTCTATATCTTCAATTGACGATTAAACAACTTAACTAACTGAATTCTTTTTGCTTTAGATACTAACATTTCATACGGTCATTGCCACACTGTGCCTAAGGCACATTGACTAATGTGAGTGCATCAAATACTCGAATGTTTATTTATGTTTAATTGGAGCGCAATTATTTACGTTTTTCTGTTATTTTCCTTAACGCGTCATGCTATTTATATACCCTGTAAATTAATATATTCGAAAATGGTATGCTGTGCTAGTCTTTGAATATGAAAAATTATTGCAGAAAAAGTGCACATAGTTTTAATTTCAGAAATAAATACTTTTGACTCACTCAAATACGAAATTGAATGGTGTCCTCAAATTTTCACTATTGAAAATACAGAGTATGTCAAAGTCAAGCATCGAGTGTGTTAAACTGCAAGTAGTGACGTCATGCACAAAAGAAATAGTTCTAGACACTATGCAATGCCTTTCAAACCTCTAAATGTTGCGTGTACTGTGTTTATTTTTAGTTCAACGGTTCAAAAAACGCCATAAATTGGGCTATGATTATTTGCGACTTTGATTATATATGTATGAGGGAAACAATAGAAACGTTGAAAATCTGAAATGGGGGGGGAGGTGTTGGCGGCATTTATGGAAAATTTTGCGAACATATGTCAGTGTAATTTAAGCGTATTTGTGACCTTGAGGGGGGCAACATCCATTGTCCTATGTCCTAGTTAATATTATAGGACATGCCCTTATCCCCCTTTTGTTTTCCCTTTCCCTAGCCCTTTGTTCCCTTTGTTGTGCCCTCCCAAGGGAGGTATTAAGTTTATAGTGTCTCTTATATTATCAATTATTTTGATTGCCAACGTTTTTGCAATAAAACTAGTTGATAAGACAACTATACAAAACGATGTACCTTTTCTGTTATTAATAGTTTCTTCCGAGTTTCATTTTGCGATCTCAGACTATAAATGCTACAGATTTAGATTCTTTTATATCCTTAGCAAAACAACTTATAGTTTTACATTAGTATTATATTCAAAATAAATTTGACTCTCGTTTTACAATATGCTAAAGGATTTGTCTTAACATCTGCCACCGTGAGCTGGACCCAAATTCAATCGGCACCATTTATTGGGATAACCTAGACAAAAACGTATACAACATATTATGTATTCATAATCATAATCCAATCTGAAATTTCTCAACTTACCACGATAAGGGGTTGTTTCTCCACTCGACATGTTAATAAGTCCCAACAAAAGGATGCCAACTGATAGATACAACTTCATTTTGAATTGTGGTTTCTGAATATTGTGATGGAAAGCGGATTGCTTTTATACCCTGTTTATTGGCGATTTTAATTAGTGTAGCAATTGGATTCGATAAGGCGGCTATGTTGCGTAATCCACGAAGAAAATTGCATTAGTTCGAGTTGAATGAAAGATTTATTTGCTTTTTAATGTCAACTTTAAATGAATCCTATTACATATTCATAATAAATTTACCCAGGATGTGATTTAGTTTTAAGTTAAGATAATGGAATGTACTCCAAAGTGACGAATTAATGTTTTCCCATTTTGTAAACAAAAGCAAGATGAATTTAAATTGTTCACAATTCATGCTGTCACAAGTTGAACTCAACAAAATGTGATTATTGGGTAGTTTACACGCCTTGAGAAATGTTTTATCAGTTTAAAATATCCTATCAGAATGCCATACTAAACTATACCATGCATTGCAAATTCTGTATAAACTTAAAACTAATTATAAACTTACACAAAATAAGGTGTTCCGTAACTTTACCTTTATTTGATTAAATTTATTATAAATGGAGACTATTATCTAAATTGAATTTCTTTCTTGTCACATGTTGTTGGCAGATACTACAACTAAATATTTCATTGTCAAGGTCTCTCATAGATATAGCAATTGTATTTTTATTAAATTTGCTTGAAAGCGATCTAACAATCGATCCTCATATCGGGGTGTAGGGGGGATGAGATAGCAAACAAACGTTAACAATGAACATGGACCAATTACGATTTCAATTGCCATTCAAAATTATCCATTCAACCACGTGATCATCGGGGCGCAACAGATACAAAAACAAAATAGAAACTAAACAAAAGAAATTGCAACAATTTAAACAATATGCAATTTTTCAATTTCATTTTTCAATTGAAAAGCGCACAAGGCTATAAACAAGAACAAAGTCGGAACTGGTTCGAAGTGGATTCTTAACGATTCTTAAATCTATCGATTTAAAGCGTAATAAAAACTATCGAACATTAGGGGTAGTCAGTGCCATAGCTTATTAGGGTGCCACAATATACATACATATATTATTTTCTTCAATTGAAATGTATTTTCTTTTTATTTTCTTACAGACATGGTGAAAATCTCTCTGACGTGGAAACAATTATGCTGTCCTAAACGTCAGGTAAGCTTTATCAAGACTTAAAGCTTAGTCGAAATCTTAAAATTCCTATTTAAATTTTCAGTTAATCAACTCAACTACCATCAGCTCCAACTCAACATAACAAGAAACTACTGTACAACAACAACAACACTAGCTCCACTTAATCAACAACAACAACATTCAGTCGAAGCCAACGTTTAATCCAAATTACTAAGGGGTTAATTAAAAAGTTGGAGTTTAAACAGAAGTTTTCTAACGAGCTTTTAGAGAGAGCAAAAGCTTTTTATTATATTTAATATCAGTGTTGTCCACACTACATTTTGGGTGTTAGTTTTTAAATTAATTTATTTGCATACTTTTAGGCTTGTAGCTGAGAGTTAAAGCTCAGCTTTGCAGGGGAGGAGCTTTGAATAAGTGTCTGTGTGTCTGTCCGTGTGTGTCCCCCCACAACGCGAGTGTACTTCAATTTTCATTATGAAAATAACAACAATGAAGTCTAAGCGCAAATATGGCTGTTTAGAGAATATTTGAAAAGAATTTTTCAATTATTAATAATTAAGATTATTTTCGTGTATCATTTATTATTGTAGTCTTGTATTTTATAATTTTTTTCTTGCACAAATAATTCCCAATATTTATTTTCCCATACATTCCTCCATAACCAAAAAGTAAAAGTCAAGAAATTTATACCTATACCTAGATAGTTTGAGTTCAGTTCAGACAGGACAGTTTAGAAAGCGTGTGAGAGTGTAGTAAGAGTATTTGTTGTGTTTAAATAATTACAAGTTTTGAGTGGCGTTTAAAAGTAGAAAACAGAACAACAACAAGAAGAACATCTGCATTTTACAAAAAACAACCATGGAGGCTTATTCGCCAGATTTGCTATGGATGGTCGTTATCGGCTTTCTTATTGCATTTGTCTTGGCCTTCGGCATTGGCGCTAACGATGTGGCCAACTCTTTCGGCACTAGCGTGGGCTCTGGCGTTCTAACCATTCGTCAGGCTTGCGTTTTGGCAACCATCTGTGAAATTTCCGGCGCTGTTTTAATTGGTAATTATAAAAAGTCTTATTTTTAGAGCTCTATTTTACTTATTCCTGTTGAATGTACTTTTACAGGCTACAAGGTGTCGGATACGATGCGCAAGGGAATACTTGAGGTGAGCCTATACGAAGGCTCCGAGGATGTACTTATGTTGGGCTGTGTGTCGGCATTGGCAAGTAGCGCCATTTGGTTGCTGGTGGCCACGTTTCTAAAGTTGCCCATCTCGGGTACGCACAGCATTGTTGGGTCTACGATTGGATTCTCGCTGGTTGCACGTGGCATGCAGGGTCTCAAGTGGTCAACGCTAGGAACCATCGTCGGCTCATGGTTTATTTCGCCGGTGATGAGCGGTTTGGTTAGCATTCTACTATTTCTGGCCATACGTCGTTTCATCTTGCGTGCCAAGGAGCCTCTCAAGGCTGGATTCCGTTCGCTTCCTATCTTCTATGGCGTTACATTCTTCATCAATGTCATTAGCGTGGTGCTCGATGGACCCAAGTGTACGTATGATTTTATACTGCTTAAGGATGCCTTTTTTAATACAGTTATTCTCTTTTTATAGTGCTTTACATGGACAACATACCCACTTGGATAGCGTTGACCGCCAGCGTGGGATTGTCTTTGCTGGTGGCACTTTTAACTCAGCTAGTAGTGGTGCCATTGCAAAAACGTTCGATTGCCAAGAAGCTACGTGCTCAGAACCCTGTCAAGTTCAATTTTGAGGACTCTGTGGGTAAGTTAGACAACTCTAAAGTTTACACTAGTTAAAATATTTCTTTGACCATTATTTAATCTCTGTTTGTTTTTCACACAGAATCATCGCCTTCTGGCAGCCCTAAGAAACAACGCCGTCCACTTTCGCTGGTCAGTGAGGGTAAACCATTGCCGGCTATTGCCGAAATTACCGAGCTCGTATCGCTCAGCGATAATTCGCCAAAGACCTTTAAGCTGGCGCCTTATGGCCTTGCGGCCAAGAATAACAATGCTCCTGGGGAGGATTATAAAATTAATCCCGAGCTCATTCGCAAGGCTGAGGATCTATTGGGCAAGGCTAGCCTGGATAATACCGATCTGACGGTCACTAGTTTGAACTACATCGATGAGCAACAGCAGCTGCAGCACCAGCAAAATGGTCGAAAACTCCAGGAATGTTTCAAGCGTGTCCAGTCGCCCAAGGAGGAGCACAAGCAGCCGCAGCAACAGCAGTTGACAAGTGGAGCACCTGGCAATCCAAACGCCACAACAAATAATAATCTACAAGTGGTGGAAAGTGCCGGCAGCTTGGATCTAATGATAAGCTCAACATTGTCGCCCAACTCCAGTAAAGTGCCGCTGATCGAGAGCAAGGAGGCGCTCAATGAGCAGGAAGAGGAATTCAAACGAGCTGCAGGACGACGTGCCAGCAGCGCTGAGGAAACCCAAGAAGTCTCCATGCTTTTCTCATTCCTGCAGATCCTTACGGCCACCTTTGGCAGCTTTGCCCACGGCGGCAACGATGTGAGCAATGCAATTGGACCCCTCATCGCTCTCTATATGATCTATCGGGAGGGATCGGTTATGCAAAAGGCGGAAAGTCCCATTTATATATTGATCTACGGCGGCATTGGCATCTCCGTGGGTCTTTGGCTGTGGGGACGACGAGTTATTGAGACCATTGGCAATGATCTAACAAAGATTACCTCATCGACGTGAGTAGCAGTTCAATAGCTTTAATAAACTTATATTAAAATATTATCAATGTAATTTATTTTAGACTGTATCAATATATATATCTAACAGTTCTTTCTCTTATTGCTTTACAGTGGCTTCACCATTGAAATTGGCGCTGCCATCACCGTACTGCTGGCCAGCAAAATTGGTTTGCCCATTTCGACGACACATTGTAAAGTCGGTTCGGTGGTTTTTGTGGGACACGTGAGCTCATCGGGTCGAAGAAAGCAGGAAAAAGAGGCAAGAGAAGGAGCACCTCCTGGTGCTACAGAAGCAGCAGCAGCGGCAACAGTAGCAGCAACAACAGCTGGACAGAAAATGGTGACACCAATGGAGGATGGAAGTGTCGATTGGCATTTGTTCCGGAATATAGCCTATGCCTGGATAGTCACCGTACCGGTAACCGCATTGCTTAGCGCCGCAATGATGTATGTCCTCTGTGCTGTGGCTGTGGATGATATGGGTCAGACCTAGGGTTCCACTCAATTATTAACTGTAAAAGCTAATTAATGTTTCGTAATTGTACAAGTTGAAAAATAACGCCATACTAAAGACAAAAAGTATAACAAAATGAATATCCTAAAAACAAAAGAAAGGAAAAAAACAAATTTAAACTTAACTAAATTACTCACATAACTAAGCAAAAAGTTAAAAAAAAGATAAAGAAGCATTTTACTTAAAGTCTAGAACGTCTGATATTATTGGTATTACTTAGATATTGTTTATTATATTATATATATTGGTATTGTAAACAAAACAACAAAAAACACACAGAAAAATTCCCTTTGTTTACCTTTGTTTTTGTCCACAAAAAAAAAAAGAAATTAAGAAAGATCCCAAAGTTTATAAATAACATGATGTTCAGTGCAATTGCTTTTCACATACAAATTAACAACATTTTGGTTGAGATTTATTTAAAGAGCGTTTTTACATTCGATCAATATCAATGCAATAGAGACAAACAAAACTTATGAATAAAATACAAACTACTACAAAAAAGCACAAACACACACATTCTACTCACACTTGTAAAGAGAGCTTTTTAAATTTCTTGCACGCACACAACCAAAGCTTTGAGTTTCAAACTCACGACTTTGCGTTGAGTGCGGTCCAGTGTTGGAGCAGGCATGCAAATTACGCTCACTAAACTTTTACGCTCACACCATGGCTCACACATACTTGGAAGAAGCTTTTGAGCGTGGCGCGCGTGAGTGCGAGCAATCAGTTCAGTTCAGTCAGTTGAGTTTTGTGCTTCGATGCGTTCGGTTGGCAATATTTATGGCTATCGCTTGAGCAAGCTGCTCTGCAATTGGTTCAGTATTGAACTCGTAACGCCTGCGCGTGTTTTGAACGGTTAAAAATCATCGCCCTCAATGTGACAAATTTAACAAATGCAACGATAATGTTAAATAAACAATTGTTGGTGTAAATGTGTTTGTTAAAAGTGTGCACAGCTGTTATAAAATCTTAGCTGGCAATTGGATTTACGCAATCGGAACTAAGAAATAATAAAATAACAAAACTATAAAAACAGAAAAGGTGAGCATATGATTAAAATTTAAATAGTAGGAAACACTAACCTACAATAATAATAGTATTCAAATTAAGAGACTCTATCAAGTCTTTGACACATTTCTCTTTCCCTAACTAATTGATTTAATTCTATGTTTTCTGTCAACTAATTCTACATATTACTTTTCTCTATCTTTTGCCCTCTTTGTCTACTTCCTGTCTGAACTTCCTTTTGCTTTGACATTCCTAACGCCCATTGCGGTTCAATTTCGCATTTGTCAGTTTCAGTTCTAGAGTTCGATTCGATTCGTGTGGTTTTAGATTTTCCGTTTTCATTTCACATTTCTCCATTGACAGGTTCCTCTGTCCATCTATCCATCTATCTATCTATCTACATGCTGTATTATTTAATTTCTTTGCTTAATCCGATTTGCGTGCATTGAACCTTTTATTTTTTCCCCCTCTTTTTTTATCATCTTAAAGGTGTGTTTTGCCGCTCAACTTCTTGAGGTAACCATACATAAGTATTATTATTGCTGTTTTGTTTTGTTGTTTTTGTTACTGATTGTTTTTTCTTTTTACTTCTTTGTTGTCTTGTTCTGCTTTTCGAAACGTTTATTTAATGAGTTGTTTCCCAGTTTTATGTTTGCTTTTTTTTTTTTGTATTTGTTAAATGCGTTTCAACCATTGTTGTTAATTTATTATGAATGAAGTGTAATTATTTATTTTAAATAATTTAAAAGATTTATTTGAATACCTCTGCTGAAGCTGTTAACATGTTCTAACGAATTCAAAAGCATTTGGGGGGTCCTATCGGTTTGAGTACGCTTACTAAACGTTCTTTCACATAACACACGGCTTTTTATTATTGGTTTTTGAAATTATGGTCATACAAATTTATAGTTACATTATTAATTCTGACTAAACTTCAAAAATAAAGGACATCTATGATATACTATAGTAATTTTTATATTCTGTGATTTTTTAATAAGATAATAAGTAAATCACTAGAGTTATAAAAAACATAACTTAAATGAAGAAAATATATTTATTTTCAAATATAATTTATGCACTGAAATCTTATTTTCCATTATATTTTAAGGCTTACTTTCCCGCAACGAATTTCTTTCGATTATTTGAATCTTTCTTAATTCTTCTAGCTATACAACTGCAGATAAAAGAATATTTGTTTTGTGGTAATCTCAGGACTTATCAAGGGGTTCTTTATGTAAAGACTTTTACTACGTTTTACATATCGAAATTGAGGTTAATTAATCTGGCTGTCTGTTGGCCACGCTTGGCGTGTGTGCCAGGCTGACCCATTTAGGGATATTGAACAGGTGTTTAGATTTAGCATAGAGTCCAACAAAGTGTTATGTCTTCTATGATTGCTTGCCCAGGTAGCTGTAGTTCATTATTATGTGGCAAGTCTAGCGGTGTTTTACCATTTACGAAAAAACGAATGCAAAAAAAAAGATAAAAGTAAAATAAACGACAAAAGTTTAAAGCCAATTCTTTGGCAGAACAAAAGGCAGGCAAAGCCATTAGCTTGCCAAGACTCTTGGCCATAGCAAATGGCCAAAAAGTCATTAAAGACAAAAATCTATTGAAATCTGGGGAGCATAAAAAAACACGCCTTAAAAATATTTCAACGAACAACAACATTTTTTCTGCCAGTCTTCTCACCAGGTGGAATACCAATTGCAAAACTCTCTTCGAACAGAAGAGGAGAAAAGGAGACTGGTTCTCTAGCTACCAGCTACTAGTATAGCCTGTTAATTATGCGCTTATCAGTTCATTACTAGCTTCTGCATGGACTACATGCTGTAGAGCACTTGGTAATTACAGTGGAACACATTCGACCACTCACACTCGCCTAGAATGCACAACGATGTAGTTCGATTAATCAGAATCAGAATCAGAATTCCGAATCGCATCCATTAGATACAATTTCGAGTTGTTGCAAACATGTTATTATTGCCACATTTCTGACAATCCAGCAACTTTGCCAGCAGCTTTTGCATATGCATTCATAATGATAACCCTCCCGGACAATCCATTCTCTTCATCTCGCTCAGTGTTACCCACTTTCTCCACCTTGAGCTCCTTCTTGCCTGGCTTTGACCATCTGCGATTTCTGGATTTGCTGGTGTTATTTGTGGCTCTAGGAGTGTTTCAACGACACTCCCACCAGTCTATATGTCTTTGAAAATATCGCTTAAAATTTCATTTTAAATCTAGACAAATCTTAATTGAAAATGTGAAAGCTAAAGGTCAATCCAAAAATATGTAACAGGCTAAAAGCGTAAGAACAGGAATTTCAGCCTCAATCTGGGGGAAACTTAAAAAGCCTAAGCTGAGGGAATAATTTTAAAGAAATATGTAAAAAAAAACCTGAATATAATTAGAAAATGAATATATAGTAGCCAAATACTTTTTGCTGAAAGCTAATACATTTGCTAAATAAGTTTCTACAAATTTCTAGAACCAATATGTATTAAATGAATAAATTAGAAATGTGAGAATGTACATATGTTCTGAAAGAAAGCAAAGTAACAAAAGAAAGAACGACAGTAAATAAACTATTCGAAAATTTCCAATCTAAAACATAACAATTAATCTAAAAATTATTCCAATAGCTTTAATTTGTAAAAAGTTATGCCAACTCTTAATTGTAGGAAGACTTCACTTGGTAATAGGATTAGTTTTAAAGATTACAGATATTATGACATATTAAAATCGGGAAATTTATTTATTTTTATATGAGCTTTGCTGTATTTTGTGGTTCATGTTTTCGTTAATTTTACGCAGCAACTTTCTAATGTGTTCGATAGGCTTCCTGCTTCATGATGTTTTTCCTTAAGTTTCCTAAAAGCAGCTATCAAGTTGATAGTCCCCCCTTTTGGCCTACGTCTATGCCGATGTCGACGTCATTGTCACTAAAATTGAAGTCGTTGGCATGAAGTCGCTGTGGTTCGACTGCATTTCCCACTCAAGACAACATTTCATAAAGTTTATTAAACTTTAACCAAATTGTTAAAGCGACAAATGCCTCCCCCTGCCCCTTGCCCCTTCCCTTCTGAGTGTTATTGGCAAAACCCCTTTTGATTTTCCCCTCCTGCTCCAACTGCCCATTCACTTTTCGTGTTGGCCGCTGTAGGCGCTGCAAACAAGTTCATCAGCATTTTGGCCAGGTTCGTATATAGCTTCAGCATGGCCAAAACAAACTGCCACTTGACGGGTTGTTGTTGTTGTTTCTGCTGCTGCTGTTGTTGTTGCTGCCTCTGTTGATGGCAATGGAAATGTAATTGAAAATGGCCAAAGCCGGCACTTGGAGCACGTTGCGTTTGTCAAGCATTTTCCTTGAATACTATTCAAATGCACTCACTGTCATTCACTCAGAGTCACAGTCTTGGTTTTTCCTTTGATTAGAAGGGATACTAATCCAGTTGGGATTGACAAGAATTATAGAAAATTACTGAATCTGTAAGAATTATAATTTTCTTTACACAAGTATTTTTCTTGAATACTATTCAAATGCGTTCACTGTCATTAACAGTCTTGGCTTTTTCTTAAATTAAAAGGGATTGACAAAAATTATAGAAAATAGCTGAATCTATAAGAACTATACTTATTTCATACATTCCTTTCTTCATTCTCTATACAAAGTTATTTCAAGGTGAAATAGCCAAGTCTCCATTCACTTGCTGTCCTATGCAGGAATTCCAGCATAAATACTTAAACAAAAGGAAATATAGTTATATATGTACATTTATGAAAAAAAATAAATAAAAATTGATTGTCAATGAGCATTTGAGTTAATTAGAAAAATGCACAAGTGCATAAGTTACCGTAACCGACAACAACAACAATACACCACATTAACCACATTTTTCCATCAGTCAGTCAACCAGGCAAACTGAATGATATGTCACCTACCCATAGTACACTAACAAGTTAAGCCACCTTACCCTGCTCCCGCTACCCTGTAGTAAACTGCACCTTTTGCAGAGCAATTGCCTTAACTGTCTAACGGTAACCAGTCTTCAAGCCAACTCCATTTGCATTGAAAGTTGTCCGACCATTCAACTTGCCAGCGGATTCTACTTTATCGACTGCAATTGAAATCGAAAATCGAATAGACTCAAAGTCCATGTCGATGTATCTAACAATTAATTTGTATTCCACGCACAGCATGAATTAACTATATACCCGATATGGTATTAATGTGATCTACAGATTCCACTTCTAACTAATGGTACTCTCATTCTCAAGATTGTTTATGTTTACATTAAATGCAGGGGTGAAACAGAAATCTCAGTGATTTTGGGTAAAAGCTGGAACAAGAGAACAAAGAGAAACTGAAAAATCGGCTGCCATAAACTTATTTAAAATTTCAGAAAAAATACAATTTAGCGATGCATTTTATACAATAAATAAATTTATTTAAAATGTACTTTATGCCATTTGATGAATTTAAAACAATATCTTTTTGAATTTAATAAATTTAGAGTTTAATTATTTCTCTCAACAAATGTTTTGAGATTTAAGACTTGAATTTTGTGTCACCTTAAACCAGCTTGCTTTGGTTTTTTGGTTGGATTTCTGTTCGTTTGCTTTTCTGTGGCCATCCAGAAGTTTTTATACTTTTTAATTTAAATTTATTTAATTTAAATAAAATCTCAGTGCTACAATTATGACTTATGTTTAGGGCACTAGTCACTTATAAATACATAGCTAAGTTTTACAGAATTATTCGGAACTTTATTATACACATATTTTCATTTAGTTTGTTTAGTAATTATATTTTGTTTGGTTGTCTGTTTATGTTATTAAATTTATAATTTTAGTAGGCGTGAAAATGTGAACTTAACTTAATTTTAACTGCGTTTAAATTACTTTAAGTTTTTTGCTTACACATTTACAATTAAATAAAATCTGTGGCATGCACAAATGTGTTTGTATATTTGTTTTTGTTATTGCTGTTTGTTGTTTGTTGTCGTTTTGCAACATTTTTCTTAATGCGATTTGCATTGAATTTGGCACAAATTGTTGTGGGTTGGGTTTTTGTCTGGTGGGTCTTTGGGGGCTCACCTGTACGGTCAGCGCTCGCTTTGCTTGCCCCAAATAAATCATTTAAAAAAATCAGTCAAATTTGTAGCAAAGCCTTTTAGGTGTGAACTCTCGTTTACAATATTTCTTTATACCCTCTTGTTGTCGTTTTTTTTTATTTTTAATTTATTTTTAGGTCATTTGGTTCAGTTCGCAAAATGTGAAAAAAATCTCAAGGCAATAGTCAGATAGAAACTCAAAATGTGGGTCGATATGCGTTAGCCATGTGCGTGATAAGTCAAATTGGGCTCGAACTCAAAATATGAATTGTGAATTGAAAATAAACAAATTATTTCGATCAAATTTGCTTTAGTTTTCTTGCTATATTTAAAGAAATTTGTAATTTCTGCTTAGTTAAAATTACAAAGAACAGCCAAGATTTTCTTTATGCTTACATAAGATTCATTTTAACAAACCATAACTTAAGTATTTCCTTAAAAATTTCCTATGAATACTGAGGTTTCCCAATCAAACATGCATAACGCGGCGTATGCGCAATTTTATAACAAATCTAACGACGTTTCTGGTATTTTTTAATGAAACGTTGAGTACCGAGCATATCTAAAGATTTTGATTGATTTTCCATAGAAATAACATAATTAAAGCTTCGGGAATTTGAACAATAAAACCACAACAACAAGAGAAGTAACAACAACAAGTGCGACACGCCTTCAAATGATTGGCAAATTTGTATAGCTGCTGGCAAGCATTTGCACATTCTATGGTTTTCTATAGAGTCAAAACTTTCGATTTCAAAACAAAATTGAATTGGAATCAGAGCAGCAACTGGATGGATCTAAGGCACATTGTAAATACCTAGTCAATTTCTTAAGGCAATCATAAAACTTGTTTTCTCATACAGACACAGACAATAACTACTTTTTTATGTGCTCACATCCAATAACAATTGATCGCATTATTTTTATTATTAACTTTTAATTTAATTGCAAAAAAGTGAAAGAACTTCGCAGACAACGTGTTAAAGTTGAAGTGAAAATCGTAAAATATATTGAAGACCTGCAGACGAACTAATTTGAACTTTAATTTATACATATATATAAAACTCTTTGTCCTGACTGACTGACTTACCATTGCAATATAGCTGCCATAGGAACAGTGGGTATAGATACAAAGGAGTTTCTATTAGATCTATTTGAAATTTGTAGAATAAAACAATGAACTTTTATAAGAATTCAGAGAAACTATATACAAATTTAAAGACATATCTTTAAACTTTTGTAAGAAATAAATTTCTCTTACCATAAACTATTATTGTAGAATTATTGAACAACAAATTGACAGCAATTTAAATTCAGGATATCTGCTAGACAAATCATTTGAATTTATCTGCAATTTGTCTTAGTCAAATTTCAGGAATCGCCTTTTAAATCAGTCATTTGGTTTAATGGGGATTTGGTTTATGGTTTATTAAGTGGCTAATAACCTGGCGAATCGTTTAGTTGAAGAGACGTTAATGCTGATGATTATGGCCCATTTGCTTTGCATTTGTTGCAATTGAATGCACGTCAGCTGAAGTTTGGGTCGTTGCCTCTCTTTATGGCCACTGCATGCCATCAATTGTGGCAAGCAACAAGTGGCAAAGTGAGGTTTGTGGCAGCTTGACGCTAATACCCATATGCATATTCGCACTATCTATTGCTCGGCTTTTGTGCCAACTTAAAAGCAACGTTTTGGCCAGCATTCACTTTAAATAATAAAAAAAAGTAAAAGTTTAAATGGCCGTAACACAGTTATTCACTTATTCAGGTTTATGTGTGTGCAAAAATAAAAAATGCAGTAAGCTACAGTGGAGCAAGCTCGACAGTAGGAGACCCAGTACTTTTTGAGTGCAAAGCGTTCACTAAAAATAGTTCTTCAATGTTGCGTACCATCAATAGATGGCGCCACTTGATAAACATAGAGGCCGCTAGCGTCTCTTCTTCTTCCTTTTGCCTGTAACATTGTTAGTTAAATAACTTCCGCGTTTACCAACCGATTGGAATGAAATTCTTAGGACAGGTTTGGACTATAGCGAGTATTATATATACCAAAAATCAAGGCGCTAGTCTTAAAGGTTCTCTTGTTATTCGTCTTTAAAGTTTTGTTTTTCAATTTCTAGGGGCGGAGGGGGGCGTGGCAAATATCTAAAACAAACTTGATCAATGCAAGATATAGATAAACCTTCATGCCAAATTTGGTGTCTGTAGCTCTTATAGTCTCTGAGATCTAGGAACTCAAAAATCGGACAGACGGACAGACGGACAGACAGACAGACGGACATGGCTATATCGACTCGGCTGTTGATGCTGATCAAGAATATATATACTTTATGGGGTCTGCCACGCCTCCTTCTGCCTGTTACGCACTTTTTTTTGCACAAACGTAATAGACCCATTTGTACTTTTTAAAGTACTGGGTCTAAATATAGTAATGCCATTGTTTTAGAATTTTGTGATCCTCTAAAGATGCCAAAAGATTTGACATTTTAAAGTTTGAAACTGTTGGGAAAACTTTCACATGCAAATAAAATAAATGTGGAGATTGTAATTGGATTCCTGAGACTTAAGTTGGTGAAAATAAAGCTAAAATATATGTGTGAGTTAGGCATATCGATTTAACGTTGGGAGTATCAATAAAAGAGGAATGGAGGATGAGAATGAGAGCTGTTAATTTAAAGATATGTGAATACAGTGAGATTATAAACCTCACCTTGAAGATTAAATAAAATTTCAAATATATATTAAATTAGATGGTTATTTAACTTTATTGTTAAATGAGTTGTTTTCATTTTGTAATTCACATTTATTTTTATACCCTGTGTTATTTAATTAATTTGTTTATAGTTAGTAATAGGCTGTATATGCTTATAAATTTACATACACACACAATACAATATATAATACAATCAGCTAATCTATTTTTCTCTCTCTCTCTCGCCCGCAGGTTTGTGTCACAATTACTAATTATTGTAGCCACAATAATCCAATCAAATCGAATCGAATCAAATATGATCTCATCATTAGGCATAGCTTATTGAGGTACTCGTACTTAAGTGTTTTCTATTTATACTCAGATATTTACAGCATGAGATGAACGTTTTTTATTTGGCAAATACAAAAAGACATCATCGAAAAACACACGAATAATCAAAATTAAATAGGCGAAAAAACAAGAAAATCAACAGAAAAAAAATTGTGGCATTAATCAAATGAGATGTGCAGAAAGTTGGCTAAGGCTGAGAGCAAAAAACCATTAGTGGGCGAGTCATGGCAATAAATTGAAATTCGAGTGGAAACTTTAGTTTGCCCATTGCCAGGCTTGATTTATGGCCATGTGGAAAATTGGGCAGTGCATTCAAGTTCAATGCAATGGGAAATTTTCAATTAGTGGTAAATTTTCCAAAAAAAAAAGTAGAAAAAATAGAAATTGAGTTGGGCACTTGAAAGTGAGTCGCCGCTGATGTTGATGCTGTTGATGTTGTTGACGTTGTCGCCACTGGCGCTGCCTGTTGCTGTGGTAAAGTCAAGAGTTAAACAGAGGAAGCGGCAGATGCGACAGCCAAAAGATAAATATGTACATATACAGATAAAGATACAGATATGAATGCAAAGAGTGCGGCTGAGTGAGGCTTGTCAACCTCAACCTACGCTTGACTGTTAATGGCTTTTTTGCGTTTCATTGAAGAAATCGGCGGCTATGCTTAGATATTTTCGGACAATTTGGCAGCTTGTTGAAAGTGAAATGTGTGAAAATGGCTAATTAAATGCATGGTTAACTTGAGTACAACTCAACGTCATCAACAACATCATGCAGACTCAAAAAAATAGTATAGTTTCTCTCGTTCGCCTGCTAATTATGAAATTTTGTTTTGCGAGTTCGTTGTCTAAGTCTTTTGTTTCGCCTCTTTAAGTTCTGCCTGCAAACTGCCCACATGGAGCTATATTTCTGTTTGTCTATTAAGTGATCTAAGCAATTGCCCAGCCTCTCTATCTGTCTCTCTTCCTCTCTATCTTTCTCTCCCTCTCCCCCTCTCTCTATTTATAATTTGTTAGTGCTTATAACAAAATGCGCAGCACGTAGTTGTAATTACGCTTCAAGTTTGTTGCCCAAGTCTTTTGTATTAGCGCTTGTTTATCTGCTTAAACTAATGACTTTACTTTAATTGTTTGTTTAATTTGGCATATAATTTTTAACTATTTTACAGCTTAAAGACCCAGTATTAATTATTATTTCAATTCCTATTGAAATTTCAACGGAAATTCTTTGAACTTTGGCCAAAAACCAGTTGAACTTTTTACATAAATAGAAATTTCACGGGATTGATAAATGAACAACAACAACTGCAACAACAATATAGAAATTATTAACATATGAACTCTTTACAGGGAATTCGCGTATTACAAATGCTAAACGTGTGATTCTAAAACTGGTTTTTGAGTCAGAAATGTTTCGAATTTCATTGGATTGAAATTGGTTAGACAAATTTATTTAAACTGGTTTCTTATTCGAACTGTGCTCAATTCTTCATAGTTATCGTTGCAAGAATTACACAAGCCAAAGATTTGTATTAATCAAGCTGTTTATAACAATCTTGGTCTAGTTTTGCCAATAGTTCTTAATGTTATTTAACTATATGTAATTGGGTCTCCGTCTGCATAAATAAACTTCAACCTGTTCCTTATGGTTCATTGACTTTTTTGTATTTTTGTTATCTAAAGTTGCTAACTGCAAACTGAGCAAATATAAAAGAATAAATAAATAAATTATAGATTGACAATTAATAATAATATTAGCACACAAAAGTTGAAATATTATCAAAGCTTTTACTAGCATTATGTTTTTCACTTTATCTACTTTTGTTAATAGGGATCTGTTGAAGAAAATCGTTGACAAGAATTCAGAAATCAAGTAGTATTTGTTTAAATTAATCATGTGCAGTTTTGTTTATTGAACAATACAAATAAACAAAGAGTAAATGAGCATTTTTACTTTTAAATAAAAACTCATTATTATATTAAAGTTAGCATTAATTGCGCGTCTTCAATGTGCAATTATTATAAATAAATTCACTTGTTTTGTTAGCCAATTACGAGTAGATGCTCAATTTGTTGAGCTTTAATTAAGTAACAGCATTCTTTAGAGTAAGTATACGATCTGTATAACAGCCTTGATTAGTTGTTTGGCATTGCAACTGGATGTGGGTGTCAGTGCCAGACAGAGCATTTATTTAGTATTTTCTAATAACAAATTAATGATTAAATTATTCAAACAAATTAAAGTCTAATTGTTTAAATTTGAAAGTATATAGGCTAGATATACTATATTAAATATAGAATTAACACTAAATAGCATTAGGCTTGAAAGGATAAAACCAAAAAAAATGTCTGTAAAGTACTGTAAGACTTTTATAGGGAAGCCTAACTGTATTAGTTAATATTTTTAATACGCAGTTATTTAAGCATCCTTCCATTAGTTAAAGAATTGACAACTCTAGTTTACTTTTTAAATTTAAAGAAGTTTGCAGTTGATTATTTTGAATAGTAATATTCTAATTATATATTTGGTTAGAAAATCAGCTTAAGTATTTTTCTAAATTTTCAGCTTTGCTTGCCAATTGTATTAGAGAATATAATAGATGTCAAATAATATTACAGGGTATGTTAACATACTAACATATACAACTTAAATTAGTAAATCAGATTTGTAAATAACTATACGTTGTTTTTGTCGTTGTTATTGTTGACGTTGTTATTGTTGTTGCTTTGTTTTCTATTGAGCTACAGCAATAACTTCAACGTTTGATCTTTGTTATTTGGCTTGTTGTGCCATTTGTGTTGTATTGTTTTTGCTTTTTTCTTCTTCTACTTCTTGCGGTTGCATTGCTGAAAATAAAAGTGAACGTTGTCGTTGTTGTTGTTGTTGTTGTTGCGGTTAGTTGCCACATTGCTGCTGCTGCTGCTGCTATTGCTGTTGTACGAGTACACGTATCTGACAGATATTCAATCTTCATCTTCATCTCCATCAAACGTGTTTTATTGTATTGTATTGAGAGACTTGAGCTATTTTCTGATCTCTCGATTTCTGATTTCTTTCTCTCTGCTTCTCCGATTTACTTAGTATTTATTGTCAGTACCCTTAAAGCATTTGCCGCTTGTTTGTACTTGTTATTCGCCCCAGCACCGGCAAAAATACAAACCTGAGCTATAGCTTCGGCTGGAGTTTGGATTTGAGCCAGTCACGACATCTCAACAGACCCCGACAACCGACATCGACGACAGCTCAAGGTCGCATTCCTTGGAACTGACGCAGTCATTCAATAATTCTTGTCTTATTTGAATTGTTCTGTACTTGGATTTATGTGATATACATTTATTTGAATTTGCAATTGTCTTGAAATTTATATGGTTTTCTGTCAGAACATTTGTCTACCTTGGACCTAAAGTTTGGCTACTGTTTTGTTTAGATTTGAGTGGTGTTCGTTAGCAGAGTTCTTCAAGTGACCGGATACATTAACATTTTATTTAGGAAGTCAAAAATAATATGTACCGCCTACAATTACAATTATGTAACATTAACTAACATTAAGTTGATTTAAGTGAGAGTTAAAAATATGTATTTCTTGTAAGAATGTCTGTGTGTATTTGTGTCTAAAGTAGGATCAGTATTAGTAGTAGTAGTAGAAGTAGTAGTAGTAGTAGTAGTAGTTGTAAGTAAAAATAGTAGTAGATATCATTCAAAGCTCAGTGTCTGTGTGCAAATCAAACTGCCAACCGCTTTTGAGTTAAGTTAAGAAGGTTAAAAATATGTTAGAAAATTGTTTAAACTAAATTCTTGACAATTCTCGCATGTTGTTAATTGTTTTGGTATAAAGTATAAAGTCAAAACATGGGAATTGTAACGTTTTCATAAACAATTTAGATGTAGAAGCTAATTTAAGCAATGCTGACTTAGCTTTAGCCTCAGGACCCAGCACAGTTGTAGGGGAGCAAGGGGAGGGAGGGATCGTCACACCCACTAGGTGTTGTTGTTTTAGGCGTCATTGTGTCGCCATTAAATTGCATGGCAAGAAGAAGCAGAAGCAGAGACAGTAGACAGCCAGGGACGGCACTTTGAGATGCCATCTACACCTAATTTATGACGGCTTCGCTCTCCTCCTCAACAACAACAACAACAACAACAACAACAACAATAACAACAACATTGAGAGATTCCAGAAATGCGGCAGCTACGTGCGCAACGCTGCCAAATGAAGTCACGATCGAGTCCGGGTCCAAGTTGCCCATGGAAAGGCGGTACTACTTAGGTGTGGCCAATTGCGAGACAACAACTGCAGCAGCACCAACTATAACTAGTGGGTTAATAGAACGACGCCTGCTGGCTACAACAACGAATAAGCACGACTAGTAGATATGCTGTACAACGTTTTCTATACCCAGAAGCTTTAATATGTTGCATGTTTCTTATACTATTCTTGCTCATTTCATATCGGAATCAAGGACCATAACTGGTATAAGTAATAAGTGATAAATCGACAAAGACTTTGAATTTTGAGGAACAAATTTAAATGTTATCAGAACTTGTAAAGAAATACTGTACAAAACAAAGTACATTTGTAGGTATTATTGTAAATGAATATTAGTTCAATTCAATATTCAGCTTTAATATTTATTTTTAATTTTCTTTTTAAAGGTCTTAAATATTAGTTTATTGGATGTTTGAAGAGATACTTTAATTGCAAACAATTTGGTATATTTTATTCACAATATTTGATGAATAACAATTAAGTTCAGTCGTTTATCAGAATATATAGAAGAGAAAAGTATTAATGATCTCCTTAAAATGTATTTACAAATTAATTAGCTGACTCTCAGTCAATGTTTTCCTTTTGCGACTAATAAACAATATACAAATCTGAAACCATTTCTCAAAATATATTAAAAACTCTGAATATATGGCAAATATATTAAATATTTCACATACCACAAGAGTTTGTGGCATATCTGAACATTTCTTGCCGCTTGTTGATTGTTGTTTATGTTTCGAGGGCATGAAAATATTTCAAAAATGGCAATTGAAATCAATTGGTTGAGTTAACACCGCCTTAAAATAGTTGGCAGCAGAGCAAAAACTTGAAATTGAATGAGAAAATGAAAAGAGACGAAAAAATAAGATAAGCAAAGATGTAAATTTGTCTGGTTTTTTTTGTTGTTGTTGCTCCCTCTGGTTATGAGTTCGGTTCGACAGCCCAAAAGAAAATGACTTAAACTTTTACTTTCACTGTCAATAATTTGCCTGAACGCATATGGTGAGGGTTGGATAGGGAAGAGGGGTAAGAGAGGCAGTGTGCAGAGGGGGAGCAATGGCTCAATAGGGGCCACAGACTCTTTGGCTCTCAATTTGCATTGCTGTACATTGTACAATGTTATTGTTATTGTTTGTAGTTGTTGTAGTTGTTGTAGTTGCTGTTATGTCTAAGACTCATTTGCAAATATATCTGAAGGCAATTTAAGTTTCCTTCCCTCTCCCCCACCCACTCTTTGCTGTTCATGTCTGTGCATTGTCTGTCTACAATCTTTAGTATTCAGTGTTGAGTCTTTAGTTTAATTTCATTTTCACAACAAAGATCTTTTCAGAGAGTCGACGTCACACGTGTTCACATGTATGGACTGCAATTTGATCGTCACGCCGAGATCTGTTCAGTCTGTTCAGTTTGCTCAGTTTGTTCAGTTGGTTCAGTGTTGTAGCGAAATGTTAATGATGAGCATTTGATAATAACAGCTTCAGCTCTTTAAATGCATCTTCTGCCTTGGAGTTAACCGTTGTTGTTGTTGTTGTTGTTGTTGTCAGACAGCCCCTCAAGTTGTCTTTCTATTTGATATTCGGGAAAACTGTTGTTGTTGATTTCTTTATATTTTTATTTTGGCGAAAGTTGTAAAAACGATGTGGATTCTGCAAAGGGAAGTGATCCATCAATAGCTTATCGTTGATCAATCGCTTAGTAAAATTTGATATCAAAATTGTTTCCTTTACTTTCATTTACATATATGTATGTTCATTTTATAATTATTTGAATTTTAACTAAATTCAATACATAAATACTTTAATTATAAAAAAAGAAAAGATGTAAGTCTAGATTAATTTTATTTTTTAATTTTCCATTTTGTTAAATGATAAGCCAAGTATCATAGGAACTATCAAATTAATTAGTACTCAATCAAAGTTGAGCAAATTGGATTACAAATCAAAGATAAATCTCTGTTCAAATTAATTTTAGTTTGATTTCCATTTAAAATTTTCCTTCTTTATTACCAGTATTATTGAACTTATTTATTGATTTAAATTAAAATATATTAATTTATTATTTTTGATTTAAATTATATGTAGATTTGATTTGTGATTGTAATTTACATTCAGTTATAACCTCCTAAGTTGTGCTGTTATCATGGCCAGTCGATTGTTGCAAGTGTTCAACCTGTGTTTATCTATTGAGTTGGCCAGTTTGTGTCAAGTTAGCCTTGTTCTTAATAGTTAAAGATTGTTTTTGCATAGCCTGACTGGTAGTTAAACGCTGGAACAAATCGCGGGGGGGTCGGCAGATACGGGTGAAGCTACGGGTTTCATAAGTTGCAACAAAACGGCGGCAAGTGCAAGTATGAGTATCTGTGCATCTGCAAGATACAAACACTTGTAGATACTCGAAGCTCTCGGTACGTGAAGCGCAACAGCTTCTCAGGGTATCAGCTGACAGTGCTGACCGCAGATTGTGTGAGGTGCAACCTTGTGCTTTGTGGAATGCTGTATGCCTCGCCAGTTCGTTGCCTAAGTCTTTTGTTTAGCAAGTCAACATTGGAAATTCTAACTGGGGCGCAGCGGGGCGTGGCTGTGGAAGCTAAACTTAAGATTAAGCTAAAAGCAATATCAAACAAACACAATTCCAAACAAAAGGCAACTTTCTTTCCTATTTCCGAGATACATCGAATCATTTTCGTCACTCTCACTTATGCTTATCTCAAGATTGTTTATCTTGCATCTTTAAATATTGAAATACTACGCGACGATTTCATAAGATATCCGAAAACGAATTCCGTTTCTTCGTGCTTTTATTATTATCATTTCTTATTGTTGTCTATGTTTTTTTTGTGGTTTTCATTTTATTTTCTTTTCGTCTGTAAAGTTGTAAATGAGACGTGTGCCTACGTAATCGTTGGCACGTCCAAAAGATCTGAAAGTGGCTTAGGCTTAGTTGTTGACGTGTTGATTTGATGAAAGTCTAATGCATTTTGATACCCTGTAATCATATATAGAGCAAGTGCATTCCATATGATTTAAATATTAGATATTAGGGACTATAAGAAGTAAAGACAATAAATTTGTAATATGAAGTTTATCTTTAGATATGTTTAGTTTACTTTAGATTTGAGTACAGTTTGTCATCAATTTCTATAGCGTTCATTACAGAACCAAAGCAATACAAGAAAGCTTCGCAAAGAGCTGAGATCAAATTGAAATTCCGCTGTCGAAGGGTCCAACTTAAGTCTAGCCCCATGTGGTGCTCTGTGGTGCAGTGTTTTGTGGTGCTGTGCTATAAATTTGATATTCAAAGTAAATTTTCAATTTCAGCGCGAATAGATATTTCCATAAATAAACTACATAAATCAGAGCTATCGGCTGACCGAAACCGAAACCAAACCAAACTGAACTCAGCTCAACTCAACTCAACTCAACCCAAAGCAACTCATTAGTAATCAAAAGCTGTTCAACCGCTGTAGCACGATCATTGAATTCTTTTTGCCAGATGGAGATGGCTATAAGAAAAAGAAAGACAGAGAGAGAGAGACTGTGCACAAATCGTTGCACAAGCGTCAAGCTGGCGTCCCATGTGGGCTGTAAGTGTAAGTGTATAGCATAGTGTAGTATAGTGCAGTTTAGTGTAGTATAGTGTAGCATAGTATAGTAAGGTAGGTGCCTGCCACTGGGAATGTTGTCGCCAACGCAGTCAACGATGTGGCAGCCACAACTTGACTTGACTTGGCTTGTTTATTTCACCTTAATGGCTATTTGCCTCTGTTGTTTAGGGGCAATTTAAATATTTTAACCATTTCATTTTGAACACTGCTTTTTGGCCTTTTTTCAAATACCCTACAAAATGATCAAGCAAACTATGGGAACTCTTTTAATGTTGCAGGTAGCTTTAAGAAACTTAACAGAGCTGCTTCCTATTGCTGATAGAGTGGTTCATCATAGAAACTATCAATTAAAAATTATATTGAATTATTAAAAACTTTAGAAATACTATGACGTTGCTATTTTTCACAACAAATGTAGTTAACAGCAGGACAATGTTGCATAATTATTTATTAAAGGTTGCACAGGAAATATCTTGAAAATTGTGTACTATTGTTACTGTTTATAGAGATATTTCTTTAAACTAATCCACTGAAAGTTAGAGCATATCTTATATGCATATTCCGATTAAGTTTAATTAGAATTGACTTATTTAAGCTTAACTTGGACGATGTATGAACAAATTTTAGAAAATTCAAATAGAAATCAATATGTAAGTGTATTTATAATTCGACTTGCTATTTATTTTGATGTTTTACAGCCGGCAAAAGTTGTGTCTCTCGACTTTTAATAGCCTTAGAAAATATGTGAAAAATTTCTACTGTTTTGCATTTGCATTTCTGGAATTTTGGTGCTGTGTTTTTGTTGTGTTGCGTGTCAATTAAATTAACAATAAAAACATATTATTTACTTTTATTACATTGAACAAAAATTCCAACAATCTATAAGATTTAAATATGACTGACTTAAACAGAACTCATTACTGATACAAAGTCAACGATATAATAATATATAGTCACAATTTTAGTTAAACAACTTGTCGGCACGTAAATAACAGACGAGAATTTGTTATAAATTTTACAGTAAAGTTGTAATTTTCAAGTCACGACTAACAAACACAATTAACATTTATATAACAAAAACTATTATGACAAATGGTTAGAGACGCAAAATATGAGGGTTTACCTAAGAAATATACATGTTAAAATTGACTTAAAAGCTATTAAAAACTGTTTAAAGGAGATTACTTGACCTGAAGTTGGGAGCTACTAATATTTAGATTAAATGGTAAAAGTAATGCTTTATATACGAAAATTGAGAGTTGAAACTGGACTTTAAAACTATTTTGCATTTGCAGATTTCTTGACTTTAACTTTAGCGCCACCTACAGTTGATTTTTTGCGACCATTTAGTTTTGTTTTATTGGAAGATATTGCCAGAGGTTTTGGCTTAAGCACTTTAGCCTCAACGCGAATATATAAATCGTAGTTGAAGTCGCCACATGATTTGCCTGCAAAAAAAGATATTACTCGATAAATCGGTCTATTTATAATCAAATTTCTATAGTTTTACCCCAACACATTTCCTCGCCACAGGATTCACAAGTTATGAGACGCGTTTCGACAATTCCCGATTTGTTTTTGATTTTTCTAATGCAATTGTTGAGTGCAAATTCCCGTCTATCTTTGGCCTCCGTCTTTAGCTCCAGTTTTCCCATCTCGACCATGCGACTGAAGTACTCCTCCTCCTGTTTGGACTTGGGTCTCAGGGTGGTCAACATCTTCCAGTCGATAGGCACTGCACAGAGCTCCATGAGAACCACATCCTTCATCTCCCCTGGCACTGGATCCGCATATGTGTAGGGAGTCTCCCTTTCCCCATTGCTTTTGATCAGTTTACGCATCTCCTTTTTGGGCATCTTGAAAGCATAATCCTTCTCCCGTATCTTTATCTCCTCGGCACGCACTTTAATCGGTCGCATTTTATAGTCTGGCACCTTTTCCATTACACGCTTAAATTCCTCTGTAGACTGGATATTACTCCGACTCAGGTCCAAGACGGGCACCACAGTCTTCTTTTTGGCCAATAAATCATCCAATTTACTCATTTTACAAGATTTTTAATGAAAAACTGCTTTTTTGATATTCGTTTATTGATCAAACAAAGTCGTTGCTTTAAAGTACAAGATACTTCTTTCCTTTAGTTGCTATGGTAAATTTTGGGACTCTTTTTTTTAGTATATACTGCAGCTTGGTATATAATACTAAAGCTGTATTTTGTTTAAAGGAAACTAAAGAAAGTTGTAAACTTTTATGTCTTCACTTAGATTTTGTTTATGGTATATAAATTTTAGTTCTGAAAATTAAAGTAATATGGGTACTAATAATTATGATAATGTTTATATCTCTATATATTGTATGTATGTATATAATAGTACTGATCATTAAAGAAATTCTAAAATATCTAAAAAGTTTCAAGAGATTATATTACTAAATACCTCAAATAACTCTATATCCCCTTCTTATAAACACTATCTAACATTTCTTTCAATCTTCTCTTGTTACAGTGCCTGCAATAATAACTCAATCAGCTGCCGCGCACTATCGTAAACTGAAGCTCGTGTAATTCAGTAGAAGTCAACGAAAAGTCGTCGTCGTCGAATAAAAAAAAAACGGAAAAACAGAAACCGCCAACGAGAAGCCAAAAAGCCGACAAACAGTTGGCTTGTTTAGCGTGTTGTTGGCATTTAATTTTGGTTGGGTTACGTGGCTGGAGATTCGTGTGCACGCCGAAAAGAAAGTCACGACATTATCCATAGTGGTTCGAAACAAGATTTCCAAGATTCTGCGCCGAAAGTCAAAGTTACAAGTTTACGTTTTTGGCCCGGTTCAACGTCTTTTTTTTATCTTAGTGTGTGCGTGTGTGTTAACGTGTTTGTGTTTGTGCCACTTTAGAAAGTGAAAATCGAGTGCAGTTCCAATTCGAGTCCCATTCGGCCTCTGGGCGCTGCAGCTGAAAGTGAATCTACTTGTGGACTCCAAAAATTGTATCTGCTGAAGTCTCTTTCAGTAGCTGTGAACAGCTACCTGTAGATACTTTTCCCCGTTCTATCCATTCATCGATAAAGCCAGAGTTAATCCATCTTACAAACCGATCAGGCGATCATACAAAAGTTCAACAATGGAGGCCGAAGAAATTACAAAACTTGTTGATGGAGTTTATAGGGTAAGTTTTGTTTGCTCTCCCTCTCTTATTTTCTCACTCTCTCTGTCTGTCTGTCTCTTTCCTTTTTGGGTTTTGTGTGCTAGTTTTAAGTAGTTTAAGAGGTAATAAAGACATTCAAATGAGCATTTTTATGGCCCTTCTGAATGTGTAGTACCTGTTGAGGAAGGTAAAAATAGAAACAATTAGTTTAAACTGGAGTAAAATGTTTCATTCACATTTTTATTAGGCTTGAGTTTCTTTTAATTATTTATTTATTCAAGATTTCTAGTATGCCAAATATAAGTACATATTTTATACACTAATTTTCTTGAACAGAAATATAGTTATTGTGCCTATTTATATTGATTTTAGAGAATTCTCTAAAGACATTTTTATTTATATATTATTATCTATAAATTTATAAATCTTAATCTCTCTCTGGTAAAAACTAAAGAAATCGCTTAGAGTGATAAATAACAAGGCAGAAAAGCTTCAACTCTTTTTGAGCTGTTATTTATAATCTGAAAATCGGTCAGAGAATTCAACTGTTGTTATAAAAATAAAATACGCTTCAAGCTACCCTTGTATTAAGTCAAATATTAATCATTTTCGACTCTAGATTTCTAAACTATTAAATGGCAATCATGCTATTTAATTGATAAACGTTTTATATAAGAATAAGTATAACAAACACATAGATCGGTCAAGGTTATAGCTCTGCCAATTACATTTATCTTAATCTAAAATTAATCTAACAGAAGATCATAACTAAATAAGTAATTTACTTGGTGGATTACACAATATGCCCGCTAGTCTCAAATACGTTATGTAACCAACTCACACGAGTTTGTCTGACTTGGCCCAAAAGCCACTCGAAACATGACAGCGAATTGCGTGAAGGCCATTTCTACTAACTGTTTTTCCCACTAATTTCATATTTCACTGTTTCTGAACACTCGCAGCGTATATAATGATACTGACTATACGAAAACAATTTATTACAGCAAATATTATGAAAGTAAATATTATAAAGTATGAAAACTACATATAGAAAACAAAGTTTGATCAATACAAAAACATTTTTGATTATTTCAAATGGAACGGAACTAATAAATAAAAATATAGAACATATTTTCTTAATTAATTAAAAATTAATATAATAGTATTAACAGTAACAAATTTAGTTCATTGGAGCATTTCTAAGCTCTTCCTCTGCTTGATCAGCGCACGCGATGTCCATAAAAAGTTGCAAATATTTGGAGATTAAATAAATGTGTTTATGTATTTTAAAATGATTCGTATTTCCCGTCTGTCTGGTATTTTGACAGCTTTTTGAATGATTTTGAAAGTGAATTTCGGTGGCTGAATCCGAATTCAAATCCAAATTTGGTCACGACGCGCCGAGGCTTTAAAATATAATGTTTGTTTGTTGCTTTGGGCTTTTTCTATAGATTGTTTTTTATGTTTTTGTTTTAACGGTCATATAATATACGAAACCGCACAAACAAGTTCAATTGCGTTGCTGCCACAGAGTGTGGCATGGCAGTTGCAACAACACAAACAACACAGCCAACGAAAACAACGAAAATGTCTTGAGAGTTTGGCAAGTCTCTTGACTGTGGCATCTGCCACGGCAGGCAGCTTGTTGGGGTTGCATGCAGGGGAGGGGCAAAGTGTTGAGAGGGGTGCGGCTGCAGCTCGGGCGTTGCACATTTCGCGCATCTATTTCATTATGCAACATTTAGTTTTCACAACTTGCAGCCAGCAGCTGTATTTTTTTTGTATATTTTTCTTGCGGTTTTTCAGCTTTGAAAATTGCGGAAATTTTTTGTGTATATATTTTTTTTGTTTCGTTGTTTTCGTTTTTAGGTTGCTTCCACAGCTTTTCATGTTGCACATGGTTGCATTTTCTTTAACCAAACAACATTTGCATTTTACTTTTGTTTTTCTTCTCTATTTTTGTCACACCAAAAGCAACAAAAATAAAAAAGAAAGAAACATTATTTAATTATTGTGACAAATTCGGGAAAAGACTCAGGAAACGAACGTGTTTGGGAGTCGGCAAAATATCCATCTCGTTGATGATGATGATGATGATGATGATGATGATGATGATGATGATGCTAGTAATGATGATAGTGTATATGAATTGCTGTGCATTAATCAAATCACTTCCTCATATACGTATTTTTCCTTATGATTATATTTAATTCCCAGTGATTTATATGCACAACTCAATCTTATGTCAGTTCCCCTATTTAGCTGTCAGTTATCAACTGGTTTATAAATCTATTACGAAATATATATAACGATAATAGTTATACTTTAAATGAGTTTAATTGATTTGTGGATTCTAGTTTTTTGGCTGGTTTTTTGTCTTCATCTTTTTTAGGTTTCGCCTTTCTAAAAGTGTTTTTAGATCTTAAACTGTAAACATAAAATTTACGATTCAGAAGAATTGCCAAATACAGTTAAGTAAATGCTTTTTAGATTGTTGGAGTTAGATGTAGTAGGAATTTCATTATATTTCTAAACAACTTAAGAAACTCTAGTTAAGTGCTTGTTTAAAGAAATCTATAAGGATTGAGTGTGATTGATCAATCAGGGGCTAGTGTTTAAAACCTGAAAGTTATATTACAATTCTTTTATAAAAGTTCTGTTATAAAGAATTCTTTTTTTCAATTCTCAGCGAGAAGTACGTTAATGAAAATTAAGAATTTTTAATATTCAGCTGTGTAAAAAAAATGATAATCATTACTTAATATCTTGCTTGACTTAATAACAATGATTGACTGTAAAGGTTAGTGACTCAAATAGTATCTATAAATATTGTTTAACAATTGCCTTATTCTATGAAAATTCTTAAATAATCATATGCTTTGTCTTTAAGTCTCAGATCAGCTTTAATGAATTCTAAGAATTTTAAATACTAAGTAAAGTCAAGCAATTTAAAATAATTTACTCCACAGCTTGCTTAAAATAATCTAATAGCAATATAATTTATTATAATAATATATAAATAGATTTTTTTAAAGTTATATTTCCTTATACCAAATATGGTATAGCTTTTTAAGAATGGAGTTTATTTAAGTTCTTTGGAAAGTTATATAGATTCTTCCCTCTTTTATGATAGCTCTTATGACCTCAACTCTCGGCGAATGATTCGTAAATAAATTCCAGGAATTCAAGATCTTTAATATTTTTAGCTGAGTAAGACTAGTCACTCTATGGTATTTAATAGCACATTCCGATGTCAATTCGCATGGTCCCCAGATGGTCACATTGTCTGTGATTGTCCGCAAGGTGGGCACTGGGGAATGGAAGCCACTCAAGAGCCTGGTCTGTCCGTAAGTGGGACGAGTGAGACAACAAAAGAAAAAGAAAAATGAGAAAAGCAATTGAAATAAATGAAAATTGCAGCCACTTGATGGTGGAGACAACGCTCTGACTAATCTGAGTTCGCCCAGAGAGTAGCTTCAAGGCGGAGGCAGGGAATGGAATAGAGACAGAGACAGCGATGACATTTCTAAGGCTGCTGCATTGGAGAGTGGTAGAAAGAGTGGCGGGAGGTGAAGGTGGAGAAGAAGAGGGTTAGAGAGAATCATGTCATATGGGCATAGACCTAATGGAACTGGGTCAACGAACGAGGAAGGAGGGAAATGAGGGAAACCCTACAACTTACACACACACACTCACACACTTTTAAACTGAAGAGTCACGCAATTTTCCAACATTTTTCACGCACGCTGCACAGGGGCGTAGAGGGGGAGTGTGGGGAGGGGGTAGAGTGAGAAGGAGGCGTGGCATGGTTGCGCCTTGACGCCTTTGCCTTTAAGTTTTGTCATCATTTGTGTAGTTGTTGTTATTGTTGTTGTACTTGTTGCGTGTTTGTTTATTTATTTTCTTTACTTGTTTTTTTTTGCCAGTTTCATTTTCTAATTGGCATAATTGCGGTTGCTGTTGTTGTTGTTGATGGTGTTGTTGTTGTTAGATTGCATTCTCGCATGCCTCGAGATGGGTGTGGCAGCGTCGTTGGTTTGGTTTGAATTATAGCCAGGCCCACACACACATACAAACAAACTCACACACACACACCTGACGCCACCTGCAAGCGCAGAGGGAAAACAGTTAACAAAAATTGTTGCCCCGCATTGCGACCTTTTTTTCTTTAGTTTTAGTTTTCGTTTTAGTTTTTAATTAAAAAAATTACATATGCTGAGCTCACTTGGCGATTTATGTTAAGCGGCGATTAGAGGCGGCTGCCACTTGGGGACAGCCTCAATTTATTTTGGCTTAAACGTTTTCCCACTCACTGCTGGCCAAAAGAGATTTGCGGGTGTGATAAACTGTTGCGTCAGCCAATGGAAAAACTGGGGTAGGTTAGGGTATATATATGGTATATGAGTGTACGTAATGCATAAGTAGGAAATGTGATACAAATTAGATTAACTAATTAACTATTTAGTGACTGCTCTTATGAATTTAGCCTATCAGTTAACAAAATGAAGGAAACTTTTAAAATTTGGCTATTACAATAGAGTTATATGAAATACAGAAAGCTGTTCAAGGTAATTTCCATAAAGAACAAATATATATTTCATATAAAATAATAATAAGTTAATAAGATGATGCTCAACTTATGGATATTAGTCTTCATAACTTTAGTTCTAATTTGTACTATTTTGTTAACTAGACTTTTACTAGATTATTATGGAAATACATAGATAAGTGGAAGTGTGAGAGTAAAGGCTGTGGATTTAAAGAGCCAAGTAACTTTAGCAAATTTTTCTAGTTGTAAAATAAAATATTTTCTTTTGGCAAGGTTGTGGTTTATGTTAACTGCCTTGAACTGCGCTTGTAACCAAGGTTAGTAATCCCAATAGTTGAACCAATCGAAGCTAATTATCATAAGCCACAAATAACTTAAAAAGTACGTGTAACATTGATAGCTTAATGAATTTCATGCGGTGAATTTGAAGGTGCACAAATGTATCTCATAGATACATGTATCTCATAGATAGCTTATAGTTTAACCTATGTCAGGGCTAACTACCAAACACTCAGTGCACTTGTCATGCACTCGCACTTATACT
The DNA here is from genome assembly GCA_035044365.1 of Drosophila neotestacea. Taxonomy (NCBI): domain Eukaryota; kingdom Metazoa; phylum Arthropoda; class Insecta; order Diptera; family Drosophilidae; genus Drosophila; species Drosophila neotestacea. The sequence goes on from JAWNMD010000292.1 coordinate 581,819, forward strand.
CCACACATTCAAACTAATTAAACAATCAACATTGAATGCAAATTAGACAAATTTTAATAGCAACATCAAATGTCTAATGCTCGTATATCTAACAATAAGACCTAACCTAGCGATAAGACCGCTCTTAAAATAAATCATTAAAGCAAACACTCTACGAATAACTCGATGGGGCATCGTAGTAACTTATAACCCGACTTGTGACCTTGACTATGTTTTTATATCTTTTTATTTTAAATTTGTATTTTCGAGTGAATTGTGAGTGCATTCATTCCCACGCTTCGTTGCCGCATTTGCAGCCAATAAAATTGTGAGGCAAATAAAAATAAATTCAAGATTAAACAAGCTGACGAATATTTAACACGCTTCTGAGTTGTACATTTGTATATCATGTTTTTCTTATTCATTTAGATTAAACTTTGTTAAGCTTATAGGTAAAAAATATGATGGTAAGGCTCTTAATGTATTTCTCATAAAGTACATTTATTGTATAAGCTTATTATCTACACACTTTCTGAAATAGTGAAGTTACCCTCTGCAAGAGTGTGATGAAACAAAAACCCCTTTAATTTTGTTTCCTAAAATTATTTGTTGTCGCAAGAATAATCCATTGTACTTTCGAGTTATGGGGGACAAAAACTGGAACTGTTTCCAGTAAAAAAAAGTATAAAATGTTGTTTATTATTGCTGCTAAATTTTTGACAGTTTGTTGCTAATTGTTGTTTACCTTACGCCTGGGTACAAGTGAGTACCCATGCTGATTGTATTCATAGTCATGAGTGCTGCGCTTTTGTGCCAAGTGCCAAGTGCCGAGTGCTAGAGCTCTGGCAGGCGGAAATGATTTAAAAGCTGAAATATTTGTTCAATAATCAAGCGCATTGTAATTAATTATGCTCAAACAGGTCTAAACAAAAAAGCGGTCCGAGTGGCCTACGAATGGTCCAAGACAATAAAGTGCTTTGTGAGTCATTTACAACTTTAGAGTGTCATGGCATTGTCTCTTTTTATGAACCACAGCCACGCCCAGGATTCAAGTGTAGGTCACATTAAGCCTATGTAGTTGTTATTTTTGGTAACATGTTTAAGAGCATTTAGCCCAGGTTGATGTCATTTCCATATCCATCTCATTTCCATATCCATCTCCATCATCTCACTCCTCCATTCACAATTTGCGAGTACGTCATTCGAATATGAATACTACGCCCTGTGCACTTCTCATTGTATTCAAATGCATTTGTGAATCTAATGAATAACAATGTATGTTCGTACTACGACTTGCTAAATACACATACTCAATTCATTAACATTCAAGTGTTTATTAATTGCATTTTTATCTTATTTAACATTTTCTAAGGTCTGTGTCAATTGATATCATGATTCATCACAAGATTAATCGCTTAGGAAGTGAATCTGCTGCTAAAAAGCTGTTAAATAATGAATAATGATTTAATAAATACTTTAAGCGTGATGTCAGTATTATAACTATTATTTAATTAAATATAAATTACAATTTTATAGTCAGTTTTTGCACATTTAAGATTCTTTGAAAAAATTAATATTATTTTTTTACTTCATCGTTATTTTATGCTATAAAGAATTTCGACAAATTCCTAGGGCCTGAATTAATATGATGGTAGAGTCAAAAATTAATTACTTCTCCAAAAAATCAATTCAATAATAACATTATTTATTTTTCAAATACTTCCTTAATCTCTTAAATTTTAATAACTTTTGTTATTATATAATATAAGCTTCTTTTTTAAATCATGTTTAGTAATAAAGTTCTTATAACAAAACTTTGTTAGTCCATTTCATTAACCATAAGCCAACTTTTAATTAGATTCTTTGTAACATATGTATGTAGATCTGATATTTGCATTTCAATATATTCAATTTAACCAATAAGTGTGTTTCTTTTGATTGTTTCTATAATCTGACATTAAATCGTTCACTTACATGGATTATATAATAACATCGTAAGTGGATTATGATTTCTTTTTAAGATTATTAGATGAGAGTCGTTAAGGTGCCGTGTCATATGCATACGAGTAGCCTAAGTACCATATTCCATTCACCATTTAAGGCCCCCCGGGGAAATGTGCAGGTGCAGTTAGCATTACGATCTGCTGTAAGCTGACTTTCTGTAGATCTCTCTAATGGCAGTGTTACGCGGAACTAATGATGTCGATGTCGATGTCGATGTCGTTGTCTAGGCTTTTGTTGACCACAACATGCTTTTGCTTTAGCTGTGACTTATACAACAAACCTCTTACAACCTGAAGCAAATCGTGAAAAAGGCATTACGACAGACAGATTTATAATAAAATTGAGAAAAGAAAGAAAAATTCATTTACACAGTTAAATGAGCAGTCGCTGCCTACTCATAAATTATGGCTTATTATCATATAAGTCAAATCTATATATAAATATTTATACTAACAATATTATTCCTTTATGCATTTGCAGAATATACTCGATAGATTCAATCCAGGGGCAAGACAGCTAATTGCAGCAGGGAAAAGTTACCTGAAGGCGTTGCATGGTAAGCATCATATCAGTGAACATATCGTATTATAAACTAGACTATACTATACTATACTTTACTTTACTGGCCATACAGTTAACTAATTTGTAATGCATTTCGTGCCATTTCATGCAACAGGTGCCGCAACTGCCTCGCGTCTATTCAATGAAGCATTGGCCAAGATTGCAATGAACGCGCAACAAAGCGGAACGGGCGATATTGGTAAGACCCAAGAGATAGTGAGAGCGATAAAGTAAAAGAGAATGGGTTCAAATTTTCGAATTCTATATCTTTACAGGTTCGGCTTTAATGAGCGTTGTAAATGTAAACAAGGAAATACAGGAGCAACAGATGAACATTGTAAGTAATGCATAAGCAGAGCGGATGAAGAATCTTCTATGAAACATATCATTTAATAACATTTGTTTATTTACCTTAGCTGAAAGCCTTCTATGTGGATCTGTTGGTGCCATTGGAGACGAATTTGGAGAAGGATACAAAAGTGGTGCAGCATGAGCAAAAGAAATTTCTGCAGCAGCACAAAGTGCGCATGGAGAGCTACCAGAAAGCCGTCTCCACAATGAAGAAGCAACGCAAGAAAAAGGCAACACCCGAGAATACCGAAAAGGAGTTGAGAGTAAGTTTTCTGAAAAATCCATTTAAATAGATATCGTATATAACAATAATATAATATTCCAGAGTTTGCAACTGTTGGAGGATCAGAAAAAGAAGCTTGATGTCTTTTGTGATCAAAGCTATAAGAATGTAAGTTTGTTGCCTAAGTCTTTTGTTTTATTCTGAGAATGAGAATAAGAGTTATGAAATTTTCGGTATTCCCTGATTCTCAGGCCATGACACAGGAGCGACGTCGTTATGGTTTCGTGCTGGAGCGCCAATGTTCGATAGCCAAGCACTGGATGGCCTACCATACGACCGGCAAAACAGTAATTGATAATAATTTCGAAAATTGGCAAGAAATTGCCGCTTCTCGTGAGATTATACCGCCGGCCGCATACGAAAGCGGTTACAGCAGCAGCAACAGCAACACACGTCGCCTGGTGAGTTATGCCCTCCCAAAAGAACCTTTAACAACTCTCTTAGCTGTAGTTCAGAGTAAGAAGAAGAAACCACCAATTGTGTGCTTAAGAAAGTTCTTTAAACCCGGCTAAAATTTAAATTATCGCAGGCTAAGAAAAATGAGATTTATAACTGTGGGAAACAGGCAGAGTAAGACATCTTTGACTCCATAAAGTAGATATATGTATATATTCTGGATAGATAGTAGCACTTAAGTTAGAATCGTTCAGCTATCTATCGGAACTCAGTGACTCCAAGAGCTAGAGATGGCAAATTTGGTATGCATGTTCCTCGTGGTATTAGGCATATCTCTAATCTAACTTAAATAATTGAAAATCTGCCAAATTGTTCTAGTTCTGATTCCTTCTAGAAGTTAACCTTGTCTAGTTTTCTTGCAAAATTTGTTATGATCGGATAATAAACCATTTCTTAATTACATTTTGAGCTAGTAATTAACAGTAATTGAACTTGTTTATAACTTTTCTCTCTATTTCCATCTATCTCTACTCATACTCCTTCTTTCACCTTCCCAGGAGCGCATCAAAGACGCTGAAGATGAGCAGCTGCAAGGACATGGTGCCCAGTTGAAAAAGTCGCGTAGCATTGATGCACCCTACGGAGATATGCGTACACTCCATGAGCGTGAGCATCTAGGAGCAGGATCCACACACTATGCACAGAATTCACTGCCACGTGCCAAGTCCGATTTCAATTTGGCTTTAGTTGGCACTGCACCACTAACAGGTGAGATTCCTCAAAATGTCTTTAAGAAGCCTTAACTAACTGAGTTTAATTGGTCAGGTAAACAACACAAGATCATTGAGGAGCAGCTGCCGTCGCATGGAGAGCTGGAGCGTGGAGATCAGCGGCCTTTGGTGAAGGCGCTCTATGCTTATATGCCCTCGGGGGAGAATCAATTGTCTTTCGAGGAAGGAGATCGCATTGCATTGGTGGGCGCCAAGGCCAAGGGTTGGCAGTTTGGCGAGAATTTGAGGACACAGCACTTTGGCTGGTTCCCGGTTGCCTACACAAATGCCGAGAGCCTCGAGCTGGTGCCATCTGGCGGTCGGCGTTATGAGAACATGCACATGAGTTACGAACGCAATGGCGGCGCTTCCGGTGGACTGCGCAGTTATCACGATCAGCAACAACAGCAACAATACGAGGCGCAACTGGAGCTTATGGACAGCGATGCCACATATCGACGACGTCGTAACCACAGCGCCGAGGAATCTTCGCCCACACGAATGTTTGGCGACACGCTCAAGCAACAGAAGAAATATCGTTCCGGTTCAGCGGCCAATCCACGTCCAGGTCCGCCTCCAACGTTGCCCGCTCCCGTGCCCAATGGTCAGAGTCAGAGCCAGAGTGCCCGAATGTTGAACAGCTCTCAGAGCTTCTGTGCCACAAATGGCGTCCCTGCTGCCGTCGAGAGACGCAAGCAGAAGTTGCTGAATGGGGCACAGGTAAGATATTAAGAAATTACTTATAGAATCATTACCATTGAATATTTGAACTGTTCTTTCTCGTAGGGATCCATGACAACCCAATCGTCATCAAAGTCCGCGGCGGCGGCAAAGACATCGCTGCACAGCAGCAACGATAGCGGATTCGCCAATGAGCCACCACCACAGCCAGAGGTGGATTACTCCGATGAGGAGGCAGCCACCCAACGTGTGCCCATACGGTAAGTTATCGATAACATTTAGTTGTGCTATGTTGCTGTTGTTATTGTTGTTGTTGTTGTTGTAGTTGCTTGGGTAGAAGATTATAGAAATGGATTAGAGCCAAAGATTCCTAAGTAATTTATTTATATGTGATTAAAGTTTACTTGGTCTAATTCTCTGAGCACAAATCGATAATGAATTAAATAATAATAAAATAATACATTCATTTGTATGCTTTCTGTTATGTCAATATTAATATTAATATTAAATTCAATTAATGTTTTAATCAATTTAAAAAAGACAAGCGATATGGAATTTTAGTTCATAATAAAATAAAATTATTAGTCAAATTGTACTTTTTGATTAACAAATTCATTGTTAAATCCAATGCACCTTTCGTGACCTCATAGACATAAAGAAATATTTAAAGTATGAGAAAATTAAAACGATTTTGTTGGACTAATGAATCAAATAATGTATTATTTATTAATAGGCATAGTCAGCTTAACGTCTTTACGTATTTCAAGCTATTCTCAGGTGTAGTAATTTATTCTAAGCTCAGCTTTCTTGGTCTACTATAAATTGCCCTATAAATCAGTTATATTTGGCATACAACAACCTCAGCAACAGTAGCTATAAGTAGCTATATCTAAAGTAATTTTTACCACCTTGCACCACCAACCTTTTGCATCCGCTGCTATTGTCACTAATCCGCACCCATCTTAATTCCATCGAAAGCTTTAATATGATTGCTAAAAGTGATAAATTGTTTGATTTATTTTCGTTTGCGATTCTTACTGTTCTTTTGATTTCATGTAAATCATCATTATAAATATATATATATGCATATATATATACTTTGTTGCCCCACCATCATCGATGCATCCTTTTGTGCTAACCACCGTTCACCACCGCAAAAACACAATCCACCCAAAAAAATCCACCAAAAACAAACAAAAAAAAACCAACAAATCCACTCAATAGACGTCGGGCGGATACAAATACTCATACGGTGCCACGAGATGTGGCATCCTGGACACTGAATCGCAATTTCCGGAACAGCGTGGACAGCCAGATTGATGACAAGAGTCTGCATCGGTTGAGCCGACAGAGTGGAGGAAAAATGAGATACGATTTGATAGCCTCCGATGATGAGATATTGCAGGCCTCGAGTGCGGGATTAAAACGTACCAAATCCTTCTGGAAATTTGGAGGTGGACGAAGTGGAGAGGACATATTGGCTGGCATGTCACTGTGGCAGCATCGGGATCTGGTTGCAGCTCCCAATTTCGAAGAGATGCGTGATGAGCCACGCTCTGATGAGGATCGAGAGCGTAATGGAAATGGCAATGGCACATTGACCAAATCTAATAATTCCAGCTCATCCCAAGAGAAACAGGGACGAGGACGCAAGGACAGCATTACGAGCACAGAGATCTATGGGGATGAGGATGAGAATATCTATGGCATAAGTCCAGCGACGCCGCCGCAGCAACAACAGCAACAACAGCAGCAGCAGCAGCAGCAAAGGAGCAGTGGCTATACGCCCAAGTCACGCATGAAGATCATGAAGACCATTGAGATTGACATAGAGGAGCCGTCGGAAAGCGAAAGATTGAGCACTATGCGACGTGGGCAACAGCAGGCGGAATATGGACATGGACATCGTAAGCTGGACAAACAGGGATCAGGATCGGCTTCAATGGCATCCTCCACGCCGCAGCACAAGTCACAGACGCTCAGTCGCTCCAAGTCTGGACAGCAGCAACATCATCAGCAACAACAACAGCAACAACAACAGTTTCCACATTCCACGGATGAGGGAGAAAGCGATGAGCATGGTACTCTCAAGTTGAGTGATGTGAATAACTTCTTCGATGATATGCAGCATGATGGCAATGGAAATCCCGGCAATGGAATCGGTGGTAGTCATGGCCTGGTGATGAAAACACTTAAGCGCAAGGATATACTCAAGCAGTACTATACCAGCGAAGATGAGTCCGAAGCGGAAATGAAGTCAACCAGCTCGGATCCCTATGATTGCATCGTCATCAATGATCATCTGGTGCGCAAGGATGACAAACTGAGGCGTCAACATCACCAGCAACAGCAACAAATGGAATTTCACACCTTTCGCTCGTCCACATCGACAACGGCAACAAATACGTTAAAGAAATCCAATTCCAAGGAGCAGGAGAGCACATTGACTCGCAATTCCACAGCGAATTCAAGTGCACCAACTGCCACAATCCTGCCACGCACTCGCCTCCTTAAATCCTCATCCAGCAGTAACAACAACAACAGCAGCCACAACAACAATCACAGCAGCGCCACATTGGAGCGTAATTTGAAAGCTCATGTGGGCAACAAGAGTTACGGTCCTTGGTATGACTTTTGGGATCAGGAACAGCATGGCATGACGGCTCAGAAGTCCTCAGGCGCCAAGCTGAAGTGAGACAGGAGGCAGGAAAAGGGAAAGGAAAATGGGGACAGGGACAGGGATCGGGACAGGAAAGTGGGTTGTGAGTAATGTTGTTTCGCCGTTTTCTTACCTGAGAAGAAAATGCGCTGAGCGTGGCGGCGATTGAAAAGAGTGTCAGTGTCAGTGGGAAAAGAAAATGTCATCAAATCAAGAAAATTCAGTTATTTCTGCAAATTTCTTTTATTTTCGGAGTATTCCATTTACAATGGATTTTACAATTTATTTAAGTCGAAATTATTTAGTTTTAGCATATAAAGTGTGCCAAATTTGGAATAGAGACATTTTCCGAACAAACAGCATATTATCATTTCAAATATTTATCGTATTGTAGGAAAACTGAGACCTTTGTTCACATATCAAATGCCGAAAAGCTTCCATTGTTGGTGCCTTGCCTAACGCACAGTTCTTAGGATAAGCACAAACATAAATACCATATAAACATACATATCTATACTTCTACATACATATATATATATATTTTTTTCTTTAGACATAAGATCTTGCATCCTTTGACACTCTTTTAGCACACACAAACACACACTCTTTTACATTGAAGAACTGGGAATATTACGTATATGTTTTGTATTTACAGAAAGCGCGGTATTTATCGCAATTATTCCATAGGCTATAGATAAACAATCCCCCGTAAAAACTCCAAATTGCAAAAGCGTATGTAAAAAGTTGTAATATCCCATTGTAATCTAATTTGAAAACTATACGTTGTATAAAAGATGATATTACGATACGTATGTAAGCGCTCTTTTCAGTAGTACCAGGTAAAACATATCTCCAGGCAATGCCACTTCAACTCAAAAAGTCCGACATTATTTTGCAGCGCCTCACAATTTGCCACAATCAAGTTGCGACACACAAAGACCAACGATCGCTCAGCTCCCATGATATATCGGAGTGTCAACAAGTAGCAACGACAGCGTAAGGTGGACTTTATGTTATGATCCATCGACAAAGCGGACACATTTCCCAAGACCCCAAAATACCTACTATAACAATATATACATTTTATAAACCTTATCTATAATACTTATAATAGAGCTTAAAGCTTGAGCTAGTAACTCTGCTCTTTCATGCCTGACTAGCTGGAACTGGATTCGGAGGATTGATTACATAAAGACCTCTAGTCTTGCTTGACCAGTTCCAATTGCCGCTGGGGCAAGGATTCTTGGTAGTCATTAAGTTGTATTGTTTGTTACAATTATATTTACTTATGTATGTTAAAGAACGAAATATGTAAATTCCATTATTATGCTGAATAAAACGACGAATTAAAAGATTATAGATAATCTATGTGAATATATTTAATGCAACAAAGGTTGCAAGTAAGTAAAGTATTTACAGAGTAAAAGTAATCGTCACCAGAACACGGTTAGATATTTGCTAGTTTCCTGCAAGTAAACATAGATATTAATTAAATAAAATGTATACCAAAAAAGGCATTACTTACTTGATCTAAATGTAATTCCTTATCACCGAGCATGACCATCAATGGACTTTTTCTAGGGCCTCCTACCCTCTGCAGCACTTTGAAAGCTTCGGGTAGAATGTTACGACTTAGGTTAGGCGAGTCTATCTGCAAAACCTTAAGGCTACAACAATTCTCAATTAAACTCAAGAAGAGACTGTCAATGTTTTGAGAACTGTTCAGCCGAATAAAAAGATGTGTGAGCTCCTTAAGGTGTACCAACAACTCCAGACATTGGCATTCACTGAAATAACAATCCAGCCTTTGCAATCCTTTTATGCGTATAATTTCCAAAGTTTCCGCATATCCTAAGCCCGGCACGTGGATCGTCAATGTGCGTAGCTGGTGTGATAGCTTGGAAGATATAGCAGCAAGCAGAGGCATTAAATCCGGACGATTATCACCATGATGCGGCCAATCAGCGAATATTTGTAGTTTATTTAACTGTGATAGCTCTGCAAGGGAAGTGTACTCTTCAGCCCTCTGTGTCATTCGAAAACTTAGATCCTTTATGCAAGTTGAGTGCTGGACAAGATCAGCTAGGGTTGGGTGAATGGAAGCATTGTTAAATACCAATATCCGTATCTTTGTATGGGATTGGATAGACTCTATCAGCGGGTTTCTACTCATTTCGGATTCCTTCAGAAACACATCGTAGTCATTAAACTGATACAAGACATCCACAACCTCATCTGTAAGAAAATGTTTGATATTATTCAATGGATAACTGTATAAATTTAAACTAACTGTCTTCATAAGTTGCAATGCCTTTCATATTTGGCAAATGTTCGAGTGATCGAAGGATGGGCTCAAAGGTCTCATAAGGTTCCTTTTCTTTTATCCACAATGTTACGCGCTCCAGATCAGTCATTCTTTTAAGCAATTTTATAAATTTTGCCATGAATACTTCATTCCAGTCAAAGTTCCTGTTAAGATTCACAGTCAAATGTTTCACATGAGGTCCTATTTGGTTTAGTAAGAGCAATTCCTGTTTAAAGCCTTCAGCTGTTGTATCTCCAAGTTGTAGTCGCTTATAGACCAACATTCTGTATTCCTTCCAAGCGCGACGGAATCGTTGACAAACCTTAGAAAAGTTCATGTGATTATCAATCGGCAGATATTGCAATACATTTGCGATGCAATCATCATTCAAATCAAAAATATTTGTGTTCATTGTAGCATTTAATTTATTGTCAAAATTTATTTGTATTAAACTGCAATTCATGTAAAAAGCAAATGTAAACAGATAGCAGCTGTTCAGTGAGTAGTTTTTGGATTTTTTAATATCATTCAAAATTGGTATATTATTTGGTATTTTTATAGTAATGAACATGACACACACATTATTTACGAGCTGGGTTCCCAATGAAAATGTTTAGAATGAAACGGTCTTATTTTTTAGTTTAATATGTAGTAGGCTTGCTTAAATTACTTCTTGTACTTTTTATAAATTGTATGTAGGACTGCCGTTACTTCCAATTTTATTTCCGGCAACGCCTCACCAGGTAATTCTTTAATAATACTATCCCAGAATGCGTACATTTCTGGGTGCTCCAAAGTGGATGCTGTACGAGAAAGCATCGAATTTTGTTGTTCAATTAGATCTGCCACCACAGATGTAAGACGATCCGCCGTTTCACGAGGCCTCTTCTAAGGAATTAATTTTGACATAATTATATATATACAGTATAGAAATTTTAGCTGAATTGAACTTACATAGCTTTTATTTATTGACGTTTGATCATCGTCGTCATCAGAAGTCGAGATCGGCAGTTGAGTTGAAGAGTGTACATCAGTTAAGCTGGTTGTCTGCTGGTCATCAGTTTGATTGTAGATTTCTCTTTCCTGCAATTTCAATTGATAAAAGGGCAATCGAAAAAACTTTCAAAGCTTTTTTACTTTTAATACATCGCTAAACTTTTCTTCCTCCACATCAGTTGCAAGTTCGGGTACTTGAAATGAGGTCTGGGTACCAGAATCACCTGTCCAGGATTCATCTTGTGATTCGAAATTACTATTATTAAAGAATCCATCATGCGTACGGTTTAACTTTGTATTTTTATCCTGTAAAAATTCAAAATAAATTTAATATTATTTTAAATATAGAATATTCGTTAGAAAGCGGTAATTTTCCTGTCGGCAGTAATAATTTTTGGGATTTTTGTATTTAGTATTCTTTTTTTGCACCTTTATCGACTTTCAATTAAATTTTATGTGCGCGTATGACTGTCCTGCTCTTACTAATGGTAAGCTTGGCTGCGACGAAATTAATGATGATGACAATGTAAATGCTGTGTCGTAACGCAATTTTAATGAAACAGAACAACATAAACAAATTGATACATACATTTTTGTGTCTTTTGAAATTTGGGACTATAAGCTTTGATAGGAAGTCCATTTTGGATTTATTCTTCCAATCAACTTCTACCATGTCAGGAACGTATTCGCATTGCTTGGCCTTCATAAATTTTTGACGTTCAAAGGTGTAGTAGGATTTAAGGTTGTTCCATTTTCTGGATACATCTCCTGGTGAAATCAAATGGTATTTCTTTAATAAATGGACAATGTAAAATATTAATTAATGTTAATTTTATTAACCTTGAGTTAGCCGGACGGCTGGTTGAAATTTAGTGTTAATTTCGGCAGTTAATTTTATCCAGAAATCACATTTCATGCTCTTTAGTTTATACAGCGGACTTGCATGATTCCACACATACTCTGCAGCATGAACGTTTTCAATAATGTAATCCGTTATTTCATTTGTAAACACTGTTTTATTAGCCATCGTTTTTTGCTTGTTATTATTATTATTTCAATCCCGGCCTATTTTTGTGCTTTGGCAACTGATGCGCAGCAGAAAGTATCGGTATGTAAAATATCGATAATCGATATAATTTGAGACGATACCTGCGGCCGGTGTCGGAATCCAAAAATAAACAAAAACTAGCTGAAGAAAAAACAATTGACAGTGATCTCAGTAATCAATGAAAGTGTGAGTATGCACGGATCCTGGAAGCTGGTGCTGCCCGTTGGCTTTGTGCTGTACTCGCTGCCATTGTTTCTGCGGGTCAACAGCACCTCGGAGTATGTAATCGACGAGGAGTTTCACATCCCACAGGGCCTGGCATTTTGTCGCAAGCAATTCGATGTGGTATGCGACGACAGCAGTAGCCATAGCAACCGTTAATCAAATGGTAAATGGTAATACTTTCAGTGGGACTCCAAAATCACCACCTTTCCGGGCTTGTATCTCATTGCACTGGTGTTGCAGCCGTTTAACGGCTGCAATGTCACGGGTCTACGTCTGCTAAGCCTGGTCGGCGCTGGAATCAACATTCTGCTGCTGTACAAGATACGTCGTCGGACCCTGGCCGGAACTGGAGGCAGTGCTTATGCGGCACATGAGGCGATAACACTTTCAGTGCTGCCTCCGTTGTATTTCTTTAGTCATTTGTACTATACGGACACGTTGGCACTGACCATGGTGTTGTTGTTCTACAATTACTGGCAACAGGAGGCGCATTTGCCGGCTGCAGTTTTCGGTGCGGCAAGTGTACTCATGCGGCAGACGAACATAGTTTGGGTGTGCATGTGCTGTGGCATCACCATTCTGGACACGCTCGTGCAACAGTGCGTCAAGACACGTCCAGGAAATAACAAGCAAATACGACTCTTTGGCAGCGAGGTAAGCAAATAAATAACTTTAAATACCATTTTTATCAACTGTTTTCATTTTCAGCTTTGGCAACAACTGCTGGGCAGTCCGCAGCTGCTTTGCAATTGCATTTTAAGCATTATGGCTAAGTGCTGTTTCTATGCATCAATTATATTGCCATTCATTGGTTTCATCTGTATCAATGGATCTATTGTAGTGGGCGATAAGAGTGCCCACGAGGCCTCACTACATTTGCCACAGATCTTCTACTTTGCCATATTTGCTGCTGGCTTCGGCATCTCCAATACAATGCGTCAGTTACGAACGGCTTTGGCGCTGCTACGAAGGCACGTGCTGCTCACATTGCTGGCCACTCTGCTCATAGCTACAGTGGTTTATCTAAATACAGTGGTACATCCGTATCTGCTTGCTGACAATCGTCACTACACCTTCTACGTGTGGAGTCGCCTGTACGGCCGTTTCTGGTGGTTCCGCTATGCTATGGCTCCACTTTATGTGCTTGCACTGGCACTGGTCTGTTGTGGATTGCGGCATATGCCTGATAGTTTTAAACTTATGTTTCCAGTAGCATTGCTACTCGTACTGTGCTTCCAACGTCTGCTAGAATTGCGTTACTTCCTAGTGCCGTATGTGCTCTTCCGACTGAATACGCGCCCCACACGTAAAGGATTCGCCGAATGGCTAGAACTGGGCGTACATCTACTCCTGAACGTGGCCACATTTTATGTGTACTTTACCAAAGAGTTTTACTGGAAAAACTATCGCACACCGCAAAGAATCATTTGGTAAGAACATTCCCCCATTAAAAAACAAAAGGTTTATCCTTTTCAATTGAATATTGCTTTTGTTTATTCATTGCATTGCTACTGGGGTGATAAATTGCTCTACGTTGTCAGTTATAAAAGTTGAGATTGGTTGTATATATATATATAATTGTATCTTAATGTTGTGCATGCAACCGAAAGCACCCGAAAAATATTCGTTAAAAGATTCTTACTGGCTAGTTAAAAGATTTCCATATATAAAAGTAATACTGCCGAGGCGGATAAGTACACACATTTACTACAAATATCAGTTAAAAAAACATGGACATGGATTTGAGAAATCTATAAAAAATACATTTATGATTGATAAAGACATAAAATACAATCTATTTTCTAAATGCTAGTATAAGTATGTGTATGTTTATGTATATAAAATGCAAAAACTAGGCAAGAAATGTTTCTGTTAATTGTTAATTGTAATACTAATGCAAAGTACGCGTAAACACTTTGAGCTTTGAGTTGAAGTGAAGAGCGTTCGTTCCCTGGCCGCCAAGAGCTAATCTTAGAATTAGTTTGGCACACAACATAAATATGTCTATTAAAACGGACCGTGTTATCAATCGTAGCGTTTAATCGAAAGCCACCTTGCGTGCGAAGGAGGTAAGCGATGATATTTCACTGGGATTGGAGTCGGATGGAAGATTACTAAACTCGATCTCTTCGCTGGCGGCAGAGGCAACAATATTCTCATTGGACTGCGTCGTCTGATCCCTCTGATGCATTGTGGGCCATTGTTTGTGACTGGGCGCGTACAAGATAAGCAGAGCAAAGATGTAGATGTTCCACATGCCATAGACACCGGTGAGAAAGGCAGAGGTTAGCTGAATTTCAATATTCTCATTCCATTGCCAACGTCCCTCGGCCATTTGGCCCATGATAAACCCGGCGACGGTCAAACCAGCGCACAGCAAAGTTGCCAGCATAAGAAATTTAAAGCGATAGATAAGACCTAAAAAAAGAAAAACATACATAATATACTTTAACAACTGCGTGCTATACTTTAAGTTCATATCATCTATTCAAACTTTGAATTAACATGTAGAGTTGACTCCTTTTACTTGGTAAACAGATAGATGGCCACAATAAGGCCATAAAGACCTAGAACTTCTGCAAAGATCAGTATTAAAACAAGTCCAACAAATAGTTTTGGCTGCAGCGCTGAGGCCCTCACTCCAGCATCGCCTACAATTCCAATGGCAAATCCAGATGCCATGCCCGAGAGACCCACAGAAATTCCAGCGCCCAGATTGAGAAAGGCTCTGAAACTGTTGTATCGTTCGGATAATTCTCCTGCGAGGAGGACAGCGACCACAAGGCCGTAGATAGCAATGATGCCAGCCATGACAACCGGTATAATAGACTTCATAATCAGTTCCGGATGCTTTATAGACATCGATGCTATACCCACACCAGCCTTGGCCGTTCCATATGCAGCACCAATCGCTGTGAACACTATTGCCGAGGTGACACCCATGACACAGAAGAAGCACGCATACTGCGGCTCATCCATTGTTGCTTCCGCATTGTCATCAGACATTTTTAGTTTTAACTATTATTTTTACTGTCTGACCTACTCACACAAATATCAGTTCGGGAATGTGATCCTAATGCGTCAATATAGGAAAGTAAATTATTGGCCTACCCTTCGCAATAAGTTCTATAATTTTTAAAATAACTACTGTTAGCGATTTTTGTTTAAGACTTACCTTCATAGTGCAGACGTCGCGCTTGAGACATGGATGGCAATGAGGTGCGTTTATCGCCAATGTCCTTGAACACCTTCCACACCATGAAGCAGAGGAAGAGAAAGTATATTGCAGCCGAAACTCCAGCGAGCAAAATGAAACTCATTGCCACTTTAGCGCCCATTGGAGTTGTCCATATGGAGTAGAAGGGATTGCGCAATTGAACGCCACGCTCACAAATGTCAAAGACAAAAAGTGAAATGCAACCGACAACAACGGCAGAAAGATGTTTCCAATAACGTGAACGGATTGTTGATTTGTTAGGTGAATCCTGGATAAGCATATGTTCGCCGGCAAAAACCAGCCAGAAGGAGAGCAACATGGCATAGAAGATGCCCTGGCGAACATCGCTTAATAGCAGCATATAAGGCATTTCCATACCCAGCGTCAGATACTCCAGAGGTAGATTCAAAAAGCTCAAAGCACCACCCAAGTAGAGCAGCATGTACTCCAGCAGAGCCGGAGAACGTTGGAGTATGTGAACACGTCGCCAGAACCAGATCATGATGCCCACCACAAAGGGAAAGAGCAGAGTCTTAAGCAGCAACCAGATCTGAGTGAATCCTCCGTTTTGGTATATAGCTGTCAGTGTGAGATCATGCATATGTCCAACTTGCAGATTAATATTCTTCGGCGTGTCCATGGGAAAGCGTAGATTTAACAAATAAAAGCTATGATGCAGTGCACCCAGCTCAAACAATGGTATTATATCACAGGAATACAGCGTTTCCTTCGTATTGACATGCGTGGGATGGCAGTCTAAATAACGATGCTCCACGCTGTGTGCATATAGCTTCCAGTCCTGATCGGCATCATGATTATTGCGATACGCAAGCCGTGTGTCTATCGTCAGCTGTAGATCCTTGGGCGGCTCATGGAGCTCCGATGAGGAGAGGTATGCGATGTCTACTTGTAGCACTCCGATGAGATTCTGCTGCCAACGGCTGTAGTCCAGCACCTTATTATCCCGGGGAAGCGGCATTTGAAAGACATATACCAATTTGTTGGCCATCTTGAGTAAGTCATTCTCGATCTCGTCAATCGGCACCGGGTTACAAGCGCCCGCTCCGCGTGAGTATAGAAAAAAACTAGTGTCATTTTGACGGCCAGGCATATCAGCACACGTAGTACCCAGCACAGTCTGATGGCCGGCTGGCAAGGGAGCATAGAGACCACCCAGCAGGAAGCAGGCCACTTGACAAAGCAGCAGGCTGCTGACCAATATGGACAACTTTCGTCCGCTTAAATTCTCGAGTATGGTCCCCGACATTGTGGCTAAGGTGTGGCAATCACTGTTACTGTCACTGAACGAGGCAGGCGCTTCCTCTCTATCTTTATCTCACGTTAAGGTAAACAATTTTTATTTGTTTTACTTGCACGCTATAAAAAGAACTCGACTTGCGGCTGGCTGTCGGCGAAACAAACAAAGCGGCGTTCGTATACAGAATGTTAGGGCTGTCGCCTAATGCGCAGAGAAACCATTTTTCGGAACCGAAAAGCTCAAAACGTCAACGACAAGCTCGGATTTAATTTAATAAATATCGAGTTAACCGTTAAATAGCCATAAATTAAAAATCATAAGATTATATACATAATTTATAACAAGCTACTGAAGTGCTGGCAACTCTATCCAATAACCAAATTGATAGGGCTGCAAAAATAACCAAAGCAAAACGATAGTATCGATGTTTTTTGAATTATGCGCTACATATTCAATATTTCATTAACTATCGTTTATTTTTTTCAGTTGGTTGGTTGTTCGATTTGTAACCTTATTCAGCTCTGAATTAGCTCAACAGTGTTCTTGAAACTATTTGATTTGTTTAAGTTGAAATAAGAATCTATCGATATTGATATATCAATGTTGTTTCAACAATTTTTTTTTACCGTAGGTGGCGTTTTTTTTTTAAAGTTGAGCGACCTTTAAATTAAAAAATATTGCCTTGATCGTTCAATTTGAATTTGTACTATGCAGTTCATTTTGGGTGGGTGCATGTATATGCGTGACTGACGGTTCTCTCGGAAAAAACTGTCCCTTAACGACGACTGCCGAAGAAGACCAGCCTATACTTTTTACATTAAGACTGACGTTAAGGGACTAAAACCCGAAAGATTCGGCAGCCGACTTATTTCATCAATCAAATCCTCCAATCTGCTTAGATAAGTGCTGATCCTCTCCGAAGCTCACTCTGGCCATGCACAAATACATACATTCAAATGCGTGCTGCTAAATTTATTTATGTACGCTGAAAACTGAAAATTTGCTGTTCCCCACCACTGCCAATAAAAAACCCATTATAATTTTAAATTATCAACATTTTTTATTCTTAAAATCCTATCCTTATAAAGTAACATTGGATTTATGCTAATTTTCAGCTAAATTTACAGTTGATCAATAAATTAATAAATAAATAAAATTGATAATTAGAATCTAACTAAAAATTAAGATTTGATTTTGACTTACATATTATAATTTATTTTATTTAATTAAAAAATCTTTTATTATTAATCTTTTATAGTACTACCATTTTTGCAGCTTATTCAACACGTTCCTGCTGGAGATAGCGTCTGTTTACTATTGGCCGGGTTAAAACCCAAGATGAAGTCAACATTCACTTCGTTGATCAAGGACGAGGAGTCTCAATGATAAGGTTCTCCGCTGCAAGCGTGGTCTGATTATCAAGTTGATCATTCTTGGATCAATGGAAGA